>OW121742.1:56174468-56364468 GCA_933228675.1 Stomorhina lunata
AAATTAATTTTTTTTTTAAATTTTTACTTTTTTTTTTTTTAGGTTTTTTTTTTCAAAAATTTCCTATTTTTATAGGAAATTTTTCAAAATTTCCTATTTTTATAGGAAATTTTTCAAAATTTCCTATTTTTATAGGAAATTTTTCAAAAATTTCCTATTTTTATAGGAAATTTTTCAAAAATTTCCTATTTTTATAGGAAATTTTTCAAAAATTTCCTATTTTTATAGGAAATTTTTCAAAAATTTCCTATTTTTATAGGAAATTTTTCAAAATTTCCTATTTTTATAGGAAATTTTTCAAAAATTTCCTATTTTTATAGGAAATTTTTCAAAAAATTTCCTATTTTTATAGGAAATTTTTCAAAAATTTCCTATTTTTATAGGAAATTTTTCAAAAATTTCCTATTTTTATAGGAAATTTTTCAAAAATTTCCTATTTTTATAGGAAATTTTTCAAAAATTTCCTATTTTTATAGGAAATTTTTCAAAAATTTCCTATTTTTATAGGAAATTTTTCAAAAATTTCCTATTTTTATAGGAAATTTTTCAAAAATTTCCTATTTTTATAGGAAATTTTTCAAAAATTTCCTATTTTTATAGGAAATTTTTCAAAAATTTCCTATTTTTATAGGAAATTTTTCAAAAATTTCCTATTTTTATAGGAAATTTTTCAAAAATTTCCTATTTTTATAGGAAATTTTTCAAAAATTTCCTATTTTTATAGGAAATTTTTTCAAAAATTTCCTATTTTTATAGGAAATTTTTCAAAAATTTCCTATTTTTATAGGAAATTTTTCAAAAATTTCCTATTTTTATAGGAAATTTTTCAAAAATTTCCTATTTTTATAGGAAATTTTTCAAAAATTTCCTATTTTTATAGGAAATTTTTCAAAAATTTCCTATTTTTATAGGAAATTTTTCAAAAATTTCCTATTTTTATAGGAAATTTTTCAAAAATTTCCTATTTTTATAGGAAATTTTTCAAAAATTTCCTATTTTTATAGGAAATTTTTCAAAAATTTCCTATTTTTATAGGAAATTTTTCAAAAATTTCCTATTTTTATAGGAAATTTTTCAAAAATTTCCTATTTTTATAGGAAATTTTTCAAAAATTTCCTATTTTTATAGGAAATTTTTCAAAAATTTCCTATTTTTATAGGAAATTTTTCAAAAATTTCCTATTTTTATAGGAAATTTTTCAAAAATTTCCTATTTTTATAGGAAATTTTTCAAAAATTTCCTATTTTTATAGGAAATTTTTCAAAAATTTCCTATTTTTATAGGAAATTTTTCAAAAATTTCCTATTTTTATAGGAAATTTTTCAAAAATTTCCTATTTTTATAGGAAATTTTTCAAAATTTCCTATTTTTATAGGAAATTTTTCAAAAATTTCCTATTTTTATAGGAAATTTTCAAAAATTTCCTGTTTTTATAGGAAATTTTTCAAAAATTTCCTATTTTTATAGGAAATTTTTCAAAAATTTCCTATTTTTATAGGAAATTTTTCAAAAATTTCCTTTTTTTATAGGAAATTTTTCAAAAATTTCCTTTTTTTTATAGGAAATTTTTCAAAAATTTCCTATTTTTATAGGAAATTTTTCAAAAATTTCCTATTTTTATAGGAAATTTTTCAAAAATTTCCAATTTTTATAGGAAATTTTTCAAAAATTTCCTATTTTTATAGGAAATTTTTCAAAAATTTCCTATTTTTATAGGAAATTTTTCAAAAATTTCCTATTTTTATAGGAAATTTTTTAAAAATTTCCTATTTTTATAGGAAATTTTTCAAAAATTTCCTATTTTTATAGGAAATTTTTCAAAAATTTCCTATTTTTATAGGAAATTTTTCAAAAATTTCCTATTTTTATAGGAAATTTTTCAAAAATTTCCTATTTTTATAGGAAATTTTTCAAAAATTTCCTATTTTTATAGGAAATTTTTCAAAAATTTCCTATTTTTATAGGAAATTTTTCAAAAATTTCCTATTTTTATAGGAAATTTTTCAAAAATTTCCTATTTTTATAGGAAATTTTTCAAAAATTTCCTATTTTTATAGGAAATTTTTCAAAAATTTCCTATTTTTATAGGAAATTTTTCAAAAATTTCCTATTTTTATAGGAAATTTTTCAAAAATTTCCTATTTTTATAGGAAATTTTTCAAAAATTTCCTATTTTTATAGGAAATTTTTCAAAAATTTCCTATTTTTATAGGAAATTTTTCAAAAATTTCCTATTTTTATAGGAAATTTTTCAAAAATTTCCTATTTTTATAGGAAATTTTTCAAAAATTTCCTATTTTTATAGGAAATTTTTCAAAAATTTCCTATTTTTATAGGAAATTTTTCAAAAATTTCCTATTTTTATAGGAAATTTTTCAAAAATTTCCTATTTTTATAGGAAATTTTTCAAAAATTTCCTATTTTTATAGGAAAATTTTCAAAAATTTCCTGTTTTTATAGGAAATTTTTCAAAAATTTCCTATTTTTATAGGAAATTTTTCAAAAATTTCCTATTTTTATAGGAAATTTTTCAAAAATTTCCTTTTTTTATAGGAAATTTTTCAAAAATTTCCTTTTTTTTATAGGAAATTTTTCAAAAATTTCCTATTTTTATAGGAAATTTTTCAAAAATTTCCTATTTTTATAGGAAATTTTTCAAAAATTTCCAATTTTTATAGGAAATTTTTCAAAAATTTCCTATTTTTATGGGAAATTTTTCAAAAATTTCCTATTTTTATAAGAAATTTTTCAAAAATTTCCTATTTTTATAGGAAATTTTTCAAAAATTTCCTATTTTTATTGGTAATTTTTCAAAAATTTCCTATTTTTATAGGAAATTTTTCAAAAATTTCCTATTTTTATATTTGTATAAATATTTGTTAGTTCTTGTTTGTTATAAAATGTATTTATTTATTTGAACATAATTCGAGCATTCGAGTCGAATCGAAATCAGAATGATTTTGTATTAACTTCTGCTGCATACTTGAGGGCATTAGAATTTGCAAGGGGTCTTATGTATCTAGTCATAAGTCCTTATTTCAAACAAATTTTAAGTATTGAATTTAAAGGCATTTATAAATGAAAAACATGTATTATTTTTTGAGTTTTGAGTGTTTAAAAGTAGAATCAAAAATTTAAAGATGTTTTTAAATGACGACTTATGACAATATAACTAGATAAGAGACCCTACGAGTACCGTAAAAATTTCCAAATTTTACATTTTTAAAATGGAATAAATTGTGTTATTTCTTTCAAAAGGTGCGAAAATCTTAATTATTTACATTTTTCTAAGACGATGTACCTAAAAGTATGCAACATAATTTATTATGAAACATGTGTATGTGTTAAATGCAAGAATTAGGTTTTGAAGTATTTAAAAAAAAAACTAATTTTAATAATTTTTTGTTAATTTAGTGATAATTAAATATAATTTATTAATGTGTATTTTTTGTCCGCCCCCACCAATTATATTAACTCGTAAAGAAAAACTTAATATTAAAGATTTAAACAGATAAACATCCAATAAATGTAATTTTTGACTCTTCAAATTTTTTTACTATTATTTGATTTTTTCATATATTACATAAAAATAAAAACATAAGGGTATTCACAAAGAGTAATATTAAGTCTTTATGTTATAAATTCGTATTTATGAAAAATTTTTAAAAGCTTTAAAGTCATAATTTTGTAATCAAAAAGAGGTTCTTATAACATTTTTCAAACTCTTTATGACTTAATGATATTGTGTATCAATATTATTACCTGTGAATCCCCTTAATATTTAAGCCTTTATATATCCCTAATAAAGGGAATTCCCTAAACAAATATTTTTATATACAACAATAATTAGCTGTTTAATTACAAATAAATATTTATTTATAGTTTTCTTTATATATAATTATACCCTACCCAAACCAAAAAACCCCCTTTTAAATTTTAAATCCCCCTGTATTTTTATGAACAAAAAATTTATTTAAATATAAATTAGAATTTAAAAATTAAAAATTAATACTAAATCAATTAAAATTTAACATAAAGCACATAAGTACTCGTAAATAACTAATTAATAGTTTTTTCTCGTAACTAAAAATACAAAATTTTCTACTCGTACATAAGTTTTTTTTTTCAAATTATTTTCAGCTTTTTGTAGAATTATTTAGTTAATGTAAATAATAATTTCCCCGAATCAAACAAATGAATAATTATAAATTTTTTTGTTTTTGTTAATAATATTGAATTTAATTTTATTTGTAAATATTTTTTATTAAATTTTAAATATTTGCTTTAAATTTTACACCTAAAACTGTAATTATATTTACAAAAATATTTGTTTAATTTGAATATTTTAATTGCATGACCTACCATCACTTGTTTTATATTTATACATTTTTAGGTTTTCTTCTTTTTTCCCTTATTTATTTAAATTTGCACTCTAATAGTTATCAACTAAGTTTTTAACAAAGATTAATGACCTTCAAATTTTTGAAGTTTTACACCCTTCCAGACCATAAGTAGTAGGAGTATATGAGACTCGGGCTGATGTATATATGAATTGAGTTATTGTTGTTACACAAAAAATAAGACTACGTTCCTACAGCAAATTTTGTTTCTGTTGCATCGGAGGCGTGTTAATACTGTAAGACTAACCGCCGCACTAAGTTATTACTGCAACAAAAAAGCCATTTTTGGACCACCGCTTTTGAAAAATCTAATGATGCAGTTCAATAAAGAAGAGTTTACATATTAAGAATCAATAATTGCTTTCAAAAAAATTTTATATTATGTGTTAAAAAAGGAATTGAAATAGGCTAAATGCTCTTAAACGAAAAGTGATGAAATTTTTCATCTAACTCAGTAGATCATGAATCGAATATAGTTTCACAGCTTTAATCTTGATGTCGATTTAATTAAGACGCAGAACCTTGGTTTTAGTCTGCAGAAGAAAATAATTTAATCTCGTAAATACTTGAGGAGATATATGCAAATCAAAAAAGCTCTACAAAATGTAGTATTTTTGTTTTTCTTTGGACAAAAACTGTGTTATCTCAGTTTTGCTCGGTGCTCCCATTATAACTACATGAAAGGCGAAAATCTCTTCTTTTGATTGAGGCAAAAAAAGTCACCAAAATTTACTGATCGTAGCACAAGGTTCAAAATTTTCTGAAAAAAAACTCACATAAATTGTTAAGCATAATTTAAGCAAAAAGTGTTGCAGTAGTTTAGGCGTAACTTTTTAATCAAATTGAATGTAAGTTTACGTCTAAGGCAGTTACCCTTAGGATTCAACGGATTTCAACCAAGATTAGTAAAGCTCTTTTTTGGGTCAACTAATAGACGTGTGCCGAATTTAAACAAATTTTGTCTTAAGAATTTCGGCTTATACATTATGAAGAAAAATAAGTGAAGTGGACAGATTTCAACTAAAATTGAATGAGCTCTAAATTCTGTTAAGAATTGCGACTTGTACATTGAAAAGAAAAATTTGTGAAAAAATAGAGGTCCAAGACAGGTACTCCATGGAGAATTTCAAACAAAATAAGTACACTCAGGAAATTATTACAGTAACTGATTGTATGTTGTTTAGGAAATTTTCGGTTATGTTGTTTTCAAATGAATATTCAATTAAATTTATATGAAAATTGATTTTTAACATTTTTATACATTTGTTTAAAAAACAACCTACAAAAAATACTGAAAATCCGTAACATTTGAAAATATCAGTTGTTTACTTTTTATAAATTTTTTCAATTATTGTATCAAATATAATTCGTATTTGTTTAATTATTGGTTTTCCTTAAGTGTCTTAGGTTCGCTTACTGAAGAAACTTTTTATAATACTGGCCGCCTATCACGGAGTATGGCCTAAGCAAACAACAAACTTTGTTTTGTCTGTTTGGTTTTTTGATGCCTTAAATGGTATAATCTTTTTATGGTTTCGTCTTTTATGTTACGTTAATCACAAAACAAATGAAAATTGTCCGTTTTACGGAAATTTTACGTAGTTTTTTACCATTCAATTTTTTTAAAATATATGAAAATTTCCGTTTTTTATACTAAAAATGTTGTTTAAATTTTTGTCAGTAATTTTTTTGAAAACAACTGAATATTCCGTTTTTAAAACTGAAAATGTAGTTTAAATATTTGTCAGTTAAATTTAAATGAAATATTTATTGAATTTGAATGAAAAATCAGTTGACCGGTTTTTAAATGAATATTCATTCATTTCAAATTACATTTTAAGTTAATTTTACTTACATAATATTCTGAGTGTAGACCTCATTTTTGTATTGAATTTCACCAAATTCTGTTCTTCTATATTTTGCTTTTCGATGTATGAAGAAATACCAATGTGCCATGCTAGACTACCTGCAACCGATTGTGTGTTATAAAAAAGATATTGAAATGTGCTCAATGTTCTAAAACCAAAAGTGATGAAATTTTTAATAAAACTCAGTAGCTCATGCATCGAACAATGTTTCACAGCATTAATCTTGATGTTAATTTAATTATGATACCTTGGTTTTGATCTACAGAAGAAAATAGCTTAATTTCGTAAATGGTCAGTGTTTTCGCTTTTCTTTGGATAAAAACTACGTTGGCTCGATTTTTCTAGGTACTCCTTTTATAACCACGTGAAAGGCTAAAGTCTATTCTTTAGATTGAGCGAAAAAAATTCTACGAAATTTACCGATCGTAGAACAAAGTTAAAAATTTTCTGAAAAAAGTCACATAAATTGTTACTTATAATTTGAGCAAAAAGTGTTGCAGTGGTTTAGGCGTAACTTTTTAATCAAATTGAATTTAAGTGTAAGTCCAAGACAGGTACCCCTAGGAGTCGACGGACTTTAACTAAAATTAGTAGAGGTCTTTTTTGCTCTTCGATATTAAATTTTTATAGGAAATTTTTGATATAAAATTTTTAAGGAAATTTTCTATATAAAATTTTTTATAAAAAATTTTCGATATAAAATTTTTTTATGAAAAATGTTCGATATGAAATTTTTTATAAAAAATGTTCAATATAAATTTTTTTATAAAAAATTTTCTTTATAAAATTTTTTATAAAAAATTTTCGATATAAAATTTTTGTAAAAAAATTTTCAATATAAAATTTTTGTAAAAAAAATTTTGATATAAAATATTTGTAAAAAAATTTTGATACAAAATTTATTACACAAAATTTTT
Organism: Stomorhina lunata; assembly: GCA_933228675.1. Lineage (NCBI taxonomy): Eukaryota > Metazoa > Arthropoda > Insecta > Diptera > Rhiniidae > Stomorhina > Stomorhina lunata. The sequence continues at coordinate 56,181,654 of OW121742.1, forward strand.
TTAAGAAAATTTTGTATAAAAAATAGTCTTTATAGAAAATTTTTTATAAAAAATTTTATAAAGAAAATTTTAGATATATAATTTTTTTTAGAAAACTTTCGATACAAAATTTTTTAAAGAAAATACTCCATATACAAAAATTTCCGATAGTATATTTTTTATAGAAAATTTTCGATATAAAAGTTTTTATAGAAAATTTCTGACAAAATATTTTTTATAGAAAATTTTCAATTAAAAGTTTTTATAAAAAAAAATTGATATACAATTTTTTATACAAAAATTTTTGATATAGAATTTTTTATAAAAAATTTTGCATTTAAATTTTTTTATAAAAAGTTTTTGATATAAAGTTTTTTTTATTAAAAAATTTTGATACAGATTTTTTCATAGAAAATTTTTAATATATTTTTTTTTTTTTTAATTTTCGATATAAAATTTTTATAAAGAATTTTCGATTTATAATTTTTATAGAATATTTTCGATATAAAACTTTTTTTAGAAAATTTTCGATATAAAATTTTTTATAGAGAATTTTTGATTAATAATTTTTTATAGAATATTTTCGATATTTTTTTATATTTTTTTATAAATTTTTTTATAGAAAATTTTCGATATAAAATTTTTTTATACAAAATATTCGATTTATAATTTTTTTATAGAATATTTTCGTTGTAAAATTTTTTATAGAGAGTTTTTGATTAATAATTTTTTGTAGAATATTTTCGATATAAAATTTTTTGTAGAAAATTTTCAATAGAAAATTTTCGATATAAAATGTTTGTATAGAAAATTTTCGATATAGAATTCTTTATAGAAAATATTCGATATAAAATTAATTAAAGAGAGTTTTCGATTTATAATTTTTTATAAAATATTTTCGATATAAATTTTTTTATAGAAAATTTTCGATATAAAATTTTGTATAGAAAATTTTCGTTATAAAATTTTTTATAGAGAATTTTTGATTTATAATTTTTTATAGAATATTTTCGATATAAAATTTTTTATAAAAATTTCGGTATAAAATTTTTTATATAGAATTTTCGATTTATAATTTTTTATAGAATATTTTCATAATATTTTTTAGAAAATTTTCGATATAAAATTATTTATAGAATATTTTCAATATAAAATTTTTTTTAGAAAATTTACGATAGAAAATTTTCAATACAATTTTTTTTAGAAAATTTTTGTTTTATAATTTTTTATAGAATATTTTCGATATAAAATTTTTTATAGAAAATTTTCGTTATAAAAATTTTTACAGAGAATTTTTGATTTATAATTTTTTATAGAATATTTTCAATATAAATTTTTTTTTTAGAAAATTTTCGATATAAAATTTTTTATAAAAAATTTTAGATTTATAATTTTTTATAAAATATTTTCGATATAAAATTTTTTATAGAACAAAAAAATTTTTTATAGAAAATTTTCTATATAAAATTTTTTATACAAAATTTTCGATTTATATTTTTTTATAGAATATTTTCGATTTATACTTTTTTATAGAATATTTTCGTTGTAAAATTTTTCATAGAGAGTTTTTGATTTATAATTGTTTGTGATATAAAATAAAATATTTTTGATATAAATTTTTTAAAGAAAATTTTCGATATAAAATTTTGTATAGAAAATTTTCGATATAAAATATTTGTATTGAAAATTTTCGATATAGAATTCTTTATAGAAAATATTCGATATAAAATTAATTAAAGAGAGTATTCAATTTATAATTTTTTATAAAATATTTTTGATATAAAATTTTTTATAGAAAATTTTCGTTATAAAATTTTGTATAGAAAATTTTCGTTATAAAATTTTTTATAGAGAATTTTTGATTTATAATTTTTTATAGAATATTTTCAATATAATTTTTTTTTTTAGAAAATTTTCGATATAAAATTTTTTATAGAATATTTTCAATATAAAATTTTTTTTAGAAAATTTACGATAGAAAATTTTCAATACAATTTTTTTTAGAAAATTTTTGATTTATAATTTTTTATAGAATATTTTCAATATAAATTTTTGTTTTTAGATTTATATTTTTTTATAGAATATTTTCGATTTATAATTTTTTATAGAATATTTTCGTTGTAAAATTTTTTATAGAGAGTTTTTGATTTAAAATTGTTTGTGATATAAAATAAAACATTTTCGATATAAAATTTTTTGTAGAAAATTTTCGATATAAAATATTTGTATAGAAAATTTTCGATATAGAATTCTTTATAGAAAATATTCGATATAAAATTAATTAAAGAGAGTTTTCGATTTATAATTTTTTATAAAATATTTTTGATATAAAATATTTTAAAGAAAATTTATGATATAAAATTTTGTATAGAAAATTTTCGTTATAAAATTTTTTATAGAGAATTTTTGATTTATAATTTTTTATAGAATATTTTCGATATAAAATTTTTTATAAAAAAAAATTCGGTATAAAAATTTTTATAGAGAATTTTTGATATATAATTTTTTATAGAATATTTTCAATATAATTTGTTTTTTTTAGAAAATTTTTGATATAAAATTTTTTATAGAATATTTTCAATATAAAATTTTTTTTTAGTAAATTTACGATAGAAAATTTTCAATACAATTTTTTTTAGAAAATTTTTGATTTATAATTTTTTATAGAATATTTTCGATATAAATTTTTTTATAGAAAATTTTCGTTATAAAAATTTTTACAGAGAATTTTTGATTTATAATTTTCTATAGAATATTTTCAATATAAATTTTTGTTTTTAGAAAATTTTCGATATAAAAATTTTTATAAAAAATTTTAGATTTATAATTTTTTATAGAATATTTTCGATATAAAATTTTTTATAGAACAAAAAAATTTTTTATAGAAAATTTTCCATATAAAATTTTTATACAAAATTTTCGATTTATATTTTTTTATAGAATATTTTCGATTTATAATTTTTTATAGAATATTTTCGTTGTAAAATTTTTTATAGAGAGTTTTTGATCTAAAATTGTTTGTGATATAAAATAAAACATTTTCGATATAAAATTTTTTGTAGAAAATTTTCGATATAAAATATTTGTATAGAAAATTTTCGATATAGAATTCTTTATAGAAAATATTCGATATAAAATTAATTAAAGAGAGTTTTCGATTTATAATTTTTTATAAAATATTTTTGATATAAAATATTTTAAAGAAAATTTTCGATATAAAATTTTGTATAGAAAATTTTCGTTATAAAATTTTTTATAGATTTATAATTTTTTATAGAATATTTTCGATATAAAATTTTTTATAAAAAAAAAATCGGTATAAAAATTTTTATAGAGAATTTTTGATTTATAATTTTTTATAGAATATTTTCAATATAATTTGTTTTTTTTTTAGAAAATTTTCGATATATAATATATATAATATAATATAAAATTTTTTTTTAGTAAATTTACGATAGAAAATTTTCAATACAATTTATTTAGAAAATTTTTGATTTATAATTTTTTATAGAATATTTTCGATATACATTTTTTTATAGAAAATTTTCGTTATAAGAATTTTTACAGAGAATTTTTGATTTATAATATTTTATAGAATATTTTCAATATAAATTTTTTTTTAGAAAATTTTCGATATAAAATTTTTTATAAAAAATTTTAGATTTATAATTTTTTATAAAATATTTTCGATATAAAATTTTTTATAGAACAAAAAAATTTTTTATAGAAAATTTTCGATATAAAATTTTTTATACAAAATTTTCGATTTATATTTTTTTATAGAATATTTTCGATTTATAATTTTTTATAGAATATTTTCGATATAAAATTTTTTATAGAAAATTTGTGTTATAAAAATTTTTACAGAGAATTTTTGATTTATAATTTTTTATAGAATATTTTCAATATAAATTTTTGTTTTTAGAAAATTTTCGATATAAAAATTTTTATAAAAAATTTTAGATTTATATTTTTTTATAGAATATTTTCGATTTATAATTTTTTATAGAATATTTTCGTTGTAAAATTTTTTATAGAGAGTTTTTGATTTAAAATTGTTTGTGATATAAAATAAAACATTTTCGATATAAAATTTTTTGTAGAAAATTTTCGATATAAAATATTTGTATAGAAAATTTTCGATATAGAATTCTTTATAGAAAATATTCGATATCAAATTAATTAAAGAGAGTTTTCGATTTATAATTTTTTATAAAATATTTTTGATATAAAATATTTTAAAGAAAATTTTCGATATAAAATTTTGTATAGAAAATTTTCGTTATAAAATTTTTTATAGAGAATTTTTGATTTATAATTTTTTATAGAATATTTTCGATATAAAATTTTTTATAAAAAAAAATTCGGTATAAAAATTTTTATAGAGAATTTTTGATTTATAATTTTTTATAGAATATTTTCAATATAATTTGTTTTTTTTTAGAAAATTTTCGATATAAAATTTTTTATAGAATATTTTCAATATAAAATTTTTTTTTAGTAAATTTACGATAGAAAATTTTCAATACAATTTTTTTTAGAAAATTTTTGATTTATAATTTTTTATAGAATATTTTCGATATAAAATTTTTTATAGAAAATTTTCGTTATAAAAATTTTTACAGAGAATTTTTGATTTATAATTTTCTATAGAATATTTTCAATATAAATTTTTTTTTTTAGAAAATTTTCGATATAAATTTTTTTTTTAGAAAATTTTCGATATAAATTTTTTTTTAAAAAATTTTAGATTTATAATTTTTTATAGAATATTTTCAATATAAAATTTTTTATAGAACATTTTTGATACAAAACTTTTTATAGAATATTTTCGATATAAAATTTTTTATAAAAAAAATCGATATAAAATTTTTATAGAAAATTTTCTATTCTTTATATAAAATGTTCGATATAAAATTTTTTATATAAATGTGTAGCATCTTGATTTGCTTACTCGGGGTTATCTCCAAATAAGTTTGAGATCTAATTTAATTGCATTGTGTCAAATTCTGTTGAGAATTACGACTTTTACATTGAAAAAAAAAATAGGTGAAAAATAGGCGTTTAAAGCAGGCGTTTAAAACAGGAGTCGACGGATTTCGAAAATTTTTTTAATTTTTCGTATCTACATAAAAAAAGTATGCAAAATATGATTGTTGCATGATCACTCCGATGTATGAAGAAATACCTCCGATAAAGAAAGCTGGGGTTATTAATAATTTTAATAGAAATTTATAATTAAAGAAATTGATGTTGCAGTGACTGGGTCTCGAACCCAGAGAGAATATGATATTATGTTGAAAAGTCGATGTTTGATATAAAAACTAAATATATAATGCATTCGAGACACGTTTCCGGTGCCTTTTCATATTTTTGAGATGTTTGTACTTCTTTAGGTTATGTCTGATAGCTTAGTCAGCTTAAGTAGTAGGAGGTTAAACTGCTAGTTATATATGTATAATGTTAGTTCTCTAGCTGCATTAACGGTATGTTAAATAAACTTTCTACAGAAGTTATTTCTCCCATCTACACTATTCCCTCTATCCTCCTTATTATAAGGATCACCACCTGCTGGTCCAAAAAAAAAACTGCTTTTATAGTATTTTCCGTTAACAATTATATAAAAATTCTCAATATTGATATATTTATTCGAAGATAAAAATGTCACACATTTTTTGTAGCATATTTTTAGGCCCTTTTGAAAATTTTTCTATTTAAATGAGTTTAAATAAAAGATGAAATATTTTCCTATATAAACTAACACGATCGAGTCGGCAGTATACCCAAATTTTGACTAAAAGTTTTCAAAATTCCTGAAAGGTGAAATTTAAGAGATCAAATTATTTTAATTTAAGCTGCACCCCTTCAAAATTATTATTGTATTGAATATTTTATATAAATAAAAAATTTTTACTTTCTGCCCATCTGAATTGAAAATTGCATACGTATAATTTGTTTATTTTAAAACTCTATGAAAAAAATAAAACAACAAAAATTCTTCAATATATATTAAATTTAATATTTGCTTTTATTGACTTTTGTTAACAAAAACACAAATTGACATTTTGTTTGCTTTAGCCTCTGAATGCTATTAGTTATTAGTTCTTTTATACCTATAAAATAAAAAAAATGTTTAATTTTCAATAAAATTCTAAAGCAAAAACTATAACAAAAAAAAATATTAAATATTTATATTTGCTTAATGTAATAAATATTTCCACTTTTTTTTTCTTTCTTGTAACAATTTAAAAAAGTTAATTGTTTTGACAAGAATTAGTTGAAATAAATAAAAAAAAGATTGATTGACTGACACTTTGAAAATATTAAGAAATAAAATATGAAAATTATTCTTGTAAATATGAAATATAACCTATACATATGTAAAATATTTAGTAAAACTGACATACACACACACACTCACCAACACTTGAACATTTATGTAAAAAGAAAGTGAATGATGCCAAAAAAAAAAGAATTTTCAAAGAAAATTTTGAAAATTGAATTTAGAAAAAGATATAAGCAAACATTTTAATTGTTATCTGGGGTCAAATCTTCGCATTCTTAGATATTTTCAAAATATTTCTATAGCATACTTTAAGGATAATCAAAATTATTTAAAAGATGCTCAGTTTACTTTAATTTTTTTGTAGTTGTTTGCCAAAAGATGAGTAAAAGTGTTGGAATTGAACTATATGTTTTTAAAAACGAATCAAAATGGATACCAAATTTCAATACAGTTTTTGCATCGAAGTAACTTTGAACTTCCCTAAAGTATACTTCACAATATGCGCTTAAAAGTCTGAAAAATCGATATTTGGCCCCTGCAGTCAAATCTTCGCATTCGATATCAAACGAAAACTTAGACTTTTAAGGAAATTTTGTGTAACATAACTGAAGGGATTTTCAAAATAATTGATTTTGCAAAAAGTTTAATAAAATTTGATATCTAAACATATCCGTTTTTATAAAAAAATTTTCGATATAAAATTTTTTATAAAAAATTTTCGATATAAAATTTTTTGCAAAAAATTTTGAATTGAATTTTCGATGTAATTTTTTTTTTTTTTTGTAGGAAATTTTGTATAAAAAATAGTTTTTATAGAAAATTTTCTATAAAAAATTTTATAAAGAAAATTTCTTTAAAATTTTTTTTAAAGAAAATTTCTTTAAAATTTTTTTTTAAAGAAAATTTTCGATATGTATTTTTTTTTTTAACTTTTGATATACAATTTTTTTTTATAGAAAATTTTCTATATAACATTTTTACAGAAAATTTTCGATATAAAAGTTTTATAAAAAAATTTTTGATACAAAATTTTTTTATAAAAAAATTTTTGATATAAAATTTCTTTTAAAAAATTTTATATTTAAATTTTTATAGAAAGTTTTTGATATAAAGTTTTTTTGTATTAAAAAAATTTTGATATAAAAATTTCGATATCAAATTTTTAATAGAGAATTTTTGATTTATAATTTTTCATAGAAAATTTTCGATATAAAATTTTTTATAGAAAATTTTCGATATAAAATTTTTTATAAAAAATTTTCGATATTAATTTTTTTATTGAAAATTTTCAATACAAAATTTTTTATAAAAAAAAATGTTTAATATAAAAGGATTTTTCAAAAAGTTTAATAAATTTTTATAGAAAATTTCCGATATAACATCTTTTATAAAGTTTTATTAAAAAAATTTTTTATATAAAATTTTAATAGAATGTTTTATATATAAAGTTTTTTTTTATTAAAAAAATGTTGATATAAAATTTTCGATATAAAATTTTTAATAGAGAATTTTTAATTTATAATTTTTCATAGAAAATTTTCGATATAAAATTTTTTATAGAAAATTTTCGATATAAAATTTTTTATAGAAAATTTTCGATATAAAATTTTTTATAGAAAATTTTCGATATAAAATTTTTTTATAAAAAAATTTTCAATATAAAATTTTTTATAAAAAAAAATTTCGATATCAAGATTTTTATAAAAAAATTTTCGATATAAATTTATTTTGCAAAAAGTTTAATAAAATTTGATATCTAACAAAATATTTAGTTTAAATATAATTCTTTTACTATCAGGCAAAAAAGTAGTGAATCTTATATGATTTATTTAAATTATCCTTAAAGTATGCTATACAAATTTTTCTAATATATCTTACATTTCTTTCGATATCGAATGCCGTAATTTGGCCCCCGGTCTTAATTAAGGAATGCTTCTTTTTTTTCTTGGAAAATTTTATAAATTACTATCTCTTCTTTAAACTGCTTGCCTTAAATTTTTTAAATTTATTTATAACAAATTACTAACTTTCATTATTTATTGCCTAGAAATTCTCTTTCTCTTGCATTTGAATTTTGTATTTTAATATTAAACAATTTTTTATAAAATTTTTAATTAATTCCTTATAATTATTACTATAATGTAACAAAATTGTTTTATATACTAAATACCTTAAATAATTATGTATGTATGTATGTCTTTGTATGTGTGTGTATAGTATAAGCTATTGATATGTTTGTATGTATGTATGTCTGTGTGTATATATAAAGTTATTTAATTAAAATTTGTATAGTTCTGGCTTTTATTGTAAATTGTTGTATTGTTTTACATGTCCTTTTTTGATTTACATACAATATTTTATTGTTTTTTTTTTTTTTTGTTTTTTATAACAATATTAATATCACTTTGTTTAAATTACCACATAGTTTGTAATTAACTTTGAAAATTAACAAACAAAAGTTATTTATTTTTTAAATACTGAGGTTATGTTTTTATTAAACGGTTTGTTTGAAACATTTTATTTTTTTATTAATTAAAGCTGCAGTTGAAACTATTGTTTCAGTTATTTTAAAATTTCCATCGGGGTTTAAGGTGAATTTTTCAAAATCGTTTAGTTTTTAATTAAAACGAAACTATCTGAAGTTGACAGAAATTACTCAAAAAAAATAACAATTTGTTTTAACAAATTTTTAACGGTAACACTTTTAAGTAAGTTTGGATTGTTTCGTTAAATTAAAGGAACAAACATTTTACTAAAATTATTTTTCTAGTTTAAAAACGATCAGGATTTTATTTTCAATAAAATTTACAGTTTTATCCAAAATCTGTTTAAAGCAGACATAGGCACAGATACATAAACATTTTGAGTCTGTATGTGTGAGAAAAATTTTGTAAACAAACGAGCGTTCTCCCCACCCCTTAAGTAATTTTTCAACAAGCAAATAACCAACCGTCCTGGTTGGATGCTTGTGATCAACTAAATTGAGAAGACCCAACCAAATTATTGCTCGCCTAAGATAAAATTGTTTTGTTTTTCGTGATTTGAGAGTAACTACAAATTTGTACGTGTGACTCTCAAGAGAGAATTTATATGCATGTGAAGCTCGCTCACCCTTAATGCCTTTGTCAGGTTCAAAGACAAACATCTGAAAAGCCTAGAATATTTTACAAAACAATACAAAAAGTTTTTTTTTTAATTTTCTTTACTGAATTAAAATACGCTTATAAATTCTAAGTACCTGGCAGACCGAGCCTTGCTCGGAGCTTTATGATAAGCATTTCGAGGCAAATTTAAAAGTTTTCATATATTTTATTTTATAAGCTACCCTACAAGAAATGAATGACCGAAAGTAACACATAGGCAATTTTTTTACTAATATATTTAAACAATTTTTGTATGGAAGAGTGAAACAACTGCAGATATCTGCAATTATTTCGCTCTTACATATGTAAGAATATATTTTGACAACTCGTAAATCGTTTATCAAAATTTTATTGTCGAAATTATTTTAATAAAAATAAAATTATTGTTTATATTTAATTATCAAACATTTCAAGGTAAACGGTTTAATAATCGGTGGAACTTATGGGGCAGTAACTTTACGTTTTATTACAGGCTTTCGGGAAATATTTATCAAAATGCTCAACCAGAACAGGAAAAATTTACTGAATATCTTGTTAAAAAAGATAAGTTTTCTAAAATAGATTACAATTCTAAATTTAAATTTTCGTATTCCAGTTTATACAAAATTATCATGAAGTGCTGTGTCAAATAAGAAAGTGTCACCTATAACTATTCCTATGAATTGGATTTGTATCAAATAGTTTCTTTAATATTTATCTAAACGATAAATGTTTTTAAATATAATACAATAAATAAATTAAAATTTGGACAGGTAAATGTATTTTCCTTTGTTGTTTTCTGGCTAGACAATTGGGGCCGATATATATATCAAGACTGACTAGTCACCTGTGACCGATATTTACATCAAGAGTGACTAGTCACCTGTGATCGATATATACATCACCATTGATAAGTAAAAAGTATTAGAGTGAACGGTTCGGATATACATATCTGGAGCCCGAACAATACATGTGTAAGAAAGAGATCACATGTATACAAAAGTTTCGGTCAGCTTTTTCATATTTGCCTTAATAAAATGATAGAAACTGCTAATTGATATAGCAGTCAACACTACCAGTCAGTTGATTGGTCAAATGACTGGTCATGTTCTTGTAGGGTACATACCAACCAACTAAAATAAATTTAGAGAAAAGACGGTACACAAATATCCAATTCATTTCGAATTATTTTGTTAATTTTGTCCTATCAACACATGATCAAATGCCTAGTTTACAGTTTAATTCAATTTGAATAATTTTGGAAATTAGTCATATCGACTTAGAAACCTCCGTCGACTCATGTGCAAAAGCTTACGATTTAATTCATTTTTAGCAATTTTCAGTAGCGTTACCTGTCGGAAATTTGTCATACCAACCAAGAAATCTACTTCGGCTCATGCATAACAACTTTACTAAAGATCATAGCATGATTAAATGCACAGCTTACGATTTAATTCGCTTTGAGTAATTTTCAGTGGCACCATCTGTCGGAAATTTGTCATACCAACTAAGAAACCTTCGTCGGCTCATGCGTAACAACTTTACTAAAGTTTATAGCATGATCAAATGCATTGCTTACGATTTAATTAATTTTTAGTAATTTTAAGTAGCGCCACCTGTCGAACATTGTTCATACTAACTAAGAAACCTTCGCCGGCTCATGTGCAACAACTTTTCTAAAGATCATTGCATGATAAAATACACAGCTTACAATTTAATTCACTTTCGATAATTTTCAATGGTGCCACCTATCAGAAATTGTTCATACCAATTAAGAAACCTTCGTCGGCTCATGCGAAACAACTTTACTAAAGATCATAGCATGATCAAATGCACAGTTTACGATTTAATTCATTTTGAGTAATTTTCAAAGGCGCCACCTGCCGGAAATTGTTCATACCAATTCAAAAGCCTCTGGCGGCTCATTTGCAACAACTTCGCCAAAGATCATAGTTTTAATTTTTAGTCATTTTTAGTGGCACCACCTGTGGGAGATTAGTGAAACCAACTTATTTTTTATTGCAAATTTTTCTATAAGAAATTTTTATCAAAAATTTATCTATAAAAAAGTTTTTATCAAGAACTTTTCTATAGAAAATTTTTTTAGCAAAAATTTTTTTATAAAAAATATTTCTATCAAAATTTTTTTATCAAAAATTTTGCTATAGAAATTTTTTTTATTAAAAATTCTTCTATAGAAATTTTTTTATTAAAAATTCTTCTATAGAAAATTTTTCTATAAGAAATTTTTCTATCGAGAATTTTTCTATAGAAAATTTTTCTTATCAACTATTTTTTCTATAGAAAATTTGTTTATCAAAAATTTTTCTATATAAAATCTTTTTTATCAAAAATTTTTTATAGAAAATATTTCTACAGAAATTTTTTTATCAAACATTTTTCTATTTAAAATTTATCAGACATTTTTTATTGAAAATTTTTCTAAAAGAAATTTTTTTATCGAAAATTTTTCCATCAAAAATTTTTTATCGAGAATGCTTCTATAGAAATTTTTGTTGTCAAAAATTTGTATATAGGAAATTTTTTATCAAAAATTTTTCCATAGAAAATTTTTTTATCAAACATTTTTTTATGTAGAATTTTTTTATAAAAAATTTTTTATCAAGAATGTTTTTATGGGATACTTTTCTATAGAAAATTTTTTATAGAATATTTTTTACAGAAAATTTTTCTATAGAAAATGTTTTTATAGGATTTCTATAGAAAATTTTTTTTCTGTAAAAATTTTTTTATAGAAAATTTTTTACAGAAAATTTTTCTATAGAAAATTTTTTATGAAAAATTTTTCTATAAAAAATTTTTTATCAAGAATTTTTCTATAGAAAATTTACTTGTAAAATCTTTTTTTTCAAATTTTTTTTTTATAGAAAATTTTTTATTGAAAATTTTCCTATAGAAAATTTTTTTATCAAAAATTTTTTTATAGAAAATTTTTTTATAGAAAATTTTTCTATAGAAAATTTTTCTACAGAAAATTTTTCATCAAAATTTTTCTATAAAAAATTTTTTATCGAGAAATAATTTTTCTATAAAAAATGTTTATCAAAACTTTTCCTATAAACAATTTTTTTATCAAAAATGTTTCTAAAAAAAATTTTCTATAAAAAAATATTCTATACGAAATTTTGTTATCAAAAATTTTCTATAGAAAAATTTTTAATAAAAAATTTTTGATAAAAAAATTTTTAATAGAAAAATTTTTTATCAACAATTTTTCTAAAAAAAATTTTTTTTTTAACAAAAATTTTTTATTAAAAATTTTTCTATAGAAAATTTTTGTATCCAAAATTTTTGTATCAAAAGTTTTTCTATAGAAAATTTTTGATATAAATTTTGTTATCAAAAATTTTTATATAGAAATTTTTTCTATAAAAAATTTTTCTATTAAAAATATTTTTATCAAAAATTATTCTATAGAAAATTTTTCTATCAAAAATTTTTTTATAAAAAATTTTTAATTAAAAATTTTTCTATAGAAAATTTTTCTATCCAAAATTTTTTTATCAAAAGTTTTTCTATAGAAAATTTTTGATAGAAATTTTGTTATCAAAAATTTGTATATAGAAATTTTTTTTATAAAAAATTTTTCTATTAAGAATTTTTTTATCAAAAATTTTTCTATAGAAAATTTTTCTATAAAAAATTTTTAATTAAAAATTTTTCTATAGAAAATTTTTCAACAATTTTTCTATAAAAAATTTTTTATTAAAAATTTTTCCATAGAAAATTTTGATAGAAAATTTTTGATAGAAATTTTGTTATCAAAAATTTTTATATAGACATTTTTTTTATAAAAAATTTTTCTATTAAAAATTTTTTTATCAAAAATATTTTATTAAAAATTTTTCTATAGAAAATTTTTCTATCCAAAATTTTTTTATCAAAAGTTTTTCTATAGAAAATTTTTGATATAAATTTTGTTATCAAAAATTTTTATATAGAAATTTTTTTATAAAAAATTTTTCTATTAAAAATTTTTTTATCAAAAATTTTTCTATAGAAAATTTTTCTATCAAAAATTTTTCTAAAAAAAATTTTAATTAAAAATTTTTCTATAGAAAATTTTTCTATTCAAAATTTTTTTATCAAAAGTTTTTCTATAGAAAATTTTTGATAAAAATTTTATTATCAAAAATTTGTATATAGAAATTTTTTTTTATAAAAAATTTTTCTATTAAAAATTTTTTTATCAAAAATTTTTCTATAGAAAATTTTTCTATAAAAAATTTTTAATTAAAAATTTTTCTATAGAAAATTTTTCAACAATTTTTCTATAAAAAATTTTTTATTAAAAATTTTTCCATAGAAAATTTTGATAGAAAATTTTTATATAGAATTTTTTTTTTATAAAAAAATTTTCTATTAAAAATTTTTTTATCAATAATTTTTCTATTAAAAATTTTTTTATCAATAATTTTTTATTAAAAATTTTTCTATAGAAAATTTTTCTATCCAAAATTTTTTTATCAAAAGTTTTTCTATAGAAAATTTTTGATATAAATTTTGTTATGAAAAATTTTTATATAGAAATTTTTTTTATAAAAAATTTTTCTATTAAAAATTTTTTTATCAAAAATTTTTCTATAGAAAATTTTTCTATCAAAAATGTTTCTATAAAAAATTTTTAATTAAAAATTTTTCTATAGAAAATTTTTCTATCCAAAATTTTTTTATCAAAAGTTTTTCTATAGAAAATTTTTGATAGAAATTTTGTTATCAAAAATTTGTATATAGAAATTTTTTTTATAAAAAATTTTTCTTTTAAAAATTTTTTTATCAAAAATATTTCTATAGAAAATTTTTCTATAAAAAATTTTTAATTAAAAATTTTTCTATAGAAAATTTTTCTATTAAAAATTTTTTTATCAAAAGTTTTTCTATAGAAAATTTTTGATAGGAACATTTTTTTTACGGAGAATTTTTTTATAGAAAATTTTTTTATCAAAAATTTTTCTATAAAAATTTGTTTATCAATAATTTCTCTATAGAAAATTTTCTTATCAACAATTTTTTCTATAGAATATTTGTTTATTTAAAATTTTTCTATATATATTTTTCTATATATATTTTTCTATATATATATTTTTTTTATTTTCTTATAGAAAATTTCTTAAACAAACATTTTTCTATAGATAATTTTTTTATCAAAAATTTTTCTATAGCAAATTTTTTTATCAAAAATTTTTCTATAGAAAATTTTTCTATAAAAAATTTTTTATTAAAAATGTTTCTATAGAAAATTTTTCTATCCAAAATGTTTTTATCAAAAGTTTTTCTATAGAAAATTTTTGATAGAAACATTTTTTTTATGGAGAATTTTATTATAGAAATTTTTTTTATCAACAATTTTTCTATAAAAATTTTTTTATCAATAATTTCTCTATAGAAAATTTTCTTATCAACAATTTTTTCTATAGAATATTTGTTTATCAACAATTTTTCTATATTAAATTTTTTTTATTTTCTTATAGAAAATTTTTTTATCAAACATTTTTCTATAGAAAATTTTTTAATCAGAAATTTTTCGATAGAAAATTTTTTAATCCAAAATTTTTCAATAGAAAATTTTTTTATCAAAAATTTTTCTATAGAAAATTATTTTATCAGAAATTTGTTTATAGAAAATTTTCGTATCAAACATTTTTTTAGAAAAATGTTCTATAGAAAAGTTTTTTTTATAAAATTTTTCGATATTGTATTTTCTTTAACAAAGCGGCACTAACAGACTTTGCTAACATCCAAATTCCAACTGAATGCTTTAAATACTCATTTTCACGAATTTCATTAATGATAGTGATATTTACGAAAATTACAAAAAGTCATCGGCTTCTGGTGGTATAGGGCTGCCTACGCCTGCTTATAAGCGACAAATTACAGAAAATTTTTAAATCTCGGTTGTATGTTCTCGCTTTATCAAGTTTATTTCATAGCTTATGATTGCATTTTTTGGGGAGAGTTTGTAAAAGTCTAGAGCTCTTGTGAGTACGCAGAATTTATTTTCCTATAACTAGTTATAGCACATGTATGGTTTGCCTTAAGCTGCTCTATGTAGTTAAATATATATTTTTTTTTGTTTTTTTGCTAGATTATTATAAGTTTAATAAATTTTCTATTAAAAACATAACCTCACAAACTTCTAAATATAATCAGCATTAACATATTTGAATTAAAACTCTTTTTGTTTTTTCAAATCAAGTGCCTTAGAACAATGAAAATTATATAACTAATAAATATAATTGTTTAATAAACTTTCACACAAGAAAGAAAGTAAGAAATTAAAGACAAAATAATCACAAAAAGCTGAAAATTTCTCATTTCATTAAAAGAAAAATACAAAAAAAAACTCGTTTAATATTAGTGAAATTAATGAAAGGTAGTAAATCAAATAATAATTATTAATAATACGAAAAAAAATACAAAGAACATTATTTATTTAATATTTACTAAACTAATATTTAATTTTAATTATTTAGAGAAAAAAGGTAAAATGTTTGTAGAAATTGTTAATTTTTCCCAAAAACTCATATACAAATTCACATACACCCGCACAAACATATAACAAACACTTACATTTATGCGGGCACATACGCAAAGACACACACACTCAAACACTTAAAAGCCTGTTATTTATCCTAGTAGTAGTTGTGTAAGTAAATTGTAGAATTTTTTTCTTTCATAATTCGTAAAATATTAATTAAAGTATAAATTTAAAGTTGGGATAATAATCCTGACGTTTTCTAAAGATATGACTCAATCATATTATGATTAATTTGTTTTAAGGTATGTACAAATCCAATATTATGTAATTTTATCATTTTAAATTAATGTCATTACATAAAAAGTTATTTAAGGATCGAATTCGAAAAATATTTCTTAAAATTTCATAATATAAATACAACTTTCAAGAAAATCTTATAGAAATTTTTTCGAGCGCAATCCTTTTAGATGTACTATATAAACATTTAATTGTTTTTTTTCCATATACACATTCTATTAATAGATATTCGCATAATTAATTGCAAAAATAAGACATTTATTTCTTTAATACACGTACAAAAAATTAACAGAACGTATGTGAAATATTTAATTGTTGAAATTACTCATACGCTACTATTATGTAACGCTATTTTTGCAGTTTTTTAACTTTTCTACACAAAAGTCAAGTTATCGATAATTTTTCTATAGAAAATTAAAGTTATCGGTAACATTTCAATAGAAAATTAAAGTTATCGATAACTTTTCTGTTGAAAGGTGAAGTTATCTATAACTTTTCTATAAAAAAAATAAAGTTATCGATAAATTTTCTATGGAAAATTTAAGTTATTGATAACTTTGCTAAAGAAAATTTAAGTTATTGTTAACTTTTCGATAGAAAATTAAAGTTATCGAAAAATTTTCTATAGAAAATTTTAGTTATCGATAACTTTTATAAAGAAAATTCAAGTTATCGTTGATTTTTCTACAGAAAATTAAAGTTATCGTTAACTCTTCAATAGAAAATTAAAGTTATCGATAACTTTAAAAAAAAATAAAAGTTATCGATAACTTTTCTTTAAAAATTTAAAGATATCGATAACTTTTCTTCAGAAAATTTAAGTTATCGATAACTTTTCTATAGAAAGTTAAAGATATCGATAACTTTTCTTAGGAAAATTAAGGTTATCGATAGTTTTTCTATAGAAAATTTAAGTTAATGCTCACTTTTCTATAGAAAATGAAAGTTAATAATCACTTTTCTATACAAAATTAAAGTTATCGATAACTTTTCTATAAAAAATTAAAGTTATCGATAACTTTTCTAGAGAAAACTAAAGTTATCGATAACTTTTCTATATAAAAGTGAGAGTTATCGATAAAAGTGAAAGTTATCGATAACTTTTCTATAGAAAAGTGAAAGTAATCGGTAACTTTTCTATAGAAAAGTGAAAGATATCGATAAGTTTTCTATAGAAAAGTGAAAGTTACAGATAACTTTTCTATGGAAAAGGGAAAATTATCGATTACTTTTCTATAGAAAAATAAAAGTTATCACTAACTTTTCTACAGAAAAGTGAAAGTTATCGCTAACTCTTCTATAGAAAAGTGAAAGTTATAGCTAAGCTAGAAAAGCTAGCTAGAAAAGTTAAAGTTATCGATAACTTCTCTATAGAAAAGTTAAAGTTATCGATAACTTTTCTATAGAAAAGTCAAGTTATCGATATTTTTCTACATAAAAGTAAAGTTATCGATAACTATTCTATATAAAAATAAAGTTGTCGATAAGTTTTCTGTTGAAAAGTCAAGTTCTATAAAAAATAAAAGTTGTCGATAACTTTTCCTCGAAAATTTTTAGAGAATATTAAAGCTAACAAAAAAAATCTTATAGAAAATTAAGTTATCGAAAAATTTTCTATAGAAAATTTAAATTATCGATAAATTTTCTATAGAAAAGTAAAGTTATCGATCATTTTTCTATAGAAAAGTAAAGTTATCGATAACTTTGTTTATAGAAATATAAAATTATAGACAACTTTTCATAGAAAATTTAAGTTACCGATAACTTTTATATAGAAAATTAAAGTAATCGATAAATTGTCTATAAAAATTAAAGTTATCGTTATCTATTCTATTCTATAGAAAATAAAAGTTATCGATAACTTTTCTACAGAAAATTGAATTTATTGACAAATTTTCTTCAGAAAATTAAGGTTATCGATAGATTTTCTATAGAAAATTAAAGTTAATGATAAATTTTCTTTATAAAATTAAAGTTATCGATAACTTTTCTACAGAAAATTAGAGTAATCGATAAATTGTCTATAAAAAATCAAAGTTATCGTTATCTATTCTATTCTTTAGAAAATAAAAGTTATCGAAAACTTTTCTACAGAAAATTAAAGTTATCGACAAATTTTCTTCAGAAAATTAAGGTTATCGATAGATTTTCTATAGAAAATTAAAGTTAATGATAAATGTTCTTTATAAAATTAAAGTTATCGATAACTTTTCTATAGAAAATAAAAGTTATCGATAACTTTTCTAGAGAAAATTAAAGTTATCAATAACTTTGCTATAGAAAATTTAAGTTATCGGTAACTTTTCTATAGAAAACTAAAGTTACCTTTTCAATCGAAAATTAATTTTATCGATAACTTTTCTATAAAAAGTTAAAGTTATCAATAACTTTTCTAAAAAAGATTTAAGTTATCGATGACTTTTCTTTAGAAAAATAAAGTTATCGATAACTTTTCTATCGAAAATTAAGGTTATCGATAACTTTTCTATAGAAAATTAAAGTTATCAATAATTTTTCTAAAGAAAATTAAGTTATCGATAACTTTTCTATAGAAATAACTTTTCTATAGAAATAACTTTTCTATAGAAAATTAAAGTTATTGTTAATTTTTCTATGGAAAATGAAAGTTATAGATAATTTTCTATGGAAAAGGTATCGATAAACTTCATAGAGAAAATTCAAGTTATCGATAACTTTTCTATAGAAAATTTAAGTTATCAAACTCTTTTATAGAAAATTAAAGTAATCGATAAGTTTTCTACAGAAAAATTATGATATCGATAACTTTTCTATACAAATGTCATATTATCGATAACTTTTCTATAGAACGTTAAAGTTATCGATAATTTTTCTGTTGAAAAGTCAAGTTATTAATAACTTTTCTATAGAAAAATCAAGTTTTTGATAACTTTTCTGTTAAAAGTGTAGTTATCGACTTTTCTTTAGAAAAGTCAGTTATTGATAAATTTTCTATCTAAAAGTCAAGCAATAACAGTTCTATATAAAAGTAATGTTATGAGATAAAGGTTCGAAATGATAAAATTCTTTTAAATTTTCTGTGAAAGTTTTTTTAAACAAGTCATTTTTTATCTTTGTGTTCTTAATATTGTGTGTGTATATTTGTATGGAGCTAACATAACATGGCGTATGATTGTTGTTGAAAAAATTAAATATTCATCATACGTAACCATAATCTTAGACAATTTATTTGAAATATGATAATAAATAAGAACATTTTTTTATTTAATGATTCCAGAGAGATTTTAAAGCATAAAGAAATTTTAATATAATTATTATATTATTTATATTCTCACAACAAAAGATATTCATATCATTATCATTTAAATGTAATAGATATGTATAAATATAATATTTTAAAATCATTTTCTCTATATTTTACTCATAAAGAATTTAAATATTTAGTTAATAGATAATAAGTAGTTTAATGTTTTCATTTTATAAGTGTTCTTTAGATGATAAATGTTATAATTTTCGAATAATTATGATTTTATTAATGTCTTTAAAAGCCCAACAAAAAATTCGTAGAATAAAAAAAATTTACTTAAACGACCTTTCCTAGTAACCCCAACTGTAGTTAGTTTGAATGTTATAAATAAATTTATATAGAAGTTTATTTACACTGACACATTCTTAACATAAGTATGAATATTAACTTAATTACTTTATGGTAATAAACAAATTATTTGATGATTATATTAAATATTTATTCTTGTTTCAGTATCAACTATTTTCGGGTCGTAACTAAATAAATCATTAACCCTAGAGATTTTAGTGAGCATATACAAATAGAAAATATTAAAATACAATTTAGCAGTTTGTTTCTAGAGAATTGAATGAAATCAAAACATACATCAAATAGATTTTATCATAATTGCTATCACATCTAAAATTGATATCATTAATTATTTAAAAAAAATCTAAAGGAAACAAACAAAAAGGACACCTTAAACTAAAAGCAACCAAATCTTATAGAGAATGTTAAACTATTTATGTATTTTTGTAATAATATATTAATTTTTTTGGTTTATTATTATTTATAAAGCTCATCACTCATTAACATTATGTATTTATATCAAAATTATTCTTTTGATCTTTGTATTTTATTCGAAACATAAATAATTGTACTTTTACTTGTAATACTTAAATACAACTACATTTGCACACACATACTCATACATACAACTACTTAGAATACAAAAAATCTTGTATTAAGTCTTAAAACTTATCCTATAATACTATCCTTTCCACTTAATACACAAGCTTGCATACATTGAAATTTTTATGTAACAAATTTTCAAAATTAGTTTCCTTAAAAAGGTTCAAACTACCTTATTTAGGCTCTTCAAAGCCCAAGCCAATATCTTCCATTTTTTTAATTATTTCAAATTTTATTTAAAGAAAAAATCACAATAATTAATTTTAAATATTTTTAGACCAACAATAGAACCATTTATTTGGAGCAAAGAATATTAGAGCAGTGCAGACAAAGAAGATATCAACATTTAAACTAAAATCATTGATGAGGGTTTTGGATTTTTGCCTTATAACTCGGGTGAGATAGCATTTTCCTCTCATATTTATGTGAATGGTTTTATAAACCACATGCCCCTAAATGTATGCAATGCATGCACTTTCATAATCTTTAAATGTTTCCTGTGCCACAGGACTTTGTAACGAATGCACTGCAATTATCATCCAGTTTAACTATTCTAAGAAAAACTGTACACCTTGTAAAAATTTTGAAAATATTCAAAATTTGTCCGAACCTATTAAATGGCTACAAAAAACTTAAACTATTGATTTTGTTTTAAAACGAAAGTTATTGGTTATAATCGCAAAGTTTATAATTGAATCTTTTACTAAATAGAAGCTACTAACAACTTGATTTTTCTTAAGAAAAGTTTTCAATATAAATTAAAGCCATAATTATACTACGCAATAGAAAAGTTATCGATAACTTTGTTATTCTAACTAAAGAACACCTATTACACTTAAATTATATAAAAGAAATCTAAAATCGATACCTTTGGTATATGATTCTATAGAAAAGTTATCATTAGCTTTATATTTGTGTAAAATAGTAATCGATAGCGGTATTTTTCTATCAAAAATGATCGACAACTTTGATGTCTATAAAAAAAATAATCGATAACTTTGTTATTGAAAAGTTATTGATAAGTTTATTTTTCTATAGAAAATTTGTCGAAAACTTCGTAAAAAAAGTTATTAAAAACTTTAATATTTTATACAAAAGTTATCAATAACTTTGATATTCTTTACAAAAAGTTGTTTCTGTAGAAAAGTTATTCATAGCTTTGACACTCCATCATTAGTCATCGATAACTTTACTTTTCTAAAGAAAAGTTATTTATAACTTTACATTTCTTGAGAAGTTACCGATATAATTATTTTCTAGAGAAAAGTTATCGATAACCTTACTTTTCTAAAGAAATATTATCGACAATTTTACTTTTCCTAAGAAAATTTATCGATAACTTTTGTTTTCTAAAGAAATATTATCGACAACTTTACTTTTCTAAAAAAAATTATCGATAACTTTACTTTCTAAAGAAAAGCTACCAATAACTTGAGTTTTCTAAAGAAAAGTTAAGGATAAATTTAATTTTCTAAAGAAAAATTTGGGTAACTTCACTTTTCTATAAAAAAAATTATCGATAACTTTATTTTTCTATAAGAAAAGTTATCTAAAACTTTACTTTTCTATAAGAAAACTTGTCGATAACTTTAGTTTTCTTAACAAAGTTATCGATAACTTTACTATTCTATAGAAATGTTATCGCTAACTTTACTTTTCTAAAGAAAAGTTATCAATAACATTACTTTTCTAAAGAAAAGTTATCGATAACTTAACATTTCTAAAGAAAAAGTATCGATAACTTTACTTTTGTAAAGAAAAGTTATCGATAACATTATCTTTCTAAAGAAAAGTTATCGATAACTTTACTATTCTAACAAAAAATTATCAATAACTTTACTTTTCTATAGAAAAGTTATCGATAACTTTACTTTTCCAAAGAAAAGTTATCGATAACTTTACTTTTCCAAAGAAAAGTTATCGATAACTTTACTTTTCCAAAGAAAAGTTATCGATAACTTTACTTTTCTAGAGAAAAGTTATCGATAACTTTACTTTTCTAGAGAAAAGTTATCGATAACTTTACTTTTCTATAGAAAAGTTATCGATAACTTTACTTTTCTATAGAAAAGTTATCGATAACTTTACTTTTCTATAGAAAAGTTATCGATAACTTTACTTTTCTATAGAAAAGTTATCGATAACTTTACTTTTCTATAGAAAAGTTATCGATAACTTTACTTTTCTATAGAAAAGTTATCGATAACTTTACTTTTGTATAGAAAAGTTATCGATAACTTTACTTTTGTATGGAAAAGTTATCGATAACTTTACTTTTGTATGGAAAAGTTACCGATAACTTTACTTTTCTATAGAAAAGTTATCGATTACTTTACTTTTCTATAGAAAAGTTATCGATTACTTTACTTTTCTTTAGAAAAGTTATCGATAACTTTTCTTTAGAAATTCAAAGTAATCTTTTTCTTTTTGATATATTTAAATATTTCTTTGAATTTCAATGTTTTTATCGATATTTCAGATTGAACATTTTCTAATGCATTCACTGTATGTATGTTTGTACATAAATCCTTAATCCTAACACATAACCAAACCTATCCTTTACTTGTATGACCTCAACAAGTGTAGCCCATTCCATTTACAAAACAATCAAAATATTTTAAAAACTTAATAATTTCAATTCCTCAATAGAATCACAGGAAAACAACAACAACAACAACAACACAAAATAAATGTCTTAGAGATTTTTATAACTTTTAAAAGAAAATCTTATTAAAATTACTCTAATACTACCATAAAAACAAGGATTTATTAAGAAAAACTTAACTTTATTAAATATTTATATAATATATTTATGTGATCATTTTAATAATAAAAAACTTTTTTGCAAAATATTTAGATTCATCGTAAACTAAATACAATAGACGGACAAATCAGTGTATTACTCGTAAATGTAGACTTAACGAAAAATTCTAAAACCAAAAAAATATCTATTAGTTTTAAATCTATTTATAAATGAACCTAAACTATCTATGAAATATTATATGAGTAATTAGTGAGTTTTTTATTATTTAAAAAAATATTTAAATTTTTTTTTTTTATTGATATTTACTATATAAATTTAGAAGTTTAATTTGTTTCTATATAACACTGTGCTACATGTATTCTTCATAATGTTATTTTAATATGGTAATTCTGTATTGTGGAGTCCATTGAATGCGATAGAATTGAAAGTTTATCTCGATAATTTTGAGACAATTTAGGAAAAGTACAACTTTTCTATAGAAAAGTAAAGTTATCGATAACTTTTCTGTAGAAAAGTAAAGTCATCGATAACTATTTTTATAGAAAAGTAAAGCTATCGATAACTTTTCTATAGAAAAGTAAAGCTATCGATAACTTTTCTATAGAAAAGTAAAGTTATCGATAACTTTTCTAAAGAAAAGTAAAGTTATCGATAACTTTACTATAGAAAAGTAAAGTTATCGATAACTTTTCTATAGAAAAGTAAAGTTATCGATAACTTTTCTATAGAAAAGTAAAGTTATCGATAACTTTTCTATAGAAAAGTAAAGTTATCGATAACTTTTCTATAGAAAAGTAAAGTTATCGATAACTTTTCTATAGAAAAGTAAAGTTATCGATAACTTTTCTATAGAAAAGTAAAGTTATCGATAACTTTTCTATAGAAAAGTAAAGTTATCGATAACTTTTCTATAGAAAAGTAAAGTTATCGATAACTTTTCTATAGAAAAGTGAAGTTTTCGATAACTATTCTATAGAAAAGTAAAGTTATCGATAACTTTTCTATAGAAAAGTAAAGTTATCGATAACTTTTCTTTAGAAAATTAAAGTTATCGATAACTTTTCCATAGAAAAGTAAAGTTGTCGATAACTTTTCTATAGAAAAGTTATCGATAGGAAATTTTTCAAAATTTTTTTATTTTTATAGGAAATTTTTCAAAAATTTCTTACTTTTATAAGAAATTTTTCAAAAATTTCTTATTTTTATAGGAATTTTTTAAAAATTTCTTATTTTTATAGGAAATTTTTCAAAAAATTCTTATTTTTATGGCAGATTTTTCAAAAACTTTTTATTTTTATAGGAAATTTTTCAAAAACTTCTTATTTTTTTGGGAAATTTTTTAAAACTTTCTTATTTTTAAAGGAAATTCTTCAAAAACTTCTTATTTTTATAGGAAATTTTTCAAAAATTTCTTATTTTTGTATGAAATTTTTTAAAAATTTCTTATTATTTTTTTGGGAAATTTTTCAAATTTTCTTATATTTATGGGAAATTTTTCAAAAATTTCCTATTTTTATAGGAAATTTTTCAAAAATTTCTTATATTTATAGGAAATTTTTCAAAAATTTCTTATTTTTATAGGAAATTTTTCAAAAAATTTCTTGTTTTTAAAAGGAAATTTTTCAAAAATTTTTTATTTTTATAACAAAATTTCAAAAATTTCTTATTTAAAAGGAAATTTTAGAAAATTTTCTTATTTTTGTAAATTTTTCAAAAATGTCTTATTTTTATAGAAAATTTTTAAAAAATTTCTTATTTTTTTTTCGAAAATGTTTCAAAAATATATTATTTTTATTTGAAATTTTTTAAAAATTTCTTGTTTTTATAGAAAATTTTTCAAAAATTTTATATGAAATTTGCAAAAATTTCTTATTTCAATAAGCGAAATTTCATAACATACGCTCTACATTTGATCATAGCTGCCAACTTGTTAGTTTGTCAAAAAGTGCTTAAATCTTAATAAAACTGATAATTCTGAACCGATTTTTAAAGACTTTTCCGTTTTAGAAATGTAAGACTTGTAGTCTTAAAACCATTATAAAGTTTTTTAACTCCTTTGAAAATTAACAAAGTTCTTATGACTTAAAACTGAAAATTTATGAATTTTTTTTTTCTTTTTGCTTAATTCATAAAATCATCGAATAAGTATTTCTGGGACTCCTCAATCAAAGACAGAATTACTTAAGATAAATCTTGTATAATTTTTTTTTTAATTTCTTCATTTTTGTAAGACAGTGTAATGTTCCTTATTTACCAAAACAAAAAACTTGAGTCCATATAAAATGATATTATACCAACTACTACTAAGATAAAATAAATGGGAACCAATAGAAAAACAAAAACAACAAAAAAATTAAATTTGCACTTTAGATAAGGGAACAAATCAAAGTTTTAAAAAAGAAGCTAAAATTAATTAGAAACATATTTTTGAAATCAGAACAAAAACCACTTAAAAACACACAAATTTAAAAACTAAACTTGAAACACTTTAACATTAAAAAATATTTACAAAAATAAATGAAAACTTTTGAATTTTTTTTTTTAATATTATATGATTTTTTTAAAATTTCTTGAATTTAAAGAATTTTAAATAAAAACTTCATTTGGTGTAAAACAAAATGATAAATGTGTAATAGCAATATACAATTAACAAAACTAAAAGAAACATGAAACATTTCTCTTTAAACTTTAACAAAAACATTGGAAGCAAATTCAAAATGTCATAAATTTTTTAAAATTATTGTTAAAACTAAAAAAAAATAACTACAAAAAAATATTTGTCAATTCTCTATTTTTAACTCTAAATGTTAAATAGTAATAAATTATTTAAAATAAATTTAAAGAAAATAAAAATAAAAACCTTAAGCATATCCTTTTTAAAATCCTTTATAAAACCCTTTATAAAGCAAAAAAAAAACAAAAATCCCCTAAAATAAAATTGTGAAATTTAAATTCTTAAATTATAAAAAAAAATACTTTGAGTATTTGTATATTTTTTAATCTAGAACCTAAAACTGAATATTTCATAAATTTAAAAACTGAAAAAAAAACACAAATTCTACCTTCTTAATTTTAACCTAACCTTAAACTTAACTCTAACTAACTCTTACTTATTGACAATCAATCAAAAACCTATTGAATATAAAAAAAAAATCCACTCTCTATATAAAAAAACTAACAAAAAAACTTAAAAAAATCTCAAAAAAATCTTAAAAAAAAAATCCTAAAAAAATCAAATAAATCTTTACATTTTAATAAAACAACAAACAAATATTTATAAATATTGAAAGCAACAAAAAAGAAAACTATTTTTAAATAGAAAACTATAAAAAAAATGTTATAAATAATGAAAAATACCAAAAAAAAATCTTCTTTAAGACAAATATTATTGTTAAATCCATAATTAATGTTATGAACCCATTGTACAAACAATTTGATTTTTAAGTTTTCAAATCTTTATAATATTTTCAGTTAAATTTATTGTTAACAAACTCACAAATTCATATTTATTATCTCACAAACACAATTGTATTTATTTAAGCTCCTAAGAGTATGCTGTAGTTATTTTCATACCAGAATCACAGAGTGGTAAATAAAGATGCCAGACTGTTATGTTTAATATTTAACCGTTTTGCAACCCTTGGATTTGAACCTCCCATGGGACTGCGTTCCCGAGAAAGGGTTTTTGGCCCCTTACAACTTTTATTTTATATCAAACTTTATTGGGAGATGTTAGGCATATGCCATTCTATGAATAGGGTTTACTTACTTACTTACTTAAATGTAACAACCTGTTTAGGTCAAAGGCCGAGCAGATATAAGAATTCAAAAATTTTTCTATAGAAAATTTTTTTTATCAAAAATTTATATATAAAAATTTTTTTATGAGAAATTTTTCTATATAAAATTTTTTTATCAAAAATTTTTTTATCAAAATTTTTCTATAAAAAAATTATTAATCAACAAATTTTAATTAAAAAAAAAAATTTTATCAAAAAATGTTTTATTAAAAAAATTTTTATCAAAAACTTTACTATGAAAAATTTTTTATCAAAAATTTTACTATGAACAATTTTTTATCAAAAGTTTTACTATAGAAAATTTTTACAAAAATTTTTCTACAGAAAATTTTTTTAACAAAAATTTTTCAATAAAAAATTTTATTATAAAAAATTTTTCTTTAAAAAATTTTATTATCAAAAATTTTTCTATAAAAAATTTTTTTATCAAAAATTTTTTTATAAACAATTTTTTTATCAAAAATTTTTCTATATAAAATTTTTTATCAAAAATTTTTATATAAAATTTTTTATCAACAATTTTTTTATAAACATTTTTTATGAAAAATTTTTCTATAGAAAATTTTTTTTATCAAAAATTTTTCTATAAAAAACTTTTCTATAAAAAAAATTTTTATCAAAAAATTTTCTATGGAAAATTTTTTATCAAAAAATTTTCTATGGAAAATTTTTTATCAAAAAATTTTCTATGGAAAATTTTTTATCAAAAAATTTTCTATGGAAAATTTTTTATCAAAAAATTTTCTATTGAAAATTTTTTTTCAAAAATTTTACTATAGAAAATTCTTACAAAAATGTTTCCATAGAAAATTTTTTTATCAAAAATGTTTCTATAAATAATTTTTTTATCAAACAGTTTTCTATAAAAAATTTTTCTATGGAAAATTTTTTATCAAAAATTTTTTTATAAAAAAATTATTTATCAAAAGTTTTTCTATAAAAAATTTTTTTATCAAAAATTTTTCTATAGAAAATTTATTTATAAAAAATTTTTCTATGGAAAGTTTTTTATCAAAAAATTTTCAAAAAATTTCAATTGAAAATCTTTTATCAAAAATTTTACTATGGAAAATTTTTTATCAAAAATTTTACTATGGAAAATTTTTGATCAAAAATTTTACTATAAAAAATTCTTTTTCCATAGAAAATTTTTCTATCAAAAATTTTTTTATAAACAATTTTTCTATAAAAAATTTATTTATCAAAAATTTTTCTATAAAAAATTTTTTATAAAAAATTTGCTATAAAAAATTTATTTATCAAAAGTTTTTCTATAAAAAATATTTTTATCAAAAAATTTTCTATAGTAAAATTTTTCTATAAAAATGTTTCTATAAAAAATTTATTTATCAACAATTTTTCTATGGAAAGTTTTTTATCAAAAATTTTACTATAGAAAATTTGTTATCAAAAATTTTACTATGGAAAATTTTTTATCAAAAATTTTACTAGAGATAATTCTTACAAAAATTTTTCTATAGAAAATTGTTTTATCAAAAATTGTTCTATAAAAAAATTTTTTATCAAAAATTTTTCTAGAAAAAAAATTTGTATCAAAAAATTTTCTATGGAAAATTTTTTATCATAAATTTTTCTATAAAAAGTTTTTATCAAAAATTTTTCTACAGAAAATTGTTTTATCAAAAATTTTTCAATAAACAAATTTTTAATCAAAAATTTTACTATGGAAAATTTTTTTTCAAAAGTTTTACTATAGAAAATTTTTTTATCAAAAATTTTTGTATAAAAAATCTTTTTATCAAAAATTTTTCTATAAAATATTTATTTATCAAAAATTTTTCTATGGAAATTTTTTTACCAAAATTTATTCTATAGAACATTTTTTAACAAAAAATTTTCTATAAAAAATTTATTTATCAAAAATTATTCTATGGAATTTTTTTTTATCAAAAATTTTTCTATAGAATTTTTTTTATCAAAAATTTTACTATGAAAAATTTTTTATCAAAAATTTTTCTATAGAAAATTTTTTTTTATAAAAATTTTTCTATAGAAAATTTTTTTATCAAAAATTTTTCTATACAAAATTTTTTTATTAAAAATTTTTCTTTAGAAAGGTTTTGTTATCAAAAATTGGTTTTTGTCTTTTCTTTAACAAAGCGGGACCAACCAACTCTGTTAACATCCAAATTCCAAGTGAATGATTTTAATACTTATTGTCACGAGTTTTATTTACGAAAATTAAAAAAAATTCATCGGCTTCTGGTGGTATGGACTGCCTACTCCTGAGTATAAGCGTTTTATAGAGAGTAATTTTAGTTCTTACGGAGAGGACTTTATTAAGCTGTTTGCTTAGACCAAAATAGCATCGATTGGCATGTATGATTCTACGTTTAATTTCAAAGCTTATATTGTTGTTGGTGTTCACAGCGGTACCAAGGTATACAAATTCTTTTACAACTTCGAAGCTATAGTTTTCAACGGGTTCATGTAATCCAATTCTAGTGGTCTGTCTGCCTGAAGAAACCATCAGTTTTTTTTTTTTTTTGATTTATTTACAGCTAGGCCAATTTTTTTTTTTTTTTTGGTTCCTTCTCGATACTGGAGCATAAAATGCGTCCCATAATATTAATGTCATCGGCAAACGCGAGTATCATATGTTTTCTATTGGAGATTGTACCAGTTGTATTAACTGTATTAACTCTCGCAAGATTTTCTATAACACAATATTGAAGAGATCATATGATAGCGCCATTTCCGTTGACATACTTTTATAGAATCAGGGATTTGGTTTTTAGCGTTAAGTAGATCTTCATTTATTATGCGATTCAGCTACCATATACATATTAAGGATTTGCCGAAAGCATTTGTTTGCAAAGGTTTGTAGACGCTTATCGATGACATTTGTGCGTTTCCAAGTTTCGCAGCCGTAGTACAAGATGGACTTGACATTCGAGTTATATATTCCTAACTTAGTTGTTGTTGATATTTGCCGAGATTTCCAAATAGCTCGGAGAATGCCGAATGCTGATTTTGATTTTGCCTCATACGTGATTCAATATCCTCGTCAGCGCCACCTTTTGTAGATACCATACTACCAAGATAGTTAAAAGATAACGAGGTTATTGGATGTGTAGGTACATTCTTTGCGCCATAGCCTCCAGGCATAATCTTTGTCTTAGAAATACTGATTTCCAGCCCAGCTGGCCGAGATTTAACAGTAATAGCGCTGGTGTTTTCTGAGCCTGAGTTTTGGCTTAGAAGACATACATCATCAGTGTATTCCAAGTCTTCGAGTTGTTTAAAGGATGTCCAATGGATATTACGTCTACCATTCAGTGCCGTGCGCATTATTTTATCGATGCCAAGGATAAAAAATATAGGTGACAAGGTACATCCTTGTCTTACGCCAGAAGTATTTTCGAACGGATTAGACAATTTACCTTTATGTAGAACCCGACATTTCTTGTACATTGCCCGAATTAAGTTCAGAATTTTCGTTGGCATGTTACGGTTTTCTAAAATTCTCCATAGATAGCTCCTATTGGCACTATCGCAGGCTTTCATAAAGTCGATAAACGCCAGGTAAATGGGTGTGCGGAATTCATTACATTGAATTCCAGTACTATTCTTACTATGTTGATTAGATCAACACAAAATCGATTCTCTCGGAACCCAAACTGATTTTCGGGGAGTGTTTCGGAAACTGACATTCTAATCAAAATTACTCGTTTTAGTAGTTTGCTCGGTATTGGAAGAAGTGTTGTAGCCCTGTAGTTATTGCAGTCTTTGGAGTTACCCTTGTTTTGGTATTTTGACTAGTATACCTTCATTCCAGGAGGTTGGTAGAGCTTCTTCTTCTCATATTTTACGCACAAATGGGTGAAACAGTCTCGCCGATCCTTCAACGTTTACTCGTTTTAGTAGTTTGCTCGGTATTGAAAGAAGTGTTGTTGCCCTGTAGCTATTGCAGTTTTTGGAGTCACCCTTTTTTTGGTATTTTGGCTAGTATACCTTCATTCCAGGAGGTTGGTAGAGCTTCTTCTTCTCATATTTTACGCACAAATGGGTGCCACAGTCTCGCCGATCCTTCAACGTCACATAAAATCATCTCCGCTGAGATATTGTCATTGCCCGGGGCCTTGTTGCGTTTAAGGCTTTTAATGGCATTCTTCACTTCTTGTATTGTTGGTGGGCTGTCTGAAATTCCATTGAATAAATGGTCATGGTTGGTTTCATTTTGCACTTCCGTCAAAGCTTCTAATCCAATAGGATTGCTTAATGTTAACTGGAAGTGTTCCATCCGTCGTATTAATTGTTCATCCGTGGTTGAGAAAAGTGTACCGCTACTACTCAGAATGGGACTGTTGGTGTAGTTAGGTTTGCCACACAACGCCCTTGATATATTGTCGCCTTTACTTGCAGCTGACTCAGCTTGGCTCGCTTCTTCATCTACCCACATTCTCTTGCCCCTCCTTGCAGACCTTCTAATTCTGTTGGATAGGTCACGGTATATTGTACTAAGCTCCTCAACATCTGCGTTTGCATTTAAAATTGTATTTTTTATGGTTTTACGTTGTTCAACCAGGTCCCTTTTATGGTCTTTAAAACCTAACGTTTGTTGACCAACCTCATTGTACATCTGAGTGACACACCTTGCACACACTTTCTTATTTACAACATCTGGAAGCCGATTCCTTATGGATGTGATAAAGGCATTTCGATGTCGCTCTGATTCCAGTTTCCCAACATAAAATTTCCGATCGGCTTTTGCCGTTTCTGACCTCAGAGACGCTACTGCAAGTTCAGCACACGTAAAAAATTGTGGTGGGTCCAATACTAGGAGATCATGCAGCTTGCGAACAGTGCTCCTTTTCGCCATGTCATTCTCGGGATGCTCAATAAATAATCGGCTGAAAGCACGCGAGCACGCTTCTCCTTGTCAACATAGCTTTTGCAAAAGTCAGAAGTCACTTGTCAACACCTTCCGCCTAACCTCGTGTCTTCCAATCAGTGCCCCGACAGAATTCAGAGACTTAATAGCTGTTTGACTATTAACAGATCTTTGTTAGTTTTCTTTAGCATATTTTTAGGAGCTTAAATTTATAAAACCAATTTTCTTCTGTTTTTTTGTCTTAATAATAATAATGTTTAATTAATAAAAAATATATATATAATAAAAAAGAGGAAAAGCAAAAAACGATTACTTTATTTTTAAAAAACTACAAATAAATATTAACAAAAACTAAAATAATTTAAAATTCAAAACAATACATATCGTTTATTAGAAATACTATAAATAATTTTTTTCTTCTTTTTTGGGAATAATTTTAGAAAATAAAAAAATACAAAAAAAAAGCTCAATTTGGACTGAATTTTTTAATTTGAAAAACCTACAAAAGTTACAACAAAAAAAACGAGAACTTGTATTTATAAATTTAAATTAAATTTTAGTAAATGAATTTGTTATTCAAAATAAGTTAATTATTAAGAATTATTTAAGACAAAAAAAAACAACAATTTTAAACAAAAACAACAAATTTGAGCTTGAATATAGAAAATAAAACGAAAATTTTTAATTTAAACATAAATAAAAAAAGTTCAAATAACAAAAACAACAAATTCAGAAAATAATTTAAATTGTTTCGTTATCATTTGAAAATAAAAAAAAAATTCATTTCAATTTTTTTTTAAATAAAACAAAAATAGTTGTTTGTTATTATTCAAATTGAAAAAATCCATTTACCGACAAAATATTATGTAATTCAAATTTTTATAAATGTTTTATGTCTCTCTTACAATTTCCTTTAAAATAAAATATAAAACTTAACTCTAAACTGAGCCATAGTGCAATAATAAAAAAAATTAAAAGAAATTTATTAAAAATTCAAAATAGTACCTAACACTGTGCAAGTTCAAAAAATGACAGAGCCGGCCTAGTCAGCTTTTAAATACAATTCGAGTTGAATTTTTTGCTAAAGAATTTTTTGCTATAAAAAATTTTCAATAGAAAATTTTTTGCTGTAAAGAAATTTTCTATAGAAAATTTGTTGCTATAAAAAAATTCCCTATAGAAAATATTTTTTGGTATAAAAAAATTTTTGATAGAAAATTTTTTGTCATAAAAAAATTTTCAATAGAAAATTTTTTGCTATAAAAAAAAATAGCAGTAGAAAATTTTTTGCTATAAAAAAATTTTTAATAGAAAATTCTATAGAAAATTTTTTGCTATAAAAAAATTTTCGATAGAAAATTTTTTGCTATAAAAATTTTTCGATAGAAAATTTTTTGCTATAAAAAACTTTTCGATGGAAAATTTTTTGCTATAAAAAAATTTTCGATAGAAAATTTTTTGCTATAAAAAAATTTTCGATAGAAAATTTTTTGCTATAAAAAAATTTTCGATAGAAAATTTTTTGCTATAAAAAAATTTTTGATAGAAAATTTTTTGCTATAAAAAAATTTTCGATAGAAAATTTTTTGCTATAAAAAAATTTTCTATAGAAAATTCGATAGAAAATTTTTTGCTATAAAAAATTTTCGATAGAAAATTTGTTGCTATAAAAAAATTTTCGATAGAAAATTTTTTTCTATAAAAAAATTTTCGATAAAAAAATTTTGGATAGAAAATTTTTTGCTATAAAAAAATTTTCTACAGAAAATTTTTTGCTATAAAAAAATTTTCTACAGAAAATTTTTTGCTATAAAAAAATTTTCGATAGAAAATTTTTTGCTATAAAAAAATTTTTGATAGAAAATTTTTTGGTATAAAAAAATTTTCGATAGAAAATTTTTTGCTATAAAAAAATTTTCTACAGAAAATTTTTTGTCATAAAAAAATTTTCAATAGAAAATTTTTTGCTATAAAAAAAAATAGCAGTAGAAAATTTTTTGCTATAAAAAAATTTTTAATAGAAAATTCTATAGAAAATTTTTTGCTATAAAAAAATTTTCGATAGAAAATTTTTTGCTATAAAAATTTTTCGATAGAAAATTTTTTGCTATAAAAAACTTTTCGATGGAAAATTTTTTGCTATAAAAAAATTTTCGATAGAAAATTTTTTGCTATAAAAAAATTTTCGATAGAAAATTTTTTGCTATAAAAAAATTTTCGATAGAAAATTTTTTGCTATAAAAAAATTTTTGATAGAAAATTTTTTGCTATAAAAAAATTTTCGATAGAAAATTTTTTGCTATAAAAAAATTTTCTAAAGAAAATTTTTTGCTATAAAAAAATTTTCTATAGAAAATTCGATAGAAAATTTTTTGCTATAAAAAATTTTCGATAGAAAATTTGTTGCTATAAAAAAATTTTCGATAGAAAATTTTTTTCTATAAAAAAATTTTCGATAAAAAAATTTTGGATAGAAAATTTTTTGCTATAAAAAAATTTTCTACAGAAAATTTTTTGCTATAAAAAAATTTTCGATAGAAAATTTTTTGCTATAAAAAAATTTTCGATAGAAAATTTTTTGCTATAAAAAAATTTTCGATAGAAAATTTTTTGCTATAAAAAAATTTTCGATAGAAAATTTTTTGCTATAAAAAAATTTTCGATAGAAAATTTTTTGCTATAAAAAAATTTTCGATAGAAAATTTGTTGCTATAAAAAAATTTTCGATAGAAAATTTTTTGCTATAAAAAAATTTTCGATAGAAAATTTTTTGCTATAAAAAATTTTCGATAGAAAATTTTTTGCTATAAAAAAATTTTCGATAGAAAATTTTTTGGTATAAAAAAAATTTTCGATAGAAAATTTTTTGCTATAAAAATATTATATATAGAAAATCTATAGAAAATTTTTGGCTATAAAAAAATGTTCAAAAGAAAATTTTTTGTTATAAAAAAATTTTCGGTAGAAAATTTTTTGCTATAAAAAAATTTTTAATAGAAAATTTTTTGCTATAAAAAAATGTATATAGAAAATTTTTTCTATAGAAAATCGAAAATTTTTTGCTATAAAAAAATTTTCTACAAAAAATTAACAAAAAATAATAAAAAAAATTCTATAGAAAATTTTTTGTTACATTTTATTTTCTATAGAAAATTTTTTTTATAATTTTTTTTTTTTAAACAAAACTTTTTTTGTTTAAAAAAAATTTTCTATAGAAAATTTTTTATTAAAAAATTCTTAAAAATTTGTTATAAAAAAGTTTAGAAATTTTTCATTCCTAACTTTTGTAAAGAAAATCCGATCCTACCTGATGTAAATAAATAATTCTTTTTAGTTGAATACGCCCTCTGTCGTAGAAAAATTTATTATTTTTGTATTATTTCAAAAAGTTTTAATAAAATTTTTTTAAAATACCCCTTAATTTTATTTGAATTTCTTAAAATTTTAAAATTCTGAATTCTTAAAAAATTAAAAAAATACTTAAATAAACTTTTGTTTCAAATCGATTAAAGAAAAGTTGAGTATTTTGAAAATATTAAAACTGTTGTGTAGCATATTGTATGTACGTCTGAATAATACCGATTGTAGAGTTTTAGAAGTGAAGATATTCCCCATATAAAATATATAATTTTATGCATTTATTAATAATTTAGTAAAAAGGAAAACAAGTTAAATATATTAAAGAAATCAACAAACAAACAAAATAGTCAATGAAAATAAAACAACTTTTATTGTGCAAAAAAAAAAGAAAACCCGAAGGAAATAAAGAATTAAATGTTAAATGTCCAAATAATAACAAAGCCGTTTGTTTTATTTAAACAAGATCTAAATGGATCGAAAGTTTGGCAGAGGTAATGTATTCTATTATTTATTATTATTTAAATAAAACTTAAACCGAGCAATATAAAAATGGAGATGTTTTTAAGGAAAAAGTAAAAGACTATTTTGTTCGAAACTCTCCTTAATTTGTAACGAATAAAGTAGTTCATTATATATGTTTCTAAAAAGGTCATCTTTCAAATTTTAATCAAGTATGTATAATAAATTAAGACATATTAAATCAATATTAAAACCAAAAATACATTTGTATCTTTTTGCAACGCAATACTTCCCAGGTTTGAGAACAATTTCAAGTAGTTTGCATCTTTTTTAAAAGCTAATTTTATTAAGATAATTTATACCTATAAGTAGTTCTGATTTATTTGTTTTCAATTATGCTCCCCTTCTTCATCATCATCATATTCCTGCAGATGTGATAGTAATAATTTACCCGCGGCCCTTTCCTTTTTTTCCTTATTAGAACTTATTGCACTTGGTGATTTCTTTTTAAGTGATGACTTTATCTTCTGACCCACAACATATTCGGGCATCACCAGTTTGGAACCCTTTAGTTTGGGTGAATCAATTTCGGCATCCATTTGCTCCAAAGACTCTAAGGACTTTAAATTGCGACGTATTTTGCTAGACTTTTTAAATTCAATTTTCTTCTCCAACTCCCCCTCAGGCTTTTCTGGCGATTCCTGTGTTTCTTTTTGTTCGTCGATTTGTCGTAGAAAAGCAAAGGCGGCTGAAGAATTTGTTTGATCCGAGATGTCAACATCTTCCAGAGAATATTTCTTCCATTTATGGGGATTCATCTAAAAAAGGAAAAATAAGTTCTATGTCTTTTTTAAGCAACTCTATTAAAAACCCACCTGATAATCTGGTAATTTTCTGGGCTTCAAACATCTTGCAATGGGCAGCTCTGGTTTCTTGAATATACTCTCTTTGCCTCTTAGATTTTGTAAAGTGCGTTCCGTGGACGAATGCTTGTGTCTAGCTCCGTCAATAGCCCTTTTGCGATAGTTCATTTCCTCAACCCCTTGGATATTCCTGCTGAGTGCTGTTCTAGCATCTGTTTGATCCAATGAGGTTCCTTTCAGTTCACTGCTGGCATCATCCAAGCAGGCAAACAAAGCGTTTCGTTTTGTAGCAAAATCATGCATTTTTATATTTTTAGATTTCTTTGAATTTATCTAGTTCAATTTATTTTACAAGAAACAAAGTAAAAATGTAAACAAGAAACCAGATGAAAATGGTAATTCACTGTTCATGGATAACATAAATTAGTAGTGTCACTATTCATTAATAAAAAACGCTATAAAAAAAATCTAAAAAACGAATGAAATGAAAAAGGTATCAAAATTACGGTAAGTATTTTATAAACAACTCTGAAGTTAAACTACTTGAAAAAGAATTAATTTTCGTCAGTTTTATTTGGTTTTCAATAAAAATCATAAATATAATATATAAAATTCTTTTTGTTGCCAAAAAGGTCTGACAATCGGTCAACATTTATTTTTTATTTCGCTAAATGTTAAGGGTGACACAATGTCTCACCTAAATAACGTACCAACTTTGAGGAAATTTTAAACTGAGATAGATCTGCTTACCGTAGAACACATATGGCAAAATAACGGCAAACGGTCAGCTAGGTTTTTAATAAAAAGGAAATTTGTTATATAAAATTAAGCTTAAAAAACTTGTTAAGCCAAAATATACCAAATATATAGTTTAAAACATATGAAATTCTTTTGACGCCAAACTCCTTCGAAATAAAATTTTGAGTGCATAACCGGTCTAAGTATCGGTCAACAACTATTTTTTATTCCAGTAAATGGTAAGTGTGAACCGCTGTGGTATATCAGGTTAGGCATCCGCCTAGCATACCAGAGGTGCCAAGTTCGATCCCCGGCCAGACCCACTTGAAAAAAAAAATAAATTTTCAAAGAAAGCGCTGGTTCACCTCATAACTAGCCACTGGTTATTGAGTATTAGGCTACGTAAAACTAATCTTACTAATGCATATGCCGTTCGGAGCCGGAGTTAAAATGTAGGTCCCTTTCAATGAGTCTAAAAATAGAATCGGATGCAGCTCGTTGTTTGTGAGAAGTACCCCTTGTTCCAATTAGAATGTTGTCTTGGAATTATATATTATATATAAATGGTAAGTGTGACCCACCACAAGGAATAATTCATGCAATTTTGAACTGAGATAGATCTGTGTACTGTAGAACACAGGCAAAGACTTCACCAAATTATTTACAAAATAAAAAAATAGTTTTTAAGAAAAAAAAATGATTTAGTTAACAAATTGTTTGTCTAAAAATTTTATAAACAAAATTTAATATCTGTTAAATTAATAAGTAAATGTAACAGATTTGGGATCAAATGCGAATACTCTTCTTTTTGAACAAAATTTAAATTCGCAAATAAGTAGTTCTTCAAATTCGATAAAATAAATATTCTATGATAGAAAGTTGAAAAAATTGTCAGCTAAACAGTTTAAAACAAATACTGCTTACATAAAATGTACCAAATTTCTTTGAAATCGGTCCATATTTGATAATAGCTTCCATGCAAACACTTCAGTCAAAAGTCACTAAATACGACTAAAATCACAAAAAGGCTCGTAAATCTAAATCAAATCGCTAAATTTATATGAAAGAAAAACTTTAAATTTAAATTTCTACATATTTTTTTCTGTTAAAAAATATCCAATATAATTTTTTTTTCTAAAAAAATGTAAATTTTTTGACAGATTTTAGATAGAAATATTTTGATATATATTTGTATAGAAAAATCTATTACACAAACATTTGCAGTTGGAAAAATTTTGTTATTAAATTTTTTATAGAAACATTTTTGCTATATTTTTTGTTAAACTTTGTGCTAATCATTTTTTTTCAGTTTTTTTACAGAAAAATTACCGATACAAATGTTTTTTGTTAAAAAATATCCGTTCTAAATTATTTATGAAAAATTTTTGTTTACAGAAAATTTTTTGTTGTAATTTTATTAATATGGACAAATTTTCCATATTATTAAAAATTAATACTGATACTAATATTATAGAATACTAATATTATAGAAAAATTAAATTTATATATATATATATATATAACTTATTTTTATCGAAAATTTTTTAATATAAATTTTTTAGAATAATATATTAAAGTATTTCCAATTTTCATTTCATTCATAACATACAATAATTGTAAAGATAATCTATTATAACTTTTCAATATCAAGACTTTCTTTTCCCTTACCTTCACCCATGCATATAATTGCATGCAAGGCAACCCTGCATTTTGTTGACTCATTCCCAAACATACGAAATTTTACAACTGTTCCTACTATTTATTTATTATTTCATCATAATGATGATTTTAGTTTATTATTTAGTTAATTACTAGCTACTAAACGAACAAGTGCAATTGGAAATAAACGCGACCTTTTGTTTCAAAAGAAATTTTAACAAAATTATTTAAAAAAATATTTTATAGTTGAACAATTAAGAAATAATACGAAAGAAAATATTGTTTATAAGATAAAATTACAAGAATATTAAAAGAATAATAATTTGCTTTTGAAAAAATAAGGATTTAAATAAAGAATTGAACAAAGGCTAAGGCCATAGAGTAAGGAAAAAATAACGAAAAATCAAACAAAGGAACTAGGGAGACCAGAGAGTACATTTTTAGTGTGTGAAATTGAAAGAGAGACTGCAACCATATTTAGAGGAAATTGTAATTATAGAAACTTCCTAAATATTGTGCTGCTGTGTATCAAACACTGCCTCCAAATACTGCCGAAATTAAAAATTCATTAACAGCCATATAACCTACAAAGTTCCCTATAAGGCCACAACAACTACGTCACAACAATTACAACTAGAACAACACCAACTACAAGATCAACAACCCAAAACTCACTTACAATGGATGCGAATCAACGTAAACGTATTTTACAAAACATTGATTCATTGGTTAATCTCACCGAATTTAATGATTTGTGTCAAATCTGCCTCAGATATGGTCTATTGACCAACGTCATGATAAAGAACATTCGTTACATCGATCCGGGGAAATTGCCGGCAGAGAATTGTGATGAAAGCATAATACAAAGAGAACGTCACAAACAATTATTTAAAAAGATAACAAAAAGAGGTCCAGATGCTTTCGAGAAATTACGACTCATATTCGAAGAATTGAAATATAAGGATGCTATGAAAATATTGTATGATGTTGATCATCGTATGATCTCGATAAGTTCCAGCAAGGAAAGGGGTAAAGCTACAACGGGCGATGAAGATAATTATCGTCCGGAAATTGTAACCAATAACCATACTATAGATGATAGGGATGGTTTAACACCAAGAAGACAGGTAAGATGCGGAAAAAGAGAATAATTTTAAAAGTTGTTTTTATGCCTTACACCGCCATAGGTGAATATGTTTGTAATGTATAGAAATACCCTTTGAGTATACAGGTCGACTCAGAATTACTTTTATAATTTCCTTCCGGCTGTATATAACTTTTAATACACAGAAAAGCAGAAAGAATGAGAAAACTGAAAACAATAAAGGTGTTCATAATCCAGAGCACCTTGTCTAGTAAAAGAGTAAAAAATGCAACGAAGTAATTATAAACAATATTTATTTTAACTCTTTTTAAACTATTCTGAAGAGCGCTGCAACTTGTGCCGTCGGCTGTTTATTTTCTAATGGGGTGTATCTTTCCGTCTTTTTTATTCGTTTAGTGTTTCAAAATAGTAGATATTTTTAAAGAATGAACAAAAAAAGTAAAAAAAAAATTGAATGTATTTTACTTCTTTTACTTTTCCTACACAAACAACTCTGGATTATGAATACCTTTAATATTTTTCACAAAATTCAACATTTTGCGTTACATTTGATCACCACAAATTTGTGTACCCTTTACCAACAAAGGTTGAATAGGTATATGTTTTGGGTTTGTGCTAATGTTTGTACTTACTTACTTAAATGGCCTTTATTTACAACCTGTTTAGGTCAAAGGCCGAGCATAATTTAGAAATCTATACGCTTCGATTTTGTGCGGTAATTCTCAAATTGCTTAGGCCAATCTCTGAAAGATTTTCCTCTACTTCAGTCTTTCCATCAAAGTTTCGGACGCTCTCTTTTAACATTTAGGGGGACCGTCTTTAATATAATTTTAGCTTTTTCATAGTATTTTTTTTTACAGGAGTGGGTTACAAGACCGACGACCTAACCCATATTTTTATCATTCTTATGGCAGAACATGTGCCGCGAATGTTAGTTAACTACATTTACTGGTGTTAACGAAGTTACCAGGTTAATACCACGATGAGGTCAGTGTCCACAGTTGAGATGAAGGATAACCAAGATAAGTCTGGGCTAAGGGACTGTACACATATTACGTAACGCTATTTTCGCAGATTTTTACCTCCCCCCTATGTAACATATTTTAATAGAAATACGCATACGAAATTCCTTCAGCGTAAAAAAAAGACATACCCCCTCCCCTCCAAGAGCGTTATGTAATTTGTGAACAGCTTCTAACCAAGTTAAGACCAATCAGAACCGTTGCTCGGTATCCAACATCTCACTAATGTTTGTAACGCATAGAAATATTAGTCTCAGATCCGCTTTTATGTGTACCAATCGACTTAGAATTAGGCTGGATTCCATGCAAGCTTGTTATAAACATACAGGTCTCATTTAAAGACCATTCAATGAAATTTGGTACATCCATTTCCTGTAGTCTTTTTGGACCAAATCGGATCATTATTTCGGGTATCTCCCATAGAACTGACTTCCTGGAATAGGGTTTTTGGCCCTTTACAGTTGCGCAATTATTTGTATTTTAATAAAATTCAACATAAATATTTTTATATCAGTCGAAATCAGTGCATCAAATTGTATTGGTTCATATTTTTCCTGCAATTCAAGACAAATCCTCGAAAATCATTTATTTATTTATTTATTTATTTATTTACATTATATTAAAGTTATATAAATACAACAATAATATTAAGAGAAAATACTAGCACTGGTTACCAAGACCATCGGCTAGGTATGGTGTATTAAATTTAACTAACTATATCAAATTTTTATTTTTATTTTAGAAATAAAGTTAAAAATAGAATTTATATTATATTCTGATGGATTTTTTAGGAGGTTGATTCCATTATTATAGAGATATTTGGTGTGGTGTTCTCTCAAGTTTGGATAAGTAGAAAGAATATGTAACACGGAATTTATTGACCCACAGAAGGCACAAATGTTGTTGAAATTGTTGTTTATGAGATGAGTGTGAGTAGTAATAGTATGACCCATTCTAAGTCTAGAGAAAATTTTAATTTTATTTTTACCAACGTTAGTGGGATATATTGGTGCTGTGTAGTTTGGGTTGATTTGGGAGAAGTGATAAGTGATAGCAGAGTACCAGCCAGATCATTTCTTCTTTGAATAGTGAGTTTATCAGTAATTGCGTTGCGGAGATCCGTTTTTTCAGTTATTGGGTCTTTAATAACTGGAGCAGAACATCCGTATTTGGCAGCTAGGTCGGCAAAATTATTCCCACTAATACCAGCATGGCCAGGAACCCAAGCTATTTTGATTTTATTTTTTGAGGATATTAAGAGATCTCTGATTAGGTTTACTGTTTGCCACTTTTTGTTGCTTGGATTGTTGATAGCTGATAAGACTGAAAGGCTATCAGAAAATATCAAACAATTTTTATTTGTCCTTTTTGCTATATATATCGCCTGGATTATTCCTGCAGCCTCTGCAGTGAATATGGATGATGTATTAGACAAAGCTTTGGTAATAAGTGTATTCCCGGTATGATCTACAACGGCATACGCCACATTGTCGTCTGTTTTTGATGCATCAGTATAAAAATATTTCCAATTAGGTCCACCAAGTGTTGACTTAAGTTGACTAAAATGTTGTAAATATGTTTCATTAGGTGTGTTTTCTTTTTTATACGATGCTAAAGTCATGTTACATGAATTTTTATCAAATAGCCATGTTGGGTATCTGGAATTGTATCTGTAGAGTTTATATTTGTAGGTTAGCAGATTCTCATTAATAATTCGGTAAAGTGCAGATTTAACTTTTGGTGTTTTTGATGATGAGATGATTGACGATGAAAATCATTTAAATATCCAGAAAATCAGAAAAACTCATATACATATATCTAAAGATAATTAAAGTTTTTTGCTTTATTTTGTAAACATAAATCGATAAGTGACTTGGTAACAATCGGTCAACATTTGACCCTAGCCCCCATACTAGACTCTCTGCCGAAAATGACTTGAAGCTCGAAAATTTAACACAGATATGTCTTTAAGACTTAAGGAAATCTTCTTAAGTTAGTATATGTGACAGCGCATAGACAAAGGGGCCTACTACACAAAACAAGAGGTAGGGACGACCTATGCGCGTTTTCAAGGTTGACCAACACGTTCCTAACGTCATGAGATGTGTCGCTTTCAAATGAGACCAATACCACCAATGGTGCACCAAAGATGCACGTATTTAAACCTTTAAAATGGCTCTCCTTAGGTCCCTTTCTATTCTGCGCGTCACATATACTTGACGTTAGAAGTATCAAATAGTCAAGCTTGACGGGCTATTGCACTTTTTTTCTTGTCTTTTTTGTCATTATTTTTTTCTGATTGGTAAATCGGTCGAAATTAAATTTTCTTTAAATTGGTTGGAAATGTGGAACTCCTAGGGGGTAGTGCTGCAAAACTATCGATAGTCGGCACTATTCGATAGTTTAGATAGCAAAATAAATATGTAAATATTTACTATGCTATACATATTTTCAACAAATTCGAACAACCTGTTAGAAAGATATGATAAAATGGATGGAATTCGACCTTTTTATAATCAGAACAACAACGAATAATAATAAAAATATGGTGGTATAAAATGTAACGCAAAAAGATACATTTTGTAGACCAGTGTAATTCCATATCATTAAACATATCTTTCGTTTTTTTCAGCTTTCACGAACGACTTCTAACGATATAACTCTCCATCAATATCAAGATTCCATTCAGCCAAAGAAAAATATTAACGTGCGAAAAGCTACTCATATTTTAAAGCATGACAGCATGGACACATATCCCATGGAAAGTAAAACTAATCGTGGCGTTTTCTTCATGGTCAATATAGTTGATTTTCCAACGGACGATAAACGTCTAGGAGCAGACGAAGACACACATTCCTTGTTGTCGCTATACAAGCAATTGGGTTTTAAATTGTACGCCTATAAGAATCTTTCGCAAAAGAAATTCTTTGAGCTACTTGACGAACTCTTGATGTCAAAAGAAATCAAAGACACCGAATGTTTTGTCATGGCTTTGATGACACATGGCAAGCTGGTTGATGGCACCCAATGGATAACATTCAATGATGGCTCTGTGGTCAAGGTCGAAGAGATTGAGAAACGTTTCTATCATGAAAATTGTCCACAGTTGGTGGGCAAACCAAAAATTTTCATTTATCCCTATTGTCGTGGAGAAATTTCGGACAAAGGTGTTACGGTTATGAATAAAACCCAAACCGAAAGTATTGGTACATCTAGTAGTCGCTCTATAAATAATATAGCTCAACTTTCGGATGTCATTAAATGTTATGCCACAACTGCAGGATTTGTGGCTCATCGTGATGTAGACGATGGTTCCTGGTATATTCAGAGTTTCGTGGATATTATGGCGGCCAATGCTTACAATAGATCTTTTGAAGAAATGCTTAAGTTGATACAAGCCGGCATTGCCAAACTACGTACTGATAAAAATGAACTGCAAACTGCCAGTTATGTTAATATTGGCTTTAACAAAATTCTTTACTTTAATCCAGGCATATAAATTATTTTATGATCTTCCTTCCACTGATGGTGCCAAAAGTTAATATTCAGGCCTGTTCTAAAAATCACTTTCATGTGAAATTGAGTGACCATCAAATGTTGCTTATTTTTCAAACCGATATAATAAGGAAAAAGTATACCTAAAGGCTTTAGAAATTAGAATATTAATGTTATTTCAATTTCACATGAAAGTAATTTTCAGAACATGCCTGATTGTATGTTTGTTTAATTACTCTAACAAAACTACCCAAAATAGTCCGAAGTTGTCAGAAATTACCCAAAAAAACAATTTGTATTGAACA
Organism: Stomorhina lunata; assembly: GCA_933228675.1. NCBI lineage: Eukaryota > Metazoa > Arthropoda > Insecta > Diptera > Rhiniidae > Stomorhina > Stomorhina lunata. The sequence goes on from OW121742.1 coordinate 56,226,439, forward strand.
TTTTGTGCGGGAACGCTTTCGAGTGAGTTTGGGTTGTTTCGTTAAAGTAAAGGAATTCACATTGTATTACCTACTTTTATTATACTTTTTTAATTTTTATATCACAATTCCAATTAAATATTATATATATATTGATATCTTGTAATTAAGTTAAGATAAAGTTTTCCATTTTAAAATATACTGATTGTATTTGTAATTCATTTAAGATTTTATAGTTAATTTTAATGCATACATATAAATATTATGAAATTAATAAAAATATGTAATAAATATATTTACAAACAAAAATTTGTATTTTGTAATTTTTAAAATAATTTTTTATTAAATACTTATTTAAATTTGAAATAGTTAGAATTTGTGGCTCTAGTATAGCACTGCTCCAACTCTTTAGTGCTTATATTTAATGGATCCATGTTCGAAAGTTTTCCAATTGTTTCATTTCTTACAGAGATTTCAATTTTTGTCTTCATATCACGTACTTGATTGTCGGCATCGTCCGTATTAGCTTCATTTATTAAATTCTAAATAAAAATGTTGGTAGTTCAAAATTAATTAAAAATTTAACAACATTTTTATATTACCTGAAATTCGTTAGATAAAAACTTTGCCGATGTCTCATCCAGTGGAGTTTGTGGAAGACCCATTAGAGCATTGCTAAGGAACTTATAAATTGCACTAAAATAAGAAGGTTTCACATTAGAGTAGGTCAATTTGTATGGTGCTAAGAAATTGGACTGTTCAGTTATCAAAATCGTATACTATAACTTGTCACCTAAAATGCTCAAAGACGTAACCCTAATTTTTTTAATTTTACAGAAGCAGCAAAAAACTATAAAAAATAAAACCACTTATATATTCTGTAGTGATGTTAAATCGATTACTTTCTGGTTAAATTTCCATTAAATAAATGAATGTGTAGAATCTTTTCAAAAAATTGATAGGAAATTTTTCGAAAAATTACAATATATAGACAAATTCTTCGAAAATTTACTATTTATAGGAAATTTTTTGAAAATTTACTATTTATAGGAAATTTTTCGAAAATTTACTATTTATAAGAATTTTTTTTAAAAATTGACTATTTATAGGAAATTTTTCAAAAATTCTCTATTTATAGGAAATTTTTTGAAAATTGACTATTTATAGGAAATTTTTTTAAAATTGACTATAAGAAATTTTTCAAAAATTAACAATTTATAGGAAATTTTTCGAAAATTGACTATTTATAGGAAATTTTTCGAAAATTAACTATTTATAGGAAATTTTTCGAAAATTTACTATTTATTGGAAATTTTTCGAAAATTTACTATTTATAGGAAATTTTTCGAAAATTTACTATTTATAGGAAATTTTTCGAAAATTTACTATTTATTTTATTTATTTATTTATTTCATTTTTGTAATATTCAAAGCCACATTTGGCCAATTATACTAATATTATACAATAAATATTAATACTGAATATTACAGAGATTACAAATTCATATGCCATAAAATATGTTTATACATTAATTCATAAATATTATTAATTAAATATTGAAAAACAATCTAGAAACTATGGTCCCCCAACCAAAAAGTAATAAAATATTACTGCAATGTAGTATAATACAAATTTTTAAAAATAAGTCCATGTAAGCTTTTTTTTTTTTTTTTTTTTTTAGGAACATTAGAGTTATTATCAGATTATTATTGTTTAAGAATCAAATTAAACAAAAGAATGAAAAAGTAATTGTTTAAATTTATAAGTTGAGACTGCAAAATTTCTTAAATTAATTGGTAATCTATTCCATATGCGAGACACTCTGACAAGAAACGATCGTTCAAAAATAGAATTAGTAATACGTGGTACAATGATCTGAACATTTCTACTTGATCTAGAGAAATTAAAATTTTCGCGCAAGTTAGGTGGAGTTGAACTTAAAATGAGTCTATAAAAGAATAATAACAATCTATATTCAACAAATTTTCTAAATGAACATCCCAATAATTGTGTGACATAGGGAGATATATGCTCTCGCACTCTTACATTGAAAACAAAGCGAACAATAACATTAAGTAATTTCTCCAATCTAGAAAAAGATGAAGAAATTGTACCAGATGTTACCTCTAAACAGTAAAATAACTGCGATGTTAATAACGCCAAAGCCAGTTTCTTTTTAATATACAACGGTAAATAAATGTTAACATTAAATAACCTACGTATAGTAGAAATAATTTTTGGTGCCAAAGCATCGATATGTTTATCGAAACATAGTCTTTCATCAATAATAATTCCTAAACATCTCAAATTTGTAACCAATTGTAGTTTAGTATTATTTATAAAAATATTAAAATCATAATTATGAACATTACCAAAAGCAATACATTTCGATTTTGTCAAGTTAATACTAAAGTGATTTTCTGACATCCAGGAAGAAATTTTTCTAAGGCAGAAGTATGTATTAACTTCTAAAACATCCAAGAAATGTTTATCACGACTGAAAAGCAATTGAACATCGTCTGCAAAAATAAAAGGTTTACATTTTTCAGTATCCGAAAAAACATCTATCATGTCATTCAAGTATAAAACAAACAAGAGAGGGCCAAGAACGGAACCCTGTGGAATTCCACAGGTAAGATCACGTACCCCACTCACCCTACCTCCAAAATCAACAAATTGAGACCGACCATTTAAATAAGAAAATAAAAGTTTACATGCCGTTTTTGAAAAGTTGAATTTATCACGTAGTTTTAAAATGAGTCTATTGTGATTAATGCAGTCAAAAGCTCTAGAAAGATCAAGTGACACTAGCAGACTAACATTGCCTTCATTTAAGTCCTTTCTGATGAAATCAGTCATTTCAATCAAAAGTGACGATGTACAAAATCCTTTTCTGTAAGCATACTGACTGCTACAAATTAAATTTTCTCTATTTAAGTACTCTAACATTTTTGTTTTCAACAAGTGTTCCACAATTTTTGAAATAACTGGAAGTATACTAATGGGTCTTAAGTTTTCTATTGATAAATTATTACCAGACTTGGGAATTGGAATAACCTTAGAAATTTTCCATGAAGAGGGAAAGACTGATGTTGTGAAAATAGTATTAACTATATGCAAGAAATGTGTGCCAATAAAAGGAAAAATAATAGATAAAAACTTTAATGAAATACCATCTACACCAATAGCATTCGATTTTATTTTACCAAACGCTTCCATAAGCTCAAATTCACAAACATTGCTGAAAGAGAAAAGTGGATTACGTTCTACATAATCAAAAACAAAATTTTCCTCAACAGTATCCGAGTCTCCAACAAAGTATGCATTAATCTCATCAATATTCATATCAGTGTCAGTAAAAACCTTATCACTATTTAAACAACCAGCATTCCTCAACGCTTTCCAAACATTTGTATTATCAGAATTTCCAAAAGTATCAATTCCATTTTGTCTTCTAACTTTTCTTATAATAGATTTAGCTTTATTTCGATACCTACAAAATATTCTCCAATTATCCGAGGTGCGATTGTCCATAAAACCTTTATATGCAATATCTCTCACTGACAAAGCATGTTTAACAAGTCTGCAATTCATCCAAGTTTCTTTACGAGAAGTAGCTTTACGACGAGAGAATGGTACAAAAGAAAAAGCTTCATTAAGAAATGAATTTAAAATGTTCATTTGAATGTTAACATCATTAGTATGGTAGATTGAAGAAAAATCAAAGGAATCAAAAAGTAAATTTAAACCATTGAAGTCAATGTTATTAAAATCCCTATATTCAAAGAAGATATCATTTTTATTTATATTTAGATCAACTGAAATAAAAATAAAAGCATGATGAGAATTTAAGAAAGGACATTGAAACTGATTAGACAATACTATTCTTACTTCAGTACTAAGCATAAAAAAATCTATCAGGGATGATGATTGATGACTAACGTCAAAATGAGTAGGAATATTATTATGATGAATAGACAAACTGTTTCTATTACAAATTGTTCTAACAAAATTAGATTTAGCAGTTACATATAGATTTAAATTGAAATCGCCAGTAACAATAATATTTTCATATTGATAAAATAGATTACTATGTAATTCTTCAAAGACTCTAAAATTATTAGTATCATCACTTGGTAAATATACCACACCAATTAAAGTTTTACTTACGCCAGTTTTAATTTCAGCGAAAATGGACTCACAAATATTATATTGAGTAGATTTGAAAACTATTTTTTTCTCCAATCTACTAGAAATATAGAGACAAACACCACCACCCCGTCCATTATGAACAGGTCGATCATTTCTATAAAGAGTATAACCCGGAATAGAAACAGACTTAGAGGAAATATAAGGTTTAAACCAAGACTCTGTTACTCCAAGAACATCTAAATAACAACCGTCCATCACATTACGCAATTCATGTAATTTGGAGCCATTTGATGGGCAAATGCTCTGACAGTTTACATGACCAACGTTTAAGTTGTTCATTAAACTATTCAAATTGTTTTTTAAAAAAGTATTATCGCTTACAGTAGGACCAATATTAATATTAGCCATTATCAATAAAAGTGTAAAAGGTAAAAAATTGGGGGAACCAAAGGTAACTAAAAACAAAAGTTAATAAAAATGATCTGTTTAATTCTGTTTAATACTATTTATAGGAAATTTTTCGAAAATTTACTATTTATAGGAAATTTTTCGAAAATTTACTATTTATAGGAAATTTTTCGAAAATTTACTATTTATAGGAAATTTTTCCAAAATTTACTATTTATAGGAAATTTTTCCAAAATTTACTATTTATAGGAAATTTTTCCAAAATTTACTATTTATAGGAAATTTTCCGAAAATTGACTATTTATAGGAAATTTTTCGAAAATTGACTATTTATAGGAAATTTTTCGAAAATTGACTATTTATAGGAAATTTTTCGAAAATTGACTATTTATAGGAAATTTTTCGAAAATTGACTATTTATAGGAAATTTTTCGAAAATTGACTATTTATAGCAAAATTTTCGAAAATTTACTATTTATAGGAATTTTTTCGAAAATTTACTATTTATTGAAATTTTCTCGAAAATTTACTATTTATAGGAAATTTTACGAAAATTGACTTTTTATAGGAAATTTTACGAAAATTGACTATTTATAGGAAATTTTTCGAAAATTTACTATTTATAGGAAAATTTTCGTAAATTTACTATTTATAGGAAATTTTTCAAAAATTGACTATTATAGGAAATTTTTTGTAAATTTACTTTTTATAGGAAATTTTTTGAAAATTTACTTTTTACAGGAAATTTTTCGAAAATTGTCTATTTATAGAAAATTTTTCGAATTTTTTTGAAAATACAACATACATACTTACTTTCTTGACTTACATTAGTTGACTAAAGATTTCAAGTTTGTCTTGCTGAGACTTAAAGGACTAACATTTGTAGAAGTTAAGTGATAATGTTATCAAACTATAGTCGAAAAAAGAACACTTCTCTGAAACATTTTAATTTTCAATCAGGCTAACTCTGTCTTTAGTCAATATGATATCAATAACTTCTTAATATTATTGTCGTTTATAGATACACTCACAATCACACAAAAATACACTCACCCCTATCGCTTAGGTAGTTTTGTATTCCCATGTGCTGTGGTATGCATTCGCATTACAGGAGCATCAACTAAATATTAAGGCACATACACGAAAGCCATGGCGAAAATTTACTTTCCTTTGGCTTCTCTGACGACAACGACTAAATCACCTCAGCTGTAGTAACTGAATTGTAACAATATTAATTCACTCTTAGCCTAGTTTCATGATCTTGCCGTACTTTGCGGCAACAAATAATGTGTAGCTTATGACTTCCAGTCCACAAACCCTATTCACACGGATGAGGGGCTCCTGGATGGAAGCCATGTCTACACTGGCATCGACATGTAGTCTTGCCGATTTAGACGAATCTGCTTTACAGTCGTTTAACTGCACGATTAGCAGCTCCCTTATGTCCGTGTTTAGAATACCTAAACTTGACAGTTCCAAGTCCAAAGTTGGCTATACCATTTGTCGAGTCCAATTTATCAAGGGACTCCTGATCAATTGAGAAGCGAAAATCCCTACCAGAATTCGCCTTACATTCCGTAGAGGAAAGAAAACGCCACCTGTGTGTTGGAAGATCGTTCTGGGCCCGTAGTACTGACAGTATCTTCTCAGCTGGTTTAAAGGGCGCTGCGATCCATACTGTCACCACTTGTGCGTTCGCGATTTCGGAAGTTAATACCGCTTCAAGATTGGCAGAGGGGCAGAGATCACTGCAGCCCTCAACAACAGATTTCAGGAAATCAAACGATTTCTTATTTCCGCAATTGACTATCTTTATCCCCCTCTTCCATTCTGCACCCTTGAATAATACATCCTCTTTAGATCCCTTGTAGTCGGCAATTCTATCGAATAGTCGCTCCTCAACCAACAGCCATAGATCATCACTTATCCTCCCGTATGGACCGGTATGATCTAAGACAGCCGCTTGAATGACATCTTGACTTACGGACTTTTTCACCTTCTTTGAGGTAGAAGGTTGTTCGTAATTTGACCTGGCTCTCTTTGTGTTTTTTATTTGGGGAGCGCTATGAGAGCTAGATTGATACTTATTAACCTTCTTGGTATGATTTAAGGCAGCCGCTTGAAGGACATCTTGACTCACGGACTTCATCATCTTCTTCAACGTGCTTTCCTTTTGGGGAGCACTATGAGAGCCAGATGGAGACTCATTAACTTTTTTGGTCGTAGTAACTACTGTAACTCCAACCTTGGACACAATGGTAGCAACGGCCTTGTTTGGTTCCGTCCTGCGAGTTTCAGATGGCTTCTCTACAGCAACCTTACTGGCTGCTTTAGAGCTCCCTGCCGCACCTCGCCAAATAAAATCGGAGCAAATCCCCAAGATTTCTTTGGTGGGGCCATAAATTCTTTCAAACTTAACAACGCTCTGCCTATGTTTCTTGGCGAGATTCCTCTCTCTCGTACTAAGGAACTTAGGGTCTCGTTGGGCTATTTTTTTAAGATATGCCAATGAGCTCCGTGTTCCATTTTTAGCCTTCTTTTCTTTTATTAAGTCATGAGTTGGTAAATTCTTCGGCGGTGCAGTCACCACAGCGAGGTCTGAAGATGAGGCACTGAACATTACAACATAAGGATTATGTCTTCAATATCCATTATTGCAACATAATAGGAATAATATAAAAGTACTTACTTTAAGTTTATACCTCCTACAGCTTCCGGTTCAGGATGATACTCATTCATGGCAATGGCATTCATGACTATAGCCTGTTCAAAATTTCCATCATTCGAAATGCCAGCATTTTGAAAGTGTTTTAACCATTCTGTAGTGTTACTGAAACTCAAAGATTCACATTCTTGATAAACATTATCCTGAGCACCTTCGGCAGCCGTATTAAAATATTCTTCAAATTAAAAATAATGTTTTTATACTATTAACCAGGGATTAAATATAGTAGAAAAATTATACTTTAATAATAGTCCTGAGTTCTTGATTATTTAACTAAGGTTTTAAATTTAAATTAAGCCTAACTTTCGGGTCAAATCTGACCCGAAAATGTTGCCCTAATTAAGAATTTTTTTTATGGCTACTCACATAACGTCGTATAAAAATCATAATTTTTTAAAATATTTTATAGTTTTTAATTTTATAAATTATGAAGTATTATAACGCTTAATTTTACTTTTTTCAAAGAAACCTAATGTTATAACAAATTTAACATCAACGGATCTGAAAATAATGTCGAAAAAGTAAGTATGTATTTACTAATTTTTTTGGTAAAATATAAAAAAAAATTGCTAAAGGTTTTGTTGTATTTATATTGTTTTTATTTGTAGTTTTTATACTATGTCTTGGATCAGCTAGGAAACCACAAGGAATTGGTGTAATATGGCAGCCTCAGATCTCCTAAGGCTTTATGACTAAATTGGATATACATAGACAGAACCAACAATTTGCTAGGTCTTAGTAGAATTAAAAAAAAATGCATAGGCAAACTAACCGACCACCGTGCTTCGTTCCCACGGAAGTCGGTTCTTCGTACCGGAACGACTCGGAAATCTTAAAATTCCGACCAAGGACTTCCACTTCTTCGATGTTACCAATAATATCGCAGTTACAACAACAAGCACCGTGCTCTAAACTTTGGGCTTAACAGCTGGGAAGCAGGTATTTCGGACAATTGAAGACAGTCTTCAGACAAGGACTAGTCCGAATTGTAAGAGCACATCCTCTTTTACTGTCTAGGTAGCACCAAAAGATACAACCAACTAAATTCTCAGCGACTCTATTTACCACCTGGAGAAAAGTAATAAGTCTACAGCTTGGCATCGAGATCGTTGGTGTACCAATTGCTACGGAAAATCCTGGCAGTAACACTCGACTGCCTTTAAGCGCTAGCCAGCATTATTTGAGGAATAAACAAAGAAACCTCGCTGTATTCCTATAAAGCGATTGGCCGGTCAGTGTCGTTAACATATACTCAGTGGAGAAATATCTAATTCCAAAATGCCGCCAAAAGAAAAAGAACAATAGGCGGTCTACAAATTACCTCACATTGTCTTCATAAAAAAACCCTTCCATTAAAGGGACAGCAAGAATCTTTTCCAAGCCATGTCAGAAAAGATCTTCGCATGTATGGGGATAGCATACGAAGATTTGTACTTGATACTCGTTCATTGCAGCGTTAAGCTGCATTCATAGAGACTCCCCCAACTACGCAACTAGGCTATCGCATGAATGTTGTAATAGGCCATAGCAAAAGTAGAGAACTTGCCGCGAAAAATAAGTCATTCTGGCTCAACTGAGATCAGGATGGAGCAACAGATGGAATAACAAATCTACTTCACGTAATCCTGAGGAATTGTCGAATCATTCAGTTGATGTAGCACAATTTCTTAGTCATAATCTTCAAGCAGATTACTCAGAAACAAAAATTAATAAAATTGTAAATGTTACAAGGTGTTACAACAACAAGGACGACCAGACATCTTTTACTAGTTTTGGAAAATGAACCGCAGACCATCGGTATACTAATCATTCTATGCGTTACCACTTATTTTTGTAGCTAATATAAATACATAATTTTAAAACTATGAAAGAAATTTCGTTAGATTCATACGCACCAGTGACACTCTCGACTTTATGATCATGACCAACAGCGAATTTCTCAATGTTTTCTGCAGTGCAGCCTTCTTGGTATAGCATTTCAATAGACTTCTCCCTTAGGAAACCCGATAGTTTGTCATTCGTTCGTTTTGGAATCTGCCTACTCTCAAATATAGATCTTCCTTGTATCCGTTTTTTTTCTGGCTGTTGAATTTCAAGTGATAATCTCTTTTGGGCTATGCTTCTTTCTAAGAAACTGCCTGGAATCGTCTGTCGTTCATCCACATCAAGAAATTCATTGTACTGGGAACATGTGTTTTCAACTAGACCAGGTTCCGACTTAATCGAGAATTCCATATTCATTTTGAATTTTATTTTCTCCAATTTTGAAGAATTTTTTTTTCTTCTTTTGTTTGCAATACCTACTTTTAATCTTTTTATTAAAATTTGGTCCGCCATCATAAAAAATTTTTCACCGGCGTCATTAAATTTTGCGACTCTGATTTATGTTCAGAACAGGGTTGTATTTGAAGTTCATTGTTTTGTTATACATCAAGAAATGGGCCGTTATTTTTTGAAACATTTAAATAAAAAGGTTTAATAAAAAATGCAAAATTTTTTACGTAAAATATTATACATACAGAAATTTTTCTTAAAATTTAAAACAAAAATACTTTTTTTCGATAAAAGTGAATAAAAATTAAACGTACAAATCAAGATATATGTACTTCATGGTTTCGTTAAAGTAAAGAAACACACATTGTATTATTTTTTAAATGAATTAATCAAAATTTAATTATATAGACTTGACAGAAAGTTATTTGAGATTCATCACCCACCCTGTGTAACAACTTTAATAGTGCGGTCTGAGAAAACTCATGAAGAGATTACCGACACCAAAAACAATAAATTTTGATATTAAGTAGTGCACCATACCAGACTCTATCGAAAGACCTTAAAAAATTTAAACGACACCATTTTCCGAAACGAGGGCATGTAAATCTTTCATAGAGTGCCACCTATGAAATCCGTACTGGCGGTAGCTTAATAGGTTGTTAGATCCCAGATAATTAACAAGATAGTAATTTACCATAGTCTCTATGACTTTGGAGAGTGCAGAACAAATTGGAATTTGGCAAAAAATTCAGCTGTATGCTACAATGTGCTAAAAAGTTTGACTAATGGTCGAGCTAACTTTCAAGACCAGTGCTGGAGTGTCACCCTTCCCAGGAGACTTCTTTATGTTTATATATAAAGAGAATGAAAGTAGGGAAAAAACATACTTTAATGCATAACGCGAAAAAACGCCTAAGCTTTGATTTATTTATTTATTTACGAAATTTGATATACATAATAAATTATGAATCCAAATTGCAGTGCAAACTACAGAGGTTTAGGGACCTAATTTAAACAAACGCCTAAGCTTTTGTTGAGTGACACAATGCCACACAATTTTCTCAGATAATTAGAGAGATCTGATGGTTATATCAATTACTTTCACGATATTCAAAAGGGACCACATTATATGAATCATAGGAAATCGCTTTTAAATATTTTCTCATAAAAAATTTGGTTAAAGAGAAAAAGCTTTCATTTATTTATTTACGAAATTTGATATACATACATAATAAAGTATGAATCTAAATTACAGTGGTTAAAGGTGCAATCTGCAGAGGTTTACGGACCTAATTTAAATAAACGCCTGTGAATTTTTTTCAGATAATTAGAGAGCTCTGATGGTTATATCATTCACGATCTAAAAAAGGGGCCACATCATATGAATCGCCTTTTTATTATAGTTAACGAGGAAATCGCGTTGAAATATTTTCTTATAAAAGCGAAAAAATCACGTCTAAAGGTGGTTTTATTATTTTGTGAAATACAATCTCAACATACCCGCATACAATTTAAGTGGTATTGAGTTCAAAATATTAACCAATTTTAAATTGTCAACTCTGATTTCTGTTATTAGATTCATTCGTTTACGTTAAAATTACAAAATATTACGGAAAGTCGTTCGTTTACCCAAAACTCAGTAAGAGGGGAAATGTTTGCCTGTAAAAGTTCAGTAACAAAAAAAAAAAAAAAAAAACAGGCAGCTGACCATTTGCCACAATTTTTATTTAGGTAACAATTTTAAGTAAAAGAAATAAAATTAACTAAATTAAAGTTAAAAAGTATATAACTAATTGAAAATTAAAAGCTTAGGTCATATTTTATTTATTTATTGCGCATTGTATTGTTTTTTTCTTTTTGTCTCGATTTTCTTACTGGATTTTTACAAATTTTCCGTTCGTTTACTTTTCTTGTACAAATGATTTGGTAAGAGTAAATTCGTTCATTTACTCAGTAAATACTCAGCTTACTGGACTTTTACTGGAAAGTAAACGAATAGACCTATTGTAAAGAACATACTAAATTTTACAACTGTTCATACTAAGATCTAATTTCATAACTTTAGTTTCTTTGTTACTCTCTAGTAAACAAGTGTTTCATTACAAAGCTTTTTAAGTTAAAATAAATTTTATAGAGCTAATGAAACATTAAACTCAGAATATAATGATTATAAAAAAGTTGTAATAAAAATAATAAAATAAAAGTTGTTAAAGTGGTTACCAGAACAAAATTGATTTTGAGACTTGATAATAATTAAGTAAAATTAGCTTTTGAATAAAGTTATCATTTAGAAGAAGAAATTCAATTGTTTTATTTGTACTTATTTGATATAATTAATAACTTCCCTGACATTGCAAATTAGGCACTTGTTGACTAAACAAATTTTAATTTCGGTCATGTAAAATAAACTTCAGGTTTTACCGGAAAAGGTATAATCTACTTTAATACGTCATTAACACTCTTTCTCTCAACTGCCAAATTCAAAATTAAAATAAAATCAGCAAAAATCTATCTCTCTTTTTTTTGCAATGGATGTTAAACAACGTAAACGGATTTCACAAAATATTGATTCATTGGTCAATTCAACAGATTTTCATGAATTGTGTGAGGCCTGTATTAACAATCGCCTTTTAAGCCCCACAATGATACAGAATATTCGTTATTTTGAACCACCTCGACACTCTAACCATGATTACGATGAAGACATGGTCCAAAGGGAATGTCATAAGAAATTATTTATGAAAATTACAAAAAGGGGACCGGATGCATTTGAAAAATTACGAAGAATTTTTATTGAACTTAAATATGAGGAGGCTTTGAAGATATTGTTTGATGCTGACGAGGGTATGATCTCCATTAGTTCAAGTAAAAGGACTGGCATAGCTACATCCGGTAATGGTGATATAAATCTTCAGAATATTGGAAATAGCAATGACGCTTATGAATTTTTAAATGGAGAGGTAAGTAGAAAAGAGGATAATTTTCGATATCAAAAAACATTAAATTTTAAAACTTTACTGATAATAATTGAATGGTCAAATTCGAAAAGGTCACATCTCCAGTTTTTTTTGACATATACGTTTGTTGACACCAATGAGTTCCAAATGCTTCCCCGCATCTACTTTGTTAAAAATGGAATATTCCTAACATTCCTTCTAATGTAAATATCACAAGCTACTTAATTTTTATACCCTTCACCACCATTATAAGTTTGTACTGATGTATGTAACGCATAGAAATATTTGTCTTAGACCCATATTTTAGTATACCAATAGGCTTAGAATCACTTTCTGAGTCGATTAAGCGATGTCAGTCCGTTCGTCCGTCTGGCTGACTGGACCCCCAAGTAAACCATGTAATCAAAGTACAGGTCGCAATTCTAGAGATATTTGAATGAAATTTGGCACAGATCATTTTTTGGTAGTAGGACCATGGCTATTGAAATTCATCAAAATCGGTAGATTATTTATCAATATTTTTTCATGAAATTTAAAACAAATACTGCTTATGTAAACTGTACCAAATTTCGTTAAAATTGGTATACATTTGATCATAGCTCCCATACAAACTCTTCTATCCAAACGCGTTAAAACGCTCGTAAATCTGAAGATAATGAGTTTATTTTTTGCATACATAATTTATATTACAACTGTTATCAATTTGTCAAATTTCGAGATAATCGGTCCACATTTGACCCTAGCTCTCATATAAGACCAAAGAACGGAAACAGCTTAAATATATAACTTTTAAGAAAATTTTTGTATGAAGGCAAAATTTAGCAAATATTGATCTTTATACAGGAAAAAGGTTATCTTTGCCCTTAGTGGTGAAGGGTATCGTATAGGCAGGCTTGACCGACTATGGCACTTCCTTACTTGTTTTTGTTTAGATATTTTACTTCATCATAAAATAATTAGATTTTTTCATTTCCTGAAAACTTTTAGTTTGTTGAGATGTGACCTTTTCGAATTTGATCATTCAATTATGTTTAAAATCAAAAGATAAAAGTGAAGATACACTAGTCAACAGCCAAAATTACATATTAGTTAAACTATTTATATATAGGTGGAAAGGGTATAATAAGTTTGTGCTGCTGTATGTAACGCATAGAAATATTGGTGTTATACCCATCTTTAGGTATACCAATAGACTTAGAATCTCATTCTAAATCGATTTAACGATAAAAATTTGTCAGTCCGTTTGACTGGCTGGGGGTTAATATCGAAATTTTTTCTAAGAAATTGGATATCGAAATTTTTCTTTTCTATATAAAAATTGCAAATTTTTCTATATAAAAATTTAATTTTGACATTAAATTTCTATATAAATATAATTTTTCTATATAAAAAATATATAATTTTCTAAATAAAATTTGATACCGAAAATGTTTCCATATAAAAATTTTTTGTCGAAAATTTATTTATAGAAATCTTTTATATCGGTAAAAGCTACATAGAAAAAATTAGCATCTAAACTTTTTCTATACAACGATTTGATTTCTTTATTAAAATTTTATAAAGAAATACAAAAATTTTTCTAAAGAGAAATTTTTAGTATTAAAATGCCAATTTAATTTCTTAATTTTAGGATATAATTCCTACCTACTTATATTTACTTTCAGATTCTACGCTCCAGCAGCACAGATGACAATAACAATGTGACTTTGCAGGAGTACGAGGGTGTAATAAGTCCAAAGAAAAATATTACAGTTCGAAAGGGAAACCGCATTATTATAGATCCCAAAATGGGAACATACCTTATGGAAAGTAAAAATAAGCGTGGCATTTTCTTTTTGGTCAGCAGTGACCAACCACAGCAATTGGAACTAAATGAAGACGACCATTCGCTTTTGTCACTCTTCCAACAATTGGGCTTTAAACTGTATGCCTACAGCAATATAAAACTTAATACGTTCTTTGAACTGCTTAATGATCTATTGAGCTCAGATCAAATCGATAACATTGAATGTTTTGTCTTGGCTTTAAGAGCCGGTGGACGACTAATCAATGGAGTTCAGTGTATTACGTTTAATGATGGCGCCGTAGTAAAGGTGGAACAAATTCAAAAATACTTCTATCATCAAAGCTGTAAAAAGTTGGTGGGCAAACCGAAAATATTCATTTATCCCTATAGCGAAGTGCCGAATAGAGGTGTTATACGTTCGGATAGAATACAAACGGATAGTCAGGGCTATGAAGGTATGGCCTTAAAACATGTGCCACAATTATCAGATGTGATTAGCTGTTATGCTACGACCAAAGGTTTTATGGATAAACGAGATAAAGATAATTATTCCTGTTACATCCAGAACTTTACAGATGTCATGGCAGAACGGGCCTGTGATACACATTTTGAGGATATTCTTAAGAAAATTCATGATAATGTTGTCAAAATGAGTTTATCTCGTGGTCAGCTACAAATGCCCAGTTATGATAATATTAGTTTTAATAAATTATTATACTTTAATCCAGGTATTAATTATTAAGTTTTTTATAATAATGTTAAGTTTTAAATTATACAAATTTTGTTTAATTGTGAATCTTGCTCAGGTCAGAAGACCTTTAAAGTCTAACTTGTAAAATTATTTATAGATATTTGTTTATACATATGTATATTTTAAATTATTAAATATATATATAAAAAATAATTTTAAAAGTCTAAAAGGTTAGGTTTTAACATAGTATTGTTTTCAAAAAGTAATTTTAATACAAACAATACAATAAGTAATAAAAAAATGTTGTTTTTTTTTAAGTTTACCTAATTTAAGAAAATTTTTAGTTTTTTTAACAAAGAGACAAAATGTATATTTAAAAATTTTAATTTTGGATCAAAAATATAAAAATTTACGAATAGAAAAAACCTAACCAACTATCGAAACTTATGTAGGAAAGGTTTCCCTACCAACATTTTTTGGTTTTATCAAAAAACTATAATAAATAATTGTAATAATTTGGGATCTTAGTGCAATACTCTACAGTAAAACTTTTTAATTGAAAAATTTTTAGGTACTTGCTTACTCGTAGAATCATACTTGTCAATTGATGCTATTTTGGACTGATATGGAATAGGTGTGTTGGTTAAATCTCCTACTATAACATAACGCAGAACTATAATGTATTTAAGCCATATAAGTAAACAATACTTAACGTTTCTTTTGTGGTGTTTTTATTTTAAATAACTCTAATTTATTCAACAAAATTTATAAAATCAAAACAAACATTTTTGTACACATTCACTATACGAAGGATTTAATTTGTCACTCAAAGACTGTTTCTGCAACCATTCGTATTTGCTACCAATAGACTTGTCTACGTTACCGTTTTTTAAGGCTGCCCTAAAAAAGAAAACTTTGGCGCCCACACTTTCAATACGGGCAGCAGCTGGATATTTGTATTTATAGAAACCGCAAGGGGCATTGCCATAAAATTGAACATCCATTTTATCACCACACTTTTCACGTAGCACACGTTCAGCCGTCTGGCGCATGGTTTCACCATCAACACGTTTTCCTTGCGGTAAGAGGAAATGGTTTTTAGAGCCTAACTTATGTTCCACTAGCAGATATAAAGTGTCGTTCAGGCAACGATCAGTGGTGGTTAAAGTTTTTGAGGCGTCATCGCTGGTAGAACGTGGGGCAAATTTGAATTTATTAAATTCATCGATGTAGGCATCTTTAAGATCTTGGGCCGTTTGCTTGGCCACAGACTCATCAAGATCCACCTCCAATTTACCCTTCTTTAGAAGTTCTGCCTGTTTCAAGTCACGTTCATGCTGCAACTCATGCTTAGACTTGAGAGATTTTTCAAATTCTACACGCCACAAATACTGTTGGAATTCTTTTTCGATTTCATTGAATTCCTGGGAAACAATTGGTAAACGCTCTACGAGAACACCGGCGTACAAATCCCATTTTTCTTGTTTACCACTGGCAGCTGCCTTAGAGGAAAATGTTCTGGTGGTTTCTTGGGTTTTCCCACGTAATTGTTGTACAATTAAAAGTGGGAATCGGCGTAACATTTTGATTTTTATTAATTTTATATATCGTAAATATTAAATAACAATAAATAAGTGCTTAACAAATATTACTATGGGACAAAATATAACCTTAAAATGATCAGTGTTGCCTATTTGACATTGTGTACATTTTGCAAATAGGAAAGTTTGTATATAGTGAAATTGAGTGATAAAGTAGATCCCTTTCAATGAGTCTAAAAATAGAATCGGATGCAGCTTATTGTCTGAGAGAAGTACCACTTGTTCCTATTGGAATGTTGTCGTGGAAATTATTATTATAATTATACCGATTCTCATATAATTTGTATTTTTTTGATAATCCACTCAGAAACGGATTCTAGTAGATCGATGTAAGGTGAGTGAATGTAAGAAAAAATATTTTTATTTGTTAAGGTGGACGCACACTTCGTTCTTTTGAACAGTTTTTATCGAAAGGGTCAAACTGTACGGTTTGACACGTACAACGACCATGCACACTATCGTTTTTCCTTTATCGCAATAATCAAAATTAAACAAAATAACGTATGTATGTGTATATAAACACATAAATTAGCAAGTTTTACATTTTCAGTATTTTACACTGACAAATTCTGTCTTTTTTTAATGTTTGGTCCACTTACAAGCAATTTAGAACAAACACGTGTGAAAACCGACGGTTAAATTCAAGACGAGACAGATATTTTGCACGTTCCAAAAAAACTTCGGTTTTTGCCCACTCGCTAGCAGTTTTAACTGAACAGTTTGAACCGTACGGTTGAAACTGTGCAAAAATAACGATGTCTGTGGGGCCCTTTACAAACATCAGCACAACAAACCCAATGTACCCTTTTCACCAATGCCGGCAAACGATATAAATGAAAATACTTAATCCTAAAAGCACTTAGTTGACAACATTAATTTGCTATAATGCAAATAAATGTACTATCATAAAATTTGCATATTTATAAAATTATGAATGAAATATGTAAAGAATAACAAAATGTTTTTCATAGTTTTATTTAAGTTAGATAAAATATTCAAAAATTTTATAAATATTGTAATATTTATGAGAAAAAATTGTTCTTATTTAATACAGTTTTTATCTACTACGCTCTTTGACTTATTTATTTGTGGTGTCGTCAGTTCTTCGTGATTGCCAGTCAACCATATGATTGTCAATTTTGACTATATACAATTTTCGCGTGTGTGCTATTCGCTTTGAACAATTGTTAATACAATTTTATTAATTACAATTTAATGCAATAAAAGAATTTATATTTCATAATATTAAAGGTACGTGCTTTTGAACAATATTAATATAAGAAGAAAATTGGATTCGTTTGTTTATTTTATAAATTCTAACCTCGCGGCCGGTATGGTGGTTTATTTATGTACTAGCTATTTTTGATTATTGTTTGATAATCCGAGTTTGATAAATGATTGTTAAAGTCAACTAATTTGCATCTTCATATATTAATTTTTGTTTTTGCCATAAAATTTTATTCAAAGTCCTATTGAAAAAATGTTCATAGGCACAGTCTTGTCAAAAGTTATAAGTACAACTTTTCATGGTGTTGCCGTTTTGGCATATATATATTTTAGACCGGTCCTGGAAGTGATAAATTTCTCATCATAAATGCGTGACTCCTTGGGGGTCTGTACGAACATTCCAGGGGGGCCGCGATATAATTAACTTCTTATACTTTTTTGGAAATATTTAGTTTAAGATAATTTATGCTAGGAAATGCACTTTTAACAGCATCAAAAGGAATTCATAAATGCTCTAAATTTATACATATGTACTAAATGTTCTCTTTAATATTTAAAAGAAATTAATATTTCTTGTGAAAACATAGTTGGAATTTGCACCGAATTGGATTTCTATTACTGATAAAAACAAATCTAAATATAATTGGACCACATTATGTTATTTACTGTCAATGACCTTGTCAAACGAGTTTAAATATGTTCTTCAAACTTCAATTGAAGCTGTAAATTCCGTTAAGAAATTCTTAACAAAAAGATCGACAGTAATTTCGTTTTTTTTTTTTATTTTGCTTTTACGAGGGCGGTAGTAATAAAATTTTAACAATAAGTTTCATTTATATTGTGTTTGTTAGCCGTTGTTTTATGCGAAGCAAATGGAAAAAATGATTTTGGTGTGTTCATTAAACATGTTTTTTTTTTGAAAAAAGATAACTTAAAACAAAGCTGTTTGAATTCTGCACCATTCATTTTTATGGTAAAGTAGTCGATCTGACCCTACAAGCATGGAAATGGCATACTGGGTGTCCAGTTGATATCTTTACCTACTAGACCTCTAGAGCCGATCGAAGATTAAGAGTGAGAGAGATTGTGGACATCAAATGATCTCTTTGGCATGATCATTTTGGCCCTTATGAAATCTAAAAAATGCACACATGTATAGTTTTCTTGCAAAATATATATAAGTTGAGCTACGAATTACTGCCGTTCCTACTTATTTTTAGATTTAGTCGCAAGTGACTATTTCTTGTTTTCAATCCTGTATAAATAGCTCAGTGGAAAAAGATTTGACCAAGGCTCCTATATACAGGTTAACGCATGGCTACAACAAATACAACAAGCCAAAAACAACATAGGTTTTGTTGTTGGATAATAAGTTTTTTAATGTCAAAATTTAAAACAACATTTCGACAATTCAGAATAACAACAATAATTTGACATTAGAAAACTTTAACAATTTTTGAACTAGAACAAATTTTGAAAAACAGCTGACGAGTTGCAGTCACTTGTTATAATTACACTATGGATTTGACTCAATAAAATTTATTTTTTTTTATTTATTTTTTTTTTATTTATTTATTATTATTATTTATTCATCTAATAAAAAATTGCCTACTCTGATGACCTCGATATATAGTAAAATAATCTTTCCCACGGCAGTCGGTTTTTCGTATCGGAACGACACGGAAATCTTAGGATTCTGACACTTCTGTGATATACAACAACCTGTACAAATCATAGTATTTGGAAAGAATAACAAATTCGAGAATCGTATGACTAAGTATGTGTAATTTAAAATAGACTAAATAACTTTTTGTATAAAAACCAGCGTTTTATTATTTAAATGAAAACATTTAAGTCGAAAAATCGGTGAAATACACTTTTTTTTGTTTTATTTTCTCTTTTGTTAGCTCATATTGTCAGGCTATCCCACAGAGTTGAAAAAATAATTATATCCGAATAAACCAAATGGGCGGTTGTTATCTCCGTTGTTGCTACGACGTATTTTGTGATACACACTTGTCGTGTTTCGTTTGCTACCGGCACATGCTCAACGTTAACGTTTCATTTTTATCAAAATTCTTGCTAGCATTTCCCTGTGAATGTCAGCTGTTATCTTTTATGTTGTTGCTTTCAACAGCTGGTTGACAAATTTTTTTTCTTTATTTGTTTTCGTTCACCGTCCATCCATTGTATTGTCGACTGTGATATTTTATTTGTTGCGTGTTAAAAAGCTGTCGAAGTTTAATATTTTTTTATTAAATTCTTTACTTATTTCGTGAATTAATTCTCCACTAAACAAAAATCATAATAACGAATTTATTTTTGTATAAACTAAAGCAATTTAATTACTGTGTCCCTAAACGCATTTGCTGGCTACTTAGGTTTCTATTAATAAATATTATAAATAAATCTTAAATAAGTGAAGAAAAAAAAAACAAATTAAATGCAATAATGTCTTTAGCCTCGACATTGGCTTTGATTTTTACGGTATTGGCTTCAGTCAGCATAGTTTCGGTTATTATCTTGTTGGGTAAGGAAAATTTTATCAAGTTTGTAGGAAAAATTCATTAATCATTAATTGATAAAACAATTTACCTATATGACTGTTCGTGAATTTATTGGTTTAAGCGATACATAATTATTATGAAATTTCTTTAAACTATTAGGAAATTATTGTATTTTAACCAAAGTTGAAGTTTCTCCTATGACATCACACAACGTGGATTAGATAGTGAATGGTTTTACTTACCGGCTATTTGTTGTTGATAAATGGTTTTTAGATCCGTTCACTTTTAATTAAAAACTCAAAGTTTTTAGTACATTAAACTTTGACCTATATATTGATATTAGCTTTTATATTACCATTTACTTAAGGCATAAATTTGCGTTGAAGATAACACTATTCTACATGCAATTTTGATTTAAAGAAGGAAAAAATGCGCTATATTGAGAGAAATTCAATAAATACATTCAATCGCATAAATATAGTCACCTGAAATGCCTAAAGACGTAAACCATAAAAAAACTCGAAAACCGTTTATGATAGAATCTGGTACACAAGGCTAAAACACATGATCCTAAAAAATTGCGGCTTTAAAAATTTTAGCGATGTCAGTCCGTCCGTCTGGATGGCTGACTGTACCCCCATGTAAACCTTATAATGAAAGTACAGGTTGCAATTCTAAAGATAATTTGATGAAATTTGGCACAGATTATTTTTTTGGTAGTGGTAGTATTTAAGGCACCTCCCAGGTCCTACTTCCCGGAATTAATGTTTTGGTCACAAATATCAATATTTTTTCATGAAATTTAAAACAAATACTCCTTATGTAAACCAAAATGTACCAAATTTCGTTGACATCGGTCTACATTTGACCATAGCTCTCATACAAACTTCTGTCACAACGCACATAAATCTAAATATAATGAGAATTTTAAGTTTATTTTTTGCATACATAAAACTGTAATCAATTTGCAAAATTCGAGATAATCGGTACACATTTGACCCTAGTATTTGTCTTTATACAGGAAAAAGAACACCTTTGACCTTAATGGTGAAGGGTATCGTGTGGTCGGGCTTGACCGACTATAGCACTTTCTTACTTGCTTATATTTTTTTATATAGAACTAGCTGTAACCTGCGCGCTTTTTTGCGCTACTAAATAAAATTAATTTGAAGGAAAGACATTACACAAATATCAAATAATTTTTAATCTTTTTATTGATTTTGTCTATTTTTATTAATTCTTTCTTCATTTTTAGTGGTGCCATCTGGTCAGTCGCACCAATTTAGAAACCTTCGTCGGCTCAAGCACAACAACTTTGCTTAAGATCATAGAATGAACAAATGAACAGTTTACGAATTATTTTTTTGAGTAAATTTAAGTTGCGCCACCTGTTGGAGATTGGTCATACTAACTTAGAAAAATTAGTCGGCTCATGCGAAACAACTTTGCTAAAGATCATAGCATGATCAAATGCACAGTGTACGGTTTCATTAACTTTAAGCAATTTTCTGTGGCGCCACTTGTCGGAATTAGGTCATACCAACTTAGTAATGTTCGTCGGCTCATGCGCAATAACTTTTCTTAAGATCATAACGTGATCAACTATATAGTTATCTATTCTATGAAGGATATACAGACAGACAAACATTGATTTTTATATATATAGATATACATATATTTTACCGTATATTTTAACAACAGTTCCTTTTCAATTCTTCTAATTTTAGGCTGGTTCCTGATTTGGAAAGCATTTTTGTCTAAATTCCGTTTGGTACGAGAACTTTTGGGACAAACAAACGCTGACGGCACTCCGTACTCGAATTCTGAATTCTCAACAACGAGTGGATCTGTGCAAACGCAAAATAAGATAAAAAAGCTAAGAAAAGACTAATTTCAGCTTAAAATCATTTTTTTACACACGCAAACTGTACTTAGCAATAATTAATTAATTAAAACAAAAAACAATAACTATAACTACAAAAAAAGAAAAGAAATTCTGTCAATATGAATATCCGTTGTGCTAAGCCCGAAGATTTAATGGCCATGCAGCACTGCAATTTGTTGTGTTTGCCTGAAAATTATCAAATGAAATATTATTTCTATCATGGACTCACCTGGCCCCAGCTGAGTTATGTAGCGGCTGATGATAAGGGCAACATTGTTGGCTATGTTCTGGCCAAAATGGAAGAACCTGAATCCGGTGAAGATAGTAAACGTGGTCATATCACCTCGTTGGCGGTTAAGCGTTCCTATCGTCGTTTGGGTTTGGCACAAAAGCTAATGAATCAAGCCTCTAAGGCTATGGTGGAATGTTTCGATGCCCAATACGTTTCGTTGCATGTACGTAAAAGCAATCGTGCTGCCTTGAATCTTTATACAAATACTTTGAAATTTAAAATTATTGAAATCGAACCAAAATATTATGCTGATGGTGAAGATGCCTACGCCATGAGACGTGATTTAAGTGAATTTGCTTCGCCTAATTCTAAACAATCGGGCGATAGTGAGGATCAGCATGAGAATAAGGAAAATAAAATACATTATCGCGAATCATCGGGTCCCGCCAATCACGATCACAGCAATCATGATGGTCACTGCTGTTAAATAATAACAATAAACAACAACTAAAACTAAAAATAAATCAATTATTTAAGAAAATGGTTTGAATAAGGCACATGCATAGTATTTGTGCATATAAGAAACAAATTATTTGCATTTTTTAAGAATTTTTTATTTATCGACCAAATGATGTTTTCTTTTGTAATTTTTCTCATTGTGAAAAAATAAATCGTATAACCAAGTTCTTTAATAAAGAATTTTGTGAAAAATCAAACAAGAAACAAATTTCTATTTTGTAAAAAAAAACAAAAACAAGTTTACTATAGAAAATCTTATGGTCCACAAAGTTTTATGTATTGTAGAAATTCCTTCTATGAAGTTTTTAAAGGAAAACATTAGGTTCCACAATGTTTTCTAAAGAAAATATAAAGTTCCATATAGTTTATTGTAAAAAAACTAAAGTTCCACAAAGTTATGTATAGAAAAATGAGTTTTACAGAGTTTTCTATAGAAAAATGTATGGTTCGAAAAGACTTATCATCCCCAAATGATCCACAAACTTTTCTGTAGAAAAACTTATGTTCCACGAAGTTTTCTTTAGAAAAAAGTCTTTACGAAATTTTCTAAAGAAAAACTTATGTTCCAAAAAATTATGTATGTTTCACTGAGATGTACATGTTCCGAGATTAGGTTGATAAATTCACTCTGAGTCCCGATGGGTCCATATGATCCTTCAAAAATAGAGAGAAAAAGGGAGAGATAGAAGAAAACGATAGAAAAAGAAGACAGGAGTGGCAAACATGTTACATTTGAGCTTTGTTCTTTTTTAAAAAGATTGATTTGACAAAATATTTTCTCTCTCTTTTAATGAGAGCTGTCAAACTACATATAAAAAATTTTTGTCCGGACAAAAATTTTCTTCGAACAAAATGGGTGAATCCCGCTTAAGGGGCTGTTCACATATTACTTCGCAGATTGTGACAGATAAGCCTATTAAAGCTTATATGTGCTTTAGGAACAGCCTTACTGTGGATGTAGATAGTCACCTTACTGTGACCATTACCTTCTTTGTAAAATATCCTGGTTATTCAAGTTTATAATATCGATTTTTTTAGCTTATAAAATCTATTTATTCTAATAACAAAATGACTTGTCCATCGTCAGCCACTACTTTTTCTGAAGTAAAGCTTGTTCCAGTAAGGGCGTTCTGCAACGATCGAAACAAATGATAGACAGAGGGAGCAAGGTCTGGGCTAAAAAGGCGGGTAAGCCAAAACATCTCATCCAATGTTTTCCAAATAGTTTTTGACTGGTCTTGCAACATGTGGCCGAGCGTTGTCATGATGGAAGGTTATGGCCATAGACCACATGGAGTGCGATCATATGTTCTACTAAGCAACAAAAAATAGAAAAATAGCAAAATGTATGACATTTCTTATATGTAGATGACGTCTCTTAAATGTACCTTGACGTGGTTTATGGTTTTGGCCCCGTGTCTGTTTGAATATTCCGGTCGTTTTTCGTTGATAACTTTCTTTAAAAGAATCAATTGACTTCGGTACAGGTCCATCTTTTTTGGGCACATAATTCGACATTATTATAGCTATTGAAAAATTTGCTTGTTATACTATTGAACAAAAGTAAACATCCATAATCGTTATTGCGGACACAAACCGTATGTGATAGTTATGCCCATGGTTATGCGGTACGTAATCCAAATCGATATCATCAACTTGTAGTTTAAATCACAAATATGATAAAAACAAGCACCTCTGTTAAAAACATCTAGTGTGGACAGCCATATTCGTTATTACGGACACAAACCGTATGTGATAGTTGTGCCCATGGTTATGCGGTACGTAACCCAAATCGATATCATCAACTTGTAGTTTAAATCACAAATATGATAACAAAAAAAATAACGCCAAGATCCTCTCTTAATAACATCTAGTGTGGACATTTTCTACCTCTTTTAATCTGGCATTGTTTCATATTTTGTTTACTTCCCTTTTCTTTTCGCAATATTCAGACGTCTGGCAACATTATATCAAACAATTGACAGCTGCATTTTTATGCACGTTTTGCACACCGGTCTTTTTCCCGCGCACATTTTTCACTAAAACAGAAAAAGCAGGTAAAAAGAAAAGAAATAGTGGACAAAACATTTTTCTGGTGAAGAAAAGTAAAAAATTAAACAATCTGTGAAAATAAATTTCGAAAAACATCATTAAGAAATCAGATTTCAAGGCAAGCACACTGCATTTATTTAAGGTTCAATTTGCAGCAGAACCAGCAAAAGATTACGCGACAGAAATTACCCAGAAAAGCCAAAGGTTGTGACAAAGCAAAATATTGTAAAATTAGTTACAAAAGATTCAATTCAAGCAAATAAACAAGAAAAAGCAGAAGAAATTTATATTTTTGGTGAGTTTGTGCTTGTGAAAAATTCTTTTGACAAAGTTGTTAATTTACTTAAAAAATTCTTTGTAGATTTGTTGAAGAAAATAATTTTGCAAAAATCTAAAAATGCCACGACTTGCTGTAAGAAGAAAAGCTGAATCTTTAGATGTTGACAACAATAATAAGGGCGAAAATGAGGCGCCAAAATTAAAGATGCAACGGCTGGCTTTTCAACTACCACTGCCACAGCGGCCACAAGTTGTAGGTAAGGCTTTAGTTTGTGGTCAGGGCGATATGGGTCAACTGGGTTTGGGGGATGATGATTCCAAATTTGAACGTAAAAGACCGGCTTTGATAGATACAATATCGAATGTGGTCGATGTCAAAGCTGGCGGCATGCACAATTTGGTCTTAACACATGATGGTCGCGTTTATTCCTTTGGCTGCAATGATGAAGGTGCTCTTGGCCGTGACAGCAGTGAAGATGGCTCCGAATTTGAACCACGTCCCATAGATTTACCTGGTAAGGTACTTAAAATTTCGGCGGGTGATTCTCATTCGGCTTGTTTGCTAGAAGATGGCCGTGTTTATGCCTGGGGTTCATTTCGCGATTCGCATGGTAATATGGGCTTGACTTTAGAGGGCAACAAGCGTTTGCCCATAGATGTTTTGCCGGACATGACTTGTTGCGATATTGCCTCGGGTGCCGATCATTTGGTCATTCTCACATGCCAAGGCAAAGTGTTTACAGTAGGCTGTGGCGAGCAAGGACAACTTGGTAGAGTTTCCTTGAGATCTGCCTCCGGAGAAGGTCGTCGGGGTAAAACAGAACTGCTGCGACCAGGTTTGGTAGTTGTTAAACGCGGCAAACCAATAGAAGCCATATGGGCCACCAACTATTGTACTTTCCTCAGGGAATCACAGACTGGTAACATCTGGGCCTTTGGCTTAAATAATTACAAACAACTGGCACATGCCAAAGATATGGCCACAATTATTACGCCCATTAACACTCGCTTTGAAAATATTAAACAAATTGCTGGAGGCCAGCATCATACTTTAGTGCTTAAAGATGATGGCTCGGTATATGTTATAGGCAGAAAAGATTATGGTCGCCTGGGTTTGGGTTCGGTGACCGAGGACATCACCAGTTTGCAACTTGTTGCAGCTTTAAAAGACAAAAACATTGTAAGTGTTTCTTGTGGTGAAGCTCAGTCATTTGCTCTCACAGCTGATGGAAAACTATACTCTTGGGGTATGGGTTCTAATCATCAATTGGGTACTGGTTCAGAAGATGATGCTTTAGAACCTGTGTTAATAGTCAGCAAACAGACAGAGGGTAAACGTATTATAAAAGCCGCCAGTGGAGGACAACATAGTATATTTTTGGTTGAGGATGAAAATCAACCCGCCTTAGTAGATGCTAAGGAAAAGGAAAAACCACCAGCAAAGGATAAGAAAAAACCAGCTAAAGAAGCGACTACTAAAAAAGTAGTAGAAGCCGAAAAAGAAGACGATAAGGTGGAGGAAGAACCCATTACAAATGGTGATAAAACAACAGAGGAAGATACAAAATCAAATGTTACCGATGATGATAAAAAGCAAGAGGATGCTAAAGCCTCAACAGCAGCTCCCCCACCAGCTAAAAGGGGACGCAAGAAAAAATAAACTAGTATTTAAAGCAACAAAAAAGAAATAACATCATCACTAACAATTAAAAAAACTACTACTATTAATTTAAAATAATACGACTTAAGTAGATACACATTGAACTTATTTTAGAATTATTAAATTTCCTCTAGTTTTTTTTTTTTTGTTAATTTTGTATTAACACAATCTAATCTATAAATTTAAAATTTAAATTTGATTCTGAGATTGTTTAACACTTTTTTAAACTATTTTTTTATTTTGTTTTCCTATTCCTTAACTATTAAACCTTTTTGACTTTTTCCAATTTTTGAAACCTTCAAACCATTTGATGAACTTGTGTAACTTGTTTCTAAAATCCCAAAAATAAAACCATTTAAATTAGAAATGAATTTGTTTTTATGCTTAATTTGTTTAAATGTTTTGTGTTTTTGTATAGTTTTTCGTGAACAGAACCAAGGCGTTTCCTTTAAGATTTTTTTTTGTTTTTTTCGTATACTTTTCAATATTCACCTTCAGAAGAATGAATATTGAAGCTATTAGTTATTCTGGAATATTGAAATAAAATGTAGTACTACTAAATATATATACAATTAAATTTTTAAGTTTAACCTTTTTTTCTAATTAGTTTATAATACACGCTTCATGTGTAGTTCTTTTTCGTTCTTTTTAATTTGATGAAATAAAATAAATTGTTTATAAAAAATTAATTTAGTATTTTAATAAATGGAAACGACTGCTCAGGTTAAAAAAATAATTAGTGTTCCTAAAAGATAATTGTGTTGCCAAAGTTCGATTTTTTACTTAGTTCAAGAAAATAAACAGTTTACAACAGTTACGCGAATATTTATTGCTTAAACTCCTCCATTTTTAAAAAGCGCTATATCTCGGAAACTAGAGCTAACCTAAAAAAACGGTTACCACCATCGAATTCATCGTACTCGAATTATCTTTGCCTCCTAGGTCTCCCTTTTGTTGGTAAAAAAAGTTGTCAAAATCGAGCAAAGTGATATTATAGATCTTTTCAGAAGTAAATATTTTGGTATGTTCTGGAAACCATTTTCACATGATGTTTAAAACAAATTAATTTTATAAGTCGAATTTTTCATTGTTCCTTATAGAGAATTGCTGAAACAACAATCAAATATGCATAACTGAGCCATCTGCATCAATAAAGCTGAATGTTCTCACGACAGCCATATCTTCGTACCAGAACGACTCGGAAATCTTAGAATTCCTACCAAGTACTGCCACTTCTGCGATATTACCAATAATATCGCAGTTACAACAGCAACATAAAACTGACTTTGTCAAAAAAGTGTACTTTCAGCCAATTTAGTTCCTAACCTCAAAAAAATGCATAGGATACTTTTATTAATCGAAGCTAGAAACAACATTTTTATACCCACCATCAAAAAGAGTGGTTGAGATTGTCATTCCGTTTGTAATTTCCTTAATATTGGCTCAAAAGTTGAAGTACATTCTGAATCCTTATGAAATTCTAAAACGATTGAGCGATGTCCGTCTGTCTGTTGTCGGCACGATAAAACCTTAACGGAAGGATATAGGTCACTGAAATATGGCATAAATATTCTTCATTTCTCGGAAAATTTTGGTATTGAAATCGGGCAAAATCGGTTCACATTTGACCATAACTCCCATATAACCTCGTCTAGGCTAATTGCTTATTTGCTTATAAATGACAAACTATAAGAGCTGTGATGATAAAATTTGGTACATAGCAGAGTTCTGCATCAAAACATTCTTAATCTCAAATCACAGTAAAATTCTTAAATGGTGTCGATCAGTGCAAAAGAAAAATAGAAAAGAAAGAGAAACGAATGAGTACTGCAAAATCAAGTTTGGTGTTACAACTCAATTCGAATAAAGAAAAATGAGAAGAGAATCAAAACATTGTTTGTTTCATTTACAACGAGTGTTTTTTTCTTTCATGTATATTAAGAGAGTAACACTAAAAATTCTAAAAACAATCTAAGTAAATGAATGACAGTTGCACATTCCCTTCTTTAAGTGATTGATTAACTGCTAATTAAAAAACATTTTTTTGCGAAAGAAGTGATTGATTAATTGATAATTTTGTTTTGTGAAAGAAGTAAAAAATTAAGAGGTTAGTATACATATATTTTTAATATTCTGTATTTGCATAATAATAATAATAATATTTTGTATTTACCATAAAAATGGTAAATTTTGAAAATTTCCAATAAAAATGGTAATATTAGAAAATTTTCCGTAAAAATGGTTAATATTGAAAATTTCACATAAAAATGGTCAATTTTGAAAATTTGCCATAAAAATAATAAATTTTGAAAATTTCCGATAAAAATGTTAAATTTTGAAAATTTCCGATAAAAAATAGTAAATTTTGAAAATTTCCATAAAAATGGTAAATTTTGAAAATTTCACATAAAAAAGGAAAATTTTGAAAATTTTCGATGTAAATGGTCAATTTTGAAAATTTGCCATAAAAATGGGAAATTTTGAAAATTTCACATAAAAATGGTCAATTTTGAAAATTTCCCATAAAAGTAGGAAATTTTGAAAATAAGAATGGGAAATTTTAATATTTTCCCAGTTTTATGGGAAAATTCTAAAATTTAACATAAAAATGGGAAATTTTAAAAATATCCCTTAAAAATAGGAAATTTTAAAACTTTTCCATAAAAATGGAAAAATTGGAAAACTTAAAAGTTTTCCTTTTTAAAATATCTGTTTTTTAGGATATTTAAAAAATTTCCCATTTTTATTAGAAATTTAAAATTTTTTTCCCATTTCTATGGGAAATTTTCCTTTTTATTCGAAATTTCAAAAATTTTATTTTTAAAAATTTCCTATTTTTATAAGAAGTTTTAAAAGTTTAAATTTTTGTAAGAAGGTTTCAAAATTTTCAATGTTTATGGGAAATTTCCAAAATTTCCCATTTATATAGGATATTTCAAAAATTTCCCTTTTTGATGGGAAATTTTTAAATTTTCCTATTTTTATGGAAAATTTTCAAAATTTCCGATTTTATATAAAAAATAAAATTCCTGCTCTAAAAAATCAATTTTAAAAGATATCGCTCAGAAATTGCTTAAAAAACTTAATCACAAAATAAAAAGCAGTCATTGCTTGATATAATATTAAATCAAAATAACTGTCACATATTGATTGATATAATAAAACTCAAAGTCTGATAATTTGCAATATACACAAATATAAATAAAAAGTATATTTCATTTTATTATAACTTTAAAAATTAGTAAAGAATTAATTAATTTTAGTTTTTTTAAGAACTTTTAAGTTAAATAAAAAGAACTTTTAAGTTAAATAAAAAATAAAAATAAGAAAGTAAACATTAATTTTATTTTTTTTTTTTTTTCATTTCAACGCAAAAATGTTTATATACCTACAAATGAACTCGAATGATTCGTGTTAATTCGATATTTTATGAAACAAAACTGTGATTGCTGAAATTGTTTGTTGTCGTGTCGAGTTTTTTACTCTCAACAGTTCTCTACAGTTCTCTTGTGTGTTTTTTTAATTTAGTGTCTTTTTTGTTTCTACACGAATTTGATTCGCGTGAACAAAAACGAATAAAGAGTTGAATCTAAAAAAAAGCGAATGTGTTGAAAAGCTTTTCAAATGTTTTGATGCAGAACTCTGGTACATAGAAGTTTTACATATGTACTAGGCAGCATATATTTCATCGGTTCACATTTAACCATAGTTCCTATACAAAAAACTTACGGAAACAGCTTAAATTCCACCTAAAATACTCTTAAATGCCAATAAATGATAAACTGATAGCTTTGGCCACTAAATTTAGCACAAGAAAGTCTTATGTCAATGTCAACCAGTGTGCAAAATTTTGTCACAATCGGTCACCATTTGACCATAGCTCCCACATAAAAAACTTACGGAAACACAAAAATACAAAAAGAAAAGGTGGTTTATTTCCGTCTGTCCGTCAGATAAAAGCGCGATAGCGCCTTAACGAAAAGAGCTAAAGGAACAAAATTTTACAAAAGTATTTTCGATATCTTGAAAAAGTTGTGTATTGAAAATGGACGAAATCGGTTCACATTTAGTTAGAGCTCCCATATAACCCCGATCCGGGAAACACATTGATGCTGACGACTAAATTTAGAATAGACAAGTTTGGTCTTTGACTATGGCTTTCATATAGAAAACACTCCCGGAAACCAAAAAAAAAAATGTAACAAAGCTATTAAATTAGAAACTATGACAGCTATGGCCACTAAATTTTGCAAGAATAAGCCCTATATAAAAACTAGCCAATGTGTAATCGGTAAACATTTAGCTATAATTCTTATATATATAACATCCCCTTTTTATATCTTCAATCAAAAAGATTCGGAGGTACAAGCAGCATATTAAGATTGCACCAATGTTCAGACTTTATACCCGTAACAAAATATGGACCTGTCGTATTACTATCAACATGTTTATCCTAACTAAATTTTGAAAATTTTATTTTTTTCCCGTTTCGAAGTTTGTTTATAAAACGGGGAAATTGAAAGTTTTCCGATGAGTTCAATTCCCCTTAAGCTTTTTTTCACGATACTTTAATTCCCTTATTATAAACTAAGGGAGAATATTTTTACGTAAAAGGAAATTTCAATTTAAAATTTTAATTTTTCAAACATAGTTTATAATAAAGGAGAAGGGTGAAAATGAAAAATTTTCACTTAACTAATTTTTATTTATAATAGAGAAAAGTGTACTAATTCACCGGGAATTGTTATTCATAATTGGACTGAAAGTGGATGAACCAAAAACGTCATATCTCTTTAGTTTAACTATAAAATCAGAAGACAATACACCATTTCAAAGATTTGGCAATCATTGAAAAATAAAAATTTTTCAGAGATGTCACAGAACTCAATTCCGTTCGGAAGTTGAATAAATTCCGGATTTTGTATAAAAAAAGTAAAACGAAAACTTGTTCAGAATTTTCAAAGTGGAATTGAATTTGTACAATTTTTTAAACTAATCAGTGCTATTTGTTGAAACAATGAAACAGTTACGGATTTTAATTGAAAAAGTCGTGTTTTTTAATGTTTTAGAGCATTTGAAATCCA
Organism: Stomorhina lunata; assembly: GCA_933228675.1. NCBI lineage: Eukaryota > Metazoa > Arthropoda > Insecta > Diptera > Rhiniidae > Stomorhina > Stomorhina lunata. The sequence continues at coordinate 56,258,457 of OW121742.1, forward strand.
TAAAACCTAGAACCATTTCGTTTGTAATTTAACTATGGACTGGTTGCAATTGCGAACGGAATTTGTGACATGTCTGTAGAAAACTTTTTTAGTTTTGTAATAAGTTTTTTTTTATTTATTTTTAAATTTTAATTAAATAAAAGAACTAATAGGCAAATAATTTTAACATATATTTTCTTTATAATTTCTTATTTCATAAGTTTTATATACTTATTTAAACTATAGTATAATTTTACTATTTATTTAACCCAAGCGAGCTTTTTTCTTAATACAAATACAAACCCGCAAAACGAACAATTTCAATTAATAGGAAATATTAGTAGACTTTACTTTTACATAAATATTTTTTCAGGAAAGACACAATTAGCGGAAAAGGAAACTAAACGTACGTATAAAATCTCTAAAAAAAAACGTATAAAGTATTTCTTTTCAATTTTGTATAAAATGTATAATATAAACTCTACTCTATAAATAGACGACAATATCAGGTTTATTATTTATAAATATTACAACATTTAAACTAATAAAACAAAACAAAAATAATTTTATTTACATATGTATGTGTAGAGTACAATGTGAACTGAAAATGTTATAAGGGCATAATTACAAAAAAAAACTTGAATGTACAAGACAGTGGATTCAATAGCTCTAAAGGATGTTTTTTTTTTCTAAACTCTGTTTTTCTTAAAATTTCTTCACATTCGCTCCCTTTTCGGTTTTGAGTACTCGCCTATTATTAAGAGGAATCCCAATTTAAAGATGTTATAGTATATTCTGCTTCTGTTACATGAACCAAAGCACTTGTTGTGGTCAAAGCTGCAGGTGGTTCACGAGACATAGAACAAAGATAAAAGGTTATGCAAACAATACCTATAAGCATTATTAGAGTTAGTATACAACGGGCAAATTTACGGGCGAATGCGATGAGACCAAGCAAATAACCGCCTCCTAGAACACCACCATCTTTTTTACAAAACTTATTCATTAGCATGTCGCTACTGTCGCCCTCATACTCATCATCTTCAATTATTCTTGTGGCAATAAAACCATCGGGACACTGACAGTGTTGGATTAATTTGTGCATATTGGCTAATTTGAAATCGCGACATTTAGTTGTGGCAGCTGCAGCGGCATTCAGAAGACGTTGTTTGGTCAAATTGCATTTCGTAAGTAAATATTATAGATCTGCTTTGCCTTTGGCACAGGAGCCAAAGTCAGCAGTTGCAGTGTTGTTGAAACAACCATCATCGTTGCATAATTGTAGTTTCAGTAGATAAATAACAGCTGCCGATAGTATTACGACAATGACCAAGGTGGCAAGTTGTAAAATTTGTGTGTTCCTTAATTGTTTTACCAGTCGTTGGGTTTCATCGGTTAGCTAGAATAGAATAGATTTTATGAAAATTATTTATATGATAAATCGATGAAAAAACAATAAAACTACCTTAGGACGTTGCAATTGTGTATCCCCCGAACTTGTGGCATAGTCCACTGGATGTTTACCTGTAGATTTGTAGACGCAACATAATCTGTGTTGTTCAATGTTTGGTGCATTATTATCTATCTTTTTCCAAAAATCGGCCTGATTTGATTGCATATCGACGGCGGGCAAACACATGATTAAGAATTTATCTTTACCACTTTCAGAAAGATTGTGTTCAGGTTTTAAGAGAATATTGACGTCAATACTTTCACCTGCATTTAGAATACCAACACGTGGACGAACACGAAATTTAACGGGTGATGTTGTTTGTATCTTGAGAAAATAATTATAGGCGACTTATTGTGTTAGTGGTATATAATCGTTTTAGTGCTTTAATTTTAACTTACTTTATAGGTAACTGGATATATACTTGGATTTGCCAGCTCAAGTACAGCTTCTTTTCCATCACCATCTGAAAATTGCAAGAAGTCTTGGGGTGTAACTCGTAGCATATCGTCTAGATTTTTATTAGTTGAAATAATAAACAAAGAAAACGAAACAAGAAAAATTTATGGTTTTATAAATTTGAATTTAAAACTTCAAGATTTTTTTTAACATAAGTAAATACATGAGTAGATTGATTTTTACTTCAACTCAACTCAACTGAACTAGAACTGAACTAGAACTGAACTAGAACTGAACTAGAACTGAACTAGAACTGAACTAGAACTGAACTAGAACTGAACTAGAACTGAACTAGAACTGAACTAGAACTGAACTAGAACTGAACTAGAACTGAACTAGAACTGAACTAGAACTGAACTAGAACTGAACTAGAACTGAACTAGAACTGAACTAGAACTGAACTAGAACTGAACTAGAACTGAACTAGAACTGAACTAGAACTGAACTAGAACTGAACTAGAACTGAACTAGAACTAGAACTGAACTAGAACTGAACTAGAACTGAACTAGAACTAGAACTGAACTAGAACTGAACTAGAACTGAACTAGAACTGAACTAGAACTGAACTAGAACTGAACTAGAACTGAACTAGAACTGAACTAGAACTGAACTAGAACTGAACTAGAACTGAACTAGAACTGAACTAAAACTGAACTAAAACTGAACTAGAACTTAACTAGAACTGAACTTGAACTAGAACTGAACTAGAACTGGGGGGTTACCGTAACTCGATTCAAAAGAAATTATTTTCGAAACGCAATGCTTTAAGCATACAAATTCGAACAATTTTATTTTCGAATCGAGATACGCAGTAACCCCCCTGAACTAGAACTGAATTAGTACTGAACTAGAACTGAACTAGGACTAAACTAGAACTGAACTAGAACTGAACTAGAACTGAACTAGAACTGAACTAGAACTGAACTAGAACTGAACTAGATCTGAACTAGAACTGAACTAGAACTGAACTAGAACTGAACTAGAACTGAACTAGAACTGAACTAGAACTGACCTAGAACTGAACAAGAACTGAACTAGAACTGAACTAGAACTGAACTAGAACTAGAACTGAACTAGAACTGAACTAGAACTGAGCTAGAACTGAACTAGAACTGAACTAGAACTGAACTAGAACTGAACTAGAACTGAACTAGAACTGAACTAGAACTGAACTAGAACTGAACTAGAACTGAACTAGAACTGAACTAGAACTGAACTAGAACTGAACTAGAACTGAGCTAGAACTGAACTAGAACTGAACTAGAACTGAACTAGAACTGAACTAGAACTGAACTAGAACTGAACTAGAACTGAACTAGAACTGAACTAGAACTGAACTAGAACTGAACTAGAACTGAACTAGAACTGAACTAGAACTGAACTAGAACTGAACTAGAACTGAACTAGAACTGAACTAGAACTGAACTAGAACTGAACTAGAACTGAACTAGAACTGAACTAGAACTGAACTAGAACTGAACTAGAACTGAACTAGAACTGAACTAGAACTGAACTAGAACTGAACTAGAACTGAACTAGAACTGAACTAGAACTGAACTAGAACTGAACTAGAACTGAACTAGAACTGGACTAGAACTGAACTATAACTAAGCTAGAACTGAACTAAAGCTTAACTAGAAATAGAACTAAACTACAAAAGATTGGGTGCAGAACTTGTTTTACAGGAACTGAAGTGGAACTAAACTTTAGTATAACTTTGGTAGATTCTTTGGCTAGTTATAGAATTTAATAACTGAATCGATTTATAGATCAGGTACAAAATTAATCAAACAAAAACTGAACTACTAGTGCTAAACTTTAGTAGAACTTTGGTAGATTTTATACTTACGATCTTGAGGCGTAAAATGTTCTGGTATATCGTTCATCTGTGTTTGTTTCGTTTTAGCAGACGTTTCCTCTAGGCTGCTGTTGACAAAATGGACCTGAAAGATGTTTAAAAACAAATTTTATTTGAAATTTCTTTCTATATCCTTTCACAACGAGTAACAAATATAGACTGAATGCATGGAAATCTTCAAATTGTTATATCCAAATTCTACAAAGTGTTTTAAGAGCTTCAAATGCATCGCTATCATCATGGCACTTGCCGTAAGAGCCACTTAAACCAGAAACAAAAAGAAAATACCAACGATTTGTGTATGTTAGACATATTAGAAAGGATAACGATTTGTAGTACAAGGTTTTCTCAATAAAATATATCAAATACGTTGAGGAAGAAGACACCCCATTCAGATGGAAATTGGTCATTAAATGCTTTTGAGCATTTTTTTTCTTTAAGCAAATAATAAACAATCAATAATAAATTGGATTTATGTGTCGGTCGTAGTCTGTTATACAGAATGAATGAGACATTTAATTTCTGACCTCCTAATATGTAGCTACTGCTTATAATCATGATGTTAGTGGGACAAAAAACAACCACTTTACAAAGTGACACCATCGTCAGGCAGACCGACTGACTGACCTACACACAAACTAACATACAAAAGTCAGCATAGACTTACCCTGTATTTAGTGATTGTGCTTTTTTGTTTTGTAAATTTTGTTGTGATTTGATTATTCCGTTGATTTATTAACAAATTTTACTATTTTTAATATTTGTACACTTTTTTTCTTGGTTTTTACAAAAAATTTACTATTAAGTAAAAAAATTTATCGCATCCCCTTTTGCTGTCCTCATATGTTGCAAAAAAAAGAAAGAATTTGATATTTTGACATTTTGTTTTGGGCTTGTGTTGCATTCAGTGATGATAATTAAGTGTTTTTTTTAAGAATAAAGGCGATTTTGGTATTTGCTTGCGGGGAAATATATTTGAATCATATCGAGCCCTTAGATACACATCGCACTTTATCAACAAGAGGGTATTAACTCAAAAATTTAAAATTTTCAGTAGAGTCAAAAAACTATTTTATTTTACTACTACTTTCATATAAAGAAGAGGTGTAAAACTGTAGTTTTTTTGGCGAAATTATAGTGAAAATGATGTCAGATTTTTACAATGGGTAGATAAGACCACTACACATCAATTTCTTCTAAAAAGTGAAAGTTTAAAAATTTTGAGTTAATACCCTCTTGTTGAACAAGTGCGACATAATCGTAAGCGACATCTGTTCAAAATTTTTTTTGTTAGCGAAGATGACCGAAAATTCGAAAATTTAAAAAAATATATATTGCAAATGCTTTCAAAGATACAGCGGTTAAGATTTTATCGTAAATGAATGTCTATGTTTTTTAGAAAATGATTTGTATCGTAAGCGACAATATTTTTAGAAATCGTTATAGTTTTTTAATTGTCAAACTTGTAAACCAATTTAAATAAATACTTGCACACCTATAGTTGTTGCGCATGAGACGACGAACATTACTAAGTTCGTATTATCAAGTTCCGACAGGTGGCGCCATTAAAAATTACTCAAAATGAATGAAATCGTAAACTGTGCATTTGATCATGCTATGATCTTTAGCAAAGTTGTGGCGCATGACCCGAAGAACGTTTCTAAGTTGTAGCGACCAATTTCCGACAAGTGGCGCCACTGAAAATTGTTTAAAATTAATTAAATCGTAAACTGTGCATTTGATCATGTTATGATTTTTGGAAAAATTGTTGCGTATAAGTCGACGAAGGTTTATAAGTCGGTGCGATTAAGTTCCGATAGATGGCGCCACTGAAAGTGATTCAAATTGAATTGAAACGTACATATGCAATGCATATGCAATGCATATTATGCATATTGTTTTTGAACTTTTTCAATCTAATTATAAAAAACCTAAAGAACTACCATTAAATGCAAACATTTATCGTTTTATTACATAAAAAAACATAAAAAGAAAGTATCGTAAGCGACATATTTTATAGATGTTTATAATTTTATGTAAAAGAGAATAAATCGCAAGAGCCATAACTACTGCTAATGAAGTACATATAATTTTTTTTTCAATACTAACCACTAGTCAGGACAAAATTAATCTAAACTGCATCAAAACATTTCACATTTTACCCATGTAATTGGAAAAAATAAAAAAAAACGTTCTCCTGTAAAGTAAGGTATTTGTCGTTTACGATCAATCATATCTAAGGGCTCGATATGAAATTTTTTTTATACGATACATTTGTACGGATTTTGTTGTACTTAAATGAATCACATTGTTAATTTACATACTTGTTTTGGAGAAAAAATATATTCGCTTTTAAAGTGCTGTGACGGACGCTACAAAAAATGGAAGTGACTTTTCTTTCAACACGTATTTCTGTAATTTTCATCATATCGGTCATAGTAATAAAAAAAATGTTAATACATTGAAGATAGAGGAAAATCAGAGGATTACAAAACAGCTTTTAAAAATATATTCGCTTTTAAAGTGCTGTGACGGACGCTACAAAAAATGGAAGTGACTTTTTTTTTCAACACGTATTTCTGTAATTTTCATCAAATCGGTCATAGTAATAAAAAAATTGTTAATACATTGAAGACAGAGGAAAATCAGAGGATTACAAAACAGCTTTTAAAAATATTTTAAAATTTCCAGTTCCACCAAAAATCCAAAAATGAACTGTTGCGGACGCTACGTGACGGACGATGCAGTTTTTACTTGACTGTTTTTTTATTAGAAAAAAAATCACATTTCATATTTTTTTAAGGATTTGATAATCAGTGAAAATAATGGTTTTATTTTTTTCCGAATTTCAACTCCTTCCATTTCATGTTCGCGGTTAAAATGCGATTTTTGGGAACAATTTACATACATATCGTTACTTTAATATAGAAAAGCCCTAACTTAAATTTTTCTTACATTACAGAAGAGGAAAAAAAAACTAAATAAAATAAAAAGTTTTGAAGATACAGACATTTTTTAAACGTAGTTTTTTTTTTACTAAATTCTCTAAAGAATTTAATACTATAATAATGGTTTTTAAAAATAAAAGATTTTTAGAAAATTATATTCAATAAAGCTTTAAAAAGCGATTTGAATGAAAAACTACTTAGGGCCTTTCTATATTAAAGTAACGATATATTTATTTAAAGTTTTTCACTTTTTACATTTTATTTGTCGTCGAAAGAATGCCGCGGCTAGTGGCACTCTTTCTTTGTTTTCAAAAGTATTAATTTGCCCCACTGTATGTTTTTTTAACACCTAATACCTTAAATTTAATCTGTGGATATAGACAGTGTTATTGCTTTATGAATAAGACAGACATGTGTTCTTAAATTTTGTATTTAATAAATATCATTTTGTAAAAAATATATACTGTGACGGACGCTACACAATTTCCTATACATATTTTTCTGAAAAATGCTATATTAACATGTTTATATTTTTAGCCTAATGTAAAGCATACTATAAGTTCTCTTTACGAACCAAGTTCAATTGGAGGAAAAAGGAAAATTGCACTAGTCAAATTAAAAAAAAACCTTTATTTCTGTGACGGACGCAATTGTCATTGTGTTCTCATTTCCACCCCTTTTACTATAGAAATATCGATGAAATAATTGTTGTCAAACTATTTAATGGTGAAGGTATAACACTGACCATTGAATAGTACTACTGGCATCAATTAATATCGTTGATATTTTCTGTTGTAAGTGAATAATTGATTTGAATCTTAGTATATAGCAATGGCAGATCGTTTTAACATAAACTTCTGCAACATACGCGTTTACGCACACATTTGTCTCCATCGGCCGGATATTTTCGCCTTATGTGAAACCCAGGTATCTGAGAATGCTGATCCACAGGATTTTTATATACCTGGGTATCACTTTCTATCGCTTTTTAACTTCCATCGGGGCATTGCAATGTACATTCGCGATGAAGTTGCGCACCAGAGCCAGCAATCGTTAGGCACGCATGATAGCGAATTTAACTGTCTCTGGGTTAAGTTCAGAATCAGGGCGCACCTTTTGCACTTCGGGTTTCTTTACAGAAGCCCAAACGCGGATAGGGACACAACGTTATCTGGCTTCGATGCCCTCTCCGATTCAATTACGAAGATCCTTGAGAGTTGCCCGAACAGTGAAATTGTTATTGCTGGTAATTTCAATGTTCACAACTCGTCTTGGCTTCGCCATTCTAGCCACACAACTCCTGAAGGCCAATATGTTGAGCTATTCGCCGCGCACAATCACCTGGCGCAACTGGTGAATGAACCAACGCATATCTCATGTGTTGAAGGACACCAACAAAATACCCTTGACCTTTTCCTTACTTCACACCCTGACAAGTATGAAGTAAAGGTTCTTGCGCCTCTTGGCAATTCGGATCATTGTACAATTTCCGCCTCTTTTTCTTTCTCCGGACTTCGGAATGTTTCACAAACAGCCACGAAACGTTTAACTTATTTATACGAAAAAGGTCGTTGGGCTGAGCTTAACGAATTTTTTAGGCATTTTAACTGGAAACTTTGTTTTCTTGACAATAATGTCAGTGCCTCGGCTGAAATGGTGTCTAATGTTATTAAGCTGGGAATGAAAATGTTCATCACAGCGAAAAATATTTCGATTAAACCAAAGTTAAAAACCTGGTTTAATCAGACGTGCAAACATGCAGTCAGATCCCGAGAGGTAGCTTTCAGTAACTGGCGTAATAACCAAAATCCAGTTACTGATTTGCAGCGCAAACAGGCAAGGCGTACGTGTGCCAAAGTATTAAGGCGTGAAAAGGCTCTGTACGAGCAACGCCTTCGTACTAAAATTCTTGCTGCTCCTCGGGGCAGCAAGAATTTCTGGTCATTCGTTAAAAGAGTCAAGAATAATGCTAGTTCTTCAATTTCTTCTCTTTTAAAGGATGGTCAGACATTCACAGACCCGGTTGATAAAGCTAACCTTTTAGCTGAACTATTTGCAAGCAATTCTCGCTTGCCGGAAAGCACTCAACCTCTGCCCGAGCTCGAAAGAGTATCTGTAACTATGCCAAAGATATTCTTTCGCGCTCGTGCTGTAAAACGGGTTTTAGCGGATCTCAATATAAATAAGTCTCCAGGGCCAGATGGCATTCCAGCACTGGTCTTGAAGCAGTGCTCTTCGACGCTTGCGCGTCCATTAGCTAGCCTTTTCAGCACCTTGTACCATGCCGGTACATTTCCTCGGTGCTGGAAGGTTGCTAATGTCACGCCAATCCCTAAAAAGGGTGAGGCTAACAACCCTGAAAATTACCGCCCAATTGCAATTTGTTCTGCACTCTCCAAAGTTTTCGAGAGTATGGTAAACCACCATCTTGTTAAATATCTAGAGTCTAACAACCTACTAAGCGACCGCCAGTATGGGTTCCGTAGGGGACGCTCTACGGGAGACCTGCTAGCCTTCCTATCGGAAAAATGGTGTCAATCAATACACCGTTTTGGCGAAAGTAAAGTTGTGGCTCTAGATATTTCCAAGGCGTTTGATAGAGTGTGGCACGGAGCACTTCTATCAAAGCTTATTGCCTTTGGTGTCGGTAATAACTTCTCTCGGTTTATATCGAGCTTCCTCAGAGATCGCACTATACGAGTTGTTATAGATGGATTCTCCTCAAACGAGTTCAAAATTAATTCAGGGGTACCGCAAGGTTCCGTTCTTTCTCCTACTCTATTTCTTATCTTTATAAATGACCTTCTTCGTCAAACTTCCAATCCTATCTACTCTTTTGCAGATGATAGTAACATTTGCCATTCATATTCATTCAATCGTAGGCCAAGCCTCCTTGAGGTTGACTCTATGAGACAAAACATGAATGAATCATTAAACCGCGATTTAGAAACAATTTCAGAATGGGGTCGTGCGAATAGAGTTCATTTTAATGCGCGGAAAACTCAATGTTGTATGCTTACACATAAACGCACGGCAAACCATGTTACTTCATCTGTATTAATGGGTGGTGTACATATTGAGGAATCAGATGCTCTTGATGTTCTAGGCATGCGAATACAATGTGATGTTCGTTGGACAAAGCATATCTTTCAAGTGTCGAAAGAAGCATTCAAGTGCCTCGGTTTTCTAAAACGGTGTAAAAGATACTTCACTTCTTCTGATCTCCTTACTATTTACACCACCTACATCCGACCGAAAATGGAATACAACTCTCATGTATGGGCCGGTGCTTCAAAGTCTATTTTGGAGCTTCTCGACCGAGTGCAAGAGAGGGCGAAAGTGCTCATCGGTGACAGTAGGGTATCCAACTCTACTGATTCACTGGAGCACCGTCGCAATGTGGGTTGTGTCTCACTGTTCTATCGTTACTACTTTGGAATGTGCTCTAACGAAATCAGGGAACTCGTTCCCGAAACTCGAACTTTTTTACGCAACACACGTCATTCTGCTAGAGCACATTCCTTTGTGGTCGATTGGCCGGTAGACCGAACAACACACTACAGAGAAAATTCGTTCTTTAGTCGTACAGTTCGTATGTGGAATTCGCTTCCCGCAGAAATTTTTCCTGCTAGTTGCAATATAGGTAAATTCAAATCAAATGTCCACAAACACTACTCCATCTATCCTCCTTCCCATAACCTATTTTCCTAGTTCCAACACAATGCATCGCATAAGTAGGGGTCATCCCCTGAGTGCTGGTCCTAAGTTAAAAAAAAAAAAAAATTTCCATAAACACAAATACGCGATTTTGACATTTTTAAAATTTTGTCCTTGGTTTAATGTTTTTCGGATTCTATTTGATGGTGGGTATAAAAATACAGAAAAGTAGGGAATACAAAAATTTGTCTATAGAAAAATTCATTTCAAAATTTGTACACATAATTATTCGCATCACTGTATGCCTTTTTGCCTGTGTTTACCTACATGCTTCTGAAAATATGTTTAGAATTTGTATGATGACATACCCGTGGCATCTTTGCTGTTTCTGTTTTGTGTTGTTGTTGATGTTGTGCACGTTGAAGGAATATTAAGTGAATAAAAGTCTAAAGAAACTTCCGTATTATAGAAGATACAAACTCGTCGTTACTTGTAAATGATTTTAACGTTTTCCAACACTGTTTTAGTAAATTGTTTACAGCAACAACAAAAAAAAAAGAAGTAAGAAAACAAAAAGTATGTTAACGAGTCACTGTAACTGTCAGAAGAACTTTGAACTTGACACTTTCTAAATGTCGCGTTAGCGGTTAGAACGAATTTTAAGATTAATCAATTATATTTTTATTACTATGTATTTAATTTATATTTCTCTTGTGGAACATATTTATTTATCTCTTTTATTCTTTAAAAATAACACAAAATATTCCAAATATTTTCGATTTATTTAATTATTTTATTTTCTTGTATTTTAAGTGTGTTAAACATAGAGATGACGCTGTGGCCAACAAAAATAAACTAAACACACTCTAGATATTTGTATTTTTTATTCAGTAAATTTCTAAAACTTATGGAATGGAATGGCTTTTAGTAGACAAAAACAAAGCGAAAAAAGCTAAATAAAATAAAACACAAATGAAATCAAATCAAATAAAAAAAGCAACCAAACCGACGAACATTCAATTGGTTTGTTGTTGTTGTTATTGTATTGACTGGCAGACTGAATTTACTGTGAGCGTTGTTGTTGTTGTTTGTATTTATATTATGTTAAAGGTTTTGTCAGTCCCACTGTCTGCCTGGTTGGTCAAATGCCAGTTTTTATTTACGTAAATATATATGTATGTACAGAGTCATGTGTGTGTGTTTGTTTCATTTCTTTTAGGTGTTAGTAGTTCTCTTCTCCCCCCTTGCCTGACCCAAAACCAAAAAGTAAACCATCTACTAGAGTGTCCCGAAAAAACTAAAGTGTAGTTTTGAAAATGGCTGATGCAGGGGATGTTAGATACCAACGGTCCCCCTTAATATTAACGACTGAGCCAAAAAAGGACCATGATTTAAGGATCAGCACCTCAAACATCTGGGTGATGCGGGGGGTATTGGATACCAATCAACGGTTTTTCTGCAATATTTGACTCCCAGGGGAGCATAGGACTCAACCGTCCTTTTATATCGGACTCTATTGCGAGATGTTAGGCATACATCATTCCATGAATATTTTGCTGCTTGTAACTCCGCATCAATTGACCTTCTTCACGTTCTAGCAGGTGCACCAACACGACGGCCGCTTCCTAGTGGATTCCAACGAAGAGCTTGTCGAGCAATGTTGGTATTTGGCCTTCGAAGTGTGTGGCCTGTCCACCGCCATTTCCGTTGACATACCCACGTGGAAGCAGGTATTTGATTAGTCGCATTAAGTAGATCTTCATTTCTTATGCGATTCGGCCACCATATATTAAGGATTGGCCTTAAACATTTGTTTGTAGAGGTTTGCAGTCGTTTATTGATGGCATTTTTGCGTTTCCATGTTTTGCAGCCGTAATACAGGATGGACTTGATATTCGAGTTGTATATTCGTAACTTAGCTGTTGTTGATATTTGCCGAGATTTCCAAATAGCTCGAAGAATGCTGAATGCAGATTTTGCCTTATTAATACGCGATTTAATATCCTCATCTGCGCAGCCTTTTGTAGTTACTAAACTTCCCAGGTAATTAAAAGTATCTACACATCCAATAGCCTCGTTATCCACATTGATGTATGTCGACCGGTTTGCGCCATAGCATCCCGGCATAATCTTTGTCTTGGAATTATTAATTTAACTAGATTCAGCGTGATAGCGTTAGTATTCTCTTGAAGGTGGCTAAAGCTTTAGCTAAGAAGGCATACGTCATCGGCATATTCCAAGTCCTCAAGATGTTTAAAGGGTGTTGTCCATTGTCTACCGTGTCTACCATTTAGAGCCATGCGCATTATGTTGCCGATGACGAGAATAAAAAGTATATGTGATAAGATACATCCTTGCCTTACTCCAGTAGTAATATCGAACGGATCTGATAGTTTACCCTTGTGTAGAACTCGACATGTAAAATCAACGTACATTGCCCGGATTATGTTGAGAATTTTTAACGGTTCTGATTGTTCTTAACTTGGTAAGTATAGACTTATCTTGGTTAAACTTCATCTCAACTATGAACGTTAGTTAACACCTGTTAATAAAGTGAGCTTACATGTGCCACAAATTCTCTCATAAGAACGATATAAAATATGGGTTAGGACGTCGGGCTGGTAACCCACTAATGGAAAAAACAATTATGTACAATGAAAAAGCTAAAATTATAATAAAAACGGCCTCCCCAATGTTAGAAGAGGACTTCCGAAACTTTGATGGAAAGACCAAGTATAGAAAAATCTTTCAAAGCTTGGCCTACAAATTGGAGAACATACGCACAAGATTGAAGCGCATGGAATTCTAAAATATGCTCTGCCTTTGACCTTAACAGGTTGTAAATATATGTCATTTCTCTTAACAGAGAATGTGCTCCGATCCAATTGGTGAATGCACTTTATGAATATAAATGTGATGTGACTGCTGTCCAGGAAAAAATATGGAATAGTCATGGCGTCGCCAAGACACAAAAAGATGATTTATAATAGGTATAGCTGCCAAGAATGAGAAATCTGGTTTCAAGGTTCACCCCAGTAAGTGAAAAAAATAGCGACAATACGAGTCAAAGCTAAGTGCTTCCATCTGAGCTTGATTTGTGCTCACGGCTCACAGAGGAGCCGTTTGAGCCTACTGTTGGTTAATCCAGCCATCATGGCGAAACATCTGACAATGGTATAGGGTTGACCTCCTTTGCGTTGGCTCTCAACTCCGTAGTAAGCAGCACCAGGTTTTCACACCTTAAAAATCGCAAAGCGATCAAATAGTAAAAAATCAGATAGACCCTATTGTAGTTGACGAAAGACACTCATCAAGTGTATTGGATGTGCGTTTAATTCGATTAGCTTATATGGAGTCCAATCATTTCCTTGTTGCAGCCAAGGTGAGAAAACGTCTGAGTGTATCGCGGGATATACAGAAGAAAGTGCTTTAGTCTTAACAAATCTGGTCCCAACATATTGCCAACTGCTGCGCTAATATATATTTAGTTGTGTTTCAGCACAGAAAGTGTGCTGAAACTTTGGAATGGGTACTATTGCAAAGCTTGGCCTATGAAATTAAAGGTCGAAGCGCATGGAACTCTAAAATATGCTCGGCCTTTGACCTTAACAGCTTGTAAATATAGGCCATTTAAGTAAGTAGTTTTGGAAATACATACTAAATATAAGGTATTTTCTTCATTTATTCTGAATGTTTACAGCTGTAATCTAATGTCCATCGACCCTAGCATTTGGCTTTAACATTTACAAATGTTTTTTTTTCACTTATCAACAAAACAATAACTCTCTGGGATACCCTACCTTAAATATGTATCTAAAAAGACTACAGCTGTTTATTCATTCTTTTTGATATCATACAAAAAGCGCCAATTACTAATACATCATCATCATCATCATGAACAATAACAAGTACAAAAACAAAAATAAAAAAACACATTAATATTTTGTATACACAAACAGTGTTGCCAGTTTTTTTTTGTATACACCTCATCAAAACCATTTATATCATTGAATATAGAAATTAGAGGGACATAACCCTACTAAACTCCATTCAATAAATAATGGAGCTTTTTATCCTAGACCATTTTTTAATAATAATAATTTCCACGGCAACATTCCAATTGGAACAAGTGGTACTGCTCTCAGACAATGAGCTGCATCCGATTCTATTTTTAGACTCATTGAAAGGGACCTACGTTTTAAGTCCGACTCCGAACAGCAAATGAATTAGTTAGAGAAGTTTTACATAGCCTAATACTCAATAACCAGTGGCTAGCTGAGTTATAAGGCGAACCGCCGCTTTTTTGAAAATTTATTTTTTTTCAAGTGGGTCTTGGCCAGGGATCGAACTTGGGACCTCTGGTATGCTAGGCGGATGACTAACCTGCTATACCACGGCGGTTCATGCCGTGGTATACAAATAATCGTGTTTACGGAAAGTATAAGCTATAGACCCAACCGATCATGCATTTATCTTATTCATCTTACATATTCAAAAAGATACATCTCGAAATTTGTATAACTTATAACTACGTTTTTTTAAATTCCCAATCCATTGTACTTCTTTTTGTTAGTTTTATTTCTTCTTTTTGATCTACAATATTTGTGAAGTCATACATATGAGGATTGTTCTTACCATGACCTTTGACCCTTAAAACATAATTAACCCTGGAAAGTCATCCTTATTTCACATACACTAACGTCATCCTTCGTCATTTTGACTACGTATACTTCAAGAGACTATAAAACTCTTCGTGAGCAAAAATGGATACCAAAATAGTTTTCTTATGTATTAATAGACTCTTTTTAATACATTTTTAAAGAAATTCATTTGTTTATTTCTTAATTATTAATAAAAACTTAACATATTAAAGACCTCTTTTTTTGTTTTAATTTGAAAATAAAATTTTCCGTAGTCATTTTGACGAAGGATGACGTTCTAGGGTTAAGAATATAATGCGAAAAATAAATGCTTATAATTTCCAATGAATATCTATTAAAAGTTTTTTAAATTGATAAAGAAAATCAATATTAAAACTTCATTAATTTAAAAAAAATACCCACTAGTCCACGTCTACAAAATATGTTAGTCTTTTAATTAAACTGGTGTTTGTACAATAAAAGTTACACCTTAAAATCTATTATAAATACATTGTTTTATTTAAATAAAATATATATTACACCTCATCCTTATTAAACGTAGTTAAGCAGTTGGATGAACAGCAATGTACATAATTATATATTACCATGATACTGGGCGACTTTAACGCCAAGGTAGGCTCAAACAACACCGGTTTGGAACACTACATTGGTAAGCACGGTGTCGGAGTAAGAAACGACAACGGGAAAAGGTTAATCAAACTATGCTGTGAAAGAAAACAGGTTGTAGGTGGCACTTTTTTTCCTCATAAGCTAAACCATAACATAACTTGGTTATCGCCGAACGGCGTCACTAAGAACCAAATTTATCACATTTTGATCAATTCTAAGTGGCGATCATCTTTATTTGATGTACGCTCGAGGCGCGGAGCAGATATAAACAGCGACCATCATTTAGTTATATCTAAAGTTCGATTAAAAACAGCTGCTCTGAGGTCTGAAACGGCAAAAGCAGATCGGAAAATTGATGTTGGGAAACTGAAATCAGAGCTACATCGAAATGCCTTTATTACTTTCATAAGGAATCGGCTTCCAGATGTTGTTAACAACAACGATGTTAATATTAACGAAATTGCAAAGTCTGGCTCACCCAAGCAACATGGGACCTGGTTGAAGAACGTAAAACCTTAAAAAAATACAATTTTAAATGCAAACGTGAATGTTTTGTGGTGCTTAGTACAACAGAATGTGGATAGATGAACAAGCCAGCCAAGCTGAGTCAGCTGCAAGTAAAAGCGACATGGGGACATTGTATAATATATACAGGGCGTTGTGTGACAAACCTACCTACACTAACAGTCCTATCCTGAGTAGTAGCCGTACACTTCTCTAAACCCCGGATGTAAATTAATACGATGGATAGAACACTTCCAGTCAACATTAAACAATCCTTTTGGATTAGAAGCACTGTCGGAAGTTCAAAATGAAACCCGCCATTTTATTTTATTTAATGGAATTTTAGACAGCCCAAAAACAATACAAGAAGTGAAGAATGCCAATAAAAGCTTTAAGCGCAACAAGGCCCCGGACAATATTTCAGCGGAAATGCTTTTATGTGATGTTGAAGGATCGGCGAGACTGCAATAACTACAGGGGTATAACACTTCTTCCAATATCGTGCAAAATACTAAGTCGAGTAATTTTGAATAGAACGTTTGACGCAGTTTCTGAAACACTCCGCGAAAATCAATTTGGGTTCCGAAAGAATAGAACTTGTGTTGATCTAATCAAGTAAGTAAGAATAGTACTGGAGCAATGTTATGAATTCCGCATCCCCATTTACTTAGCGTTTATCGGCTTTATGAAGGCCTTCGATAGTGTCAATAGGAGCTATCTATGGAGAATTTTAGAAAGCCGTAACATGCCAATGAAAATTCTGAACTTAATTCGGGCAATGTATGTGAACTTTAAATATCCGGTTCTACATAAAGGTAAATTGTCTAATCCGTTCGATGTTACTACTGGAGTAAGGCAAGGATGTATCTTATCACCTATACTTTTTATCCTCGTTATCGACAACATAATGCGCACGGCTCTAAATGGTAGACACGGTATCCAATGGACAACACCCTTTAAACAACTTGAGGACTTGGAATATTCAGATGACGTATGTTTTCTAAGCCAAAGTTCTTTCCACCTTTAAGAGAATACTAGCGCAATCACTGTTGAATCTCGTATAGCTTGTCTGGAAATTAATATTTCCAAGACAAAGATTATGCCCGGAGGCTATGGCGCAAACCCGTTGACACACATCAATGTGAATAACAAGGTTATTGGATGTTTAGGTACCTTTAATTACCTGGGAAGTTTAGTAACTACAAAAGGTGTCGCAGACGAGGACATTGAATCGCGTATTAATAAGACAAAATCTGTATTCGTTATTCTCCGAGCTATCTGGAGATCTCGGCAAATATCCACAACAACTAAGTTACGAATATATAACTCGAATGCCAAGTCCATCCTGTATTATGGCTGTTTAAGGCCAATCCTTAATATATGGTGGCCGAATCGCATAAGAAATGAAGATCTACTTAATGCGACTAATCAAATACCTGCTTCCACGTGGGTGTGTCAACGGAAATGGCGGTGGATAGGCCACACACTTCGAAGGCCAAATACCAACATTGCTCGACAAGCGGTTCGTTGGAATCCACAAGAAATCGTATTGGTGCACCTGCTAGAACGTGGAGAAGGTAATTGATGCGGAGTTACAATCAGCACACTATTTATGGAATGATGTATGCCTAACATCTCGGCCCTACGCTCCACTGAAAGTCAATGATAACAGAAGAAGTATTAAGGATTCTGGAATTCCATTTAAACAAAATGTCAAAAATCATTGTGGAAAGTAAGGTGTTGCCCAATGGATGCCTCTAGATGGGTAACTTGGTAATCGCTTAAACTGGTCACAAGGTTACTTGGTGTTGAGGTAAAACAAATCTACACTAATGGTCAGGTGAATGTCTGAAATAGATTGTACATGCGTACGTCATTAGAAGCAAAAATAGATATAAATGATAATAATTGAACCTATAAATATGTATGAACTTTTATACTAAATAAAAAAATATATATACATTAGGGTGACAATGAAAAATCAACTTTGGATTTTTGATGATAAATGTGAAGATTCTTTTGCCACTTGGTCTAAAATATACTTGCTGAAAATTTGAGCCAAATCGGATAACTCTATCCCGTGCACCTTTGAGGTCAAAGTTCAAATTTTGGGAAATATAGTGTATTCGCCTATATTAGAGCTAAAAAAATAGCTTTTCGATATGAATTATACCGAAATCCAATGGGATTAATGTGCCACATAGTGTAGAACTTGCATGCTGAAAATATTAGCCGAATCGGGTAACTCTATGCCGTGCACCTTTGAGGTCAAAGTTCAAATTTTGGGAAATTCTGTATATTTAACTATAATTGATTTAAAAATATCGTTTTTTTTAAGTATATTCATTTAAATTGTTCAGAAACTGGATGTTTTAGATATTTCTAAAAGTATTCTGAAATATTATGAGTAAATTTAACCCTTTTTTGCTACGGGGGTCAAGACGACCAAATTTCTTAGCTTTAAATACAACAGCTAATGACCATATAATGGACCCAACGACCACGAGTTGTCCTGATACTTTCAATAGTTCACAAAAACAAAATACTTCAAACACAAAAAGGCCATGTAAAGAAATTTTAACGCCGAGACTTGCTGCAGTTTTAGATAAATTAAAATTAAGCTCTAGAGATACTGTTCACTTGCTTATTGCAGTTTTGGATGCAGTTGGATTAAACTCATCAGAGTATGTTATTAACCGCACGTCTATTCATCAGCAAAGGGATGCATTCAGAAAAGCAAATAGTACTCGAATCGGGTTAAAACTTCAATCCAATACTCAGCCACTAACGATACACTGGGATACAAAACTGTTATCTGGCATATCAGAAAAAAACGAAGACCGACTGTCAATAATTGCAACCGCTCCCGATTTTGAACAAATAATTAATATTCCTGATATACCGGCTGGAACTGTCGTTGAAATAGCATCTGCAGTATATGATTCATTAGAAGAGTATCAAGTTTTGAATAGAATCGAGGCATTTTAAAGGGGCCTGCAATATATTAAAAAAAAAAATACTTAGAGACATTTTGTTCCTAGGATGCAGACACCATGTGTTTGAAATAGTTTTAGCAGCTGTTTTTAACGAAACAAAAATTTGTTCTTCGACTGGCCCAGAAGTCAGCTTATTTAAAAAATTCAAAAAACAATGGTCAAACGTAAAAAAGGATGAGTATATGACGGGATTAGCAATACCTCGAATAAAAAAAATAGTGGCTGATGATTGCGCTAAAATTTTAGATTTTGCAAATATAAAAGTTAAAGAGGACTTTCCAGAAAATGATTACAAAGAGTTCCTGGAATTGATTATCATATTTCTGGGTGGAAGTCCTCCTAGTGGGATAAAATTTTTTAAACCCGGTGCTCTTCATTTAGCTAGATGGATGGCTAAGGGAATATATTGCCTTAAGATATTGATGTTTCGCAATCAATTCCCAGAAATCACAGAATTGGAAATAAATGGTCTAGTTGAAGTTGCAGGTTTTGTTATAAAGTGCTATGCATTTTTCTGGTTCAATTCTGATAAAGCGGAGCAAGCTCCCTTAAACGACATATTATTTTTGAGAAATTTAGAAGATTATAAGAAAATAAATGCACAAATTGCTGATGGAGCCATAAAAAAGTTTATTAATCATCTATATTACCTTAATGAAGAATGCGTAGCATTCAGTTTATTCGATGATAGAATAGACTTTGAAATAAAAAACAAAATGGCTAAAAAAATTTTGACTTTTATGGAAGAAGAAAACCTTGAGGAGGAAGAAATTTTGAAAAAGTTTTTAATTAAAAAAGAAAATCTTAATACTTTCTTCGCTAAAGATAATTCATCAATTTTGATTGAACTTGTATCCAAAAATACGAAAAGTGTTTTCAAGAGATTCAAAATTTCAATGGATTTTTTACAAAAAGACTCAAGTAGCTGGAAAGATTGTGAAGATTATAGAAAAGGAAAATTTATTATTCAAAAACTAAAGGTTGTTAATGACTGCGCTGATCGAGGTATTAAGCTTGTTGAAGATTATCATGAGAAGATCACAAAAGATGAACAGCAGCGACAGTATTTATTCAAAGTAAGTTATATTTAAATTTAACTAATTTACATTTAAATAATTATTGTGTTTCTTTTTAGGTTGTTCAAAACTATCGACAGCAATATATGAAGCATGCGAATTTAAATAATTTAAGAAATGATTACATTTAATCAAACTTACCGGAAAAGACCTCTCAAGTTGCCTTACTTTTTATATTAAAAACATATTTTTATTCCAATTAAAATATACTACTTTTGCTTCTATACGAAAAACATTCACATAAATATATATTTTTAAATATTGATTTTAAAATTTCAGTTTTTCGTTTTTAGAAATAACTAGCCGTTGCAAAAAAGGGTTAAATTTACTCATAATATTTCAGAATACTTTTAGAAATATCTAAAACATCCAGTTTCTGAACAATTTAAATGAATATACTTAAAAAAACGATATTTTTAAATCAATTATAGTTAAATATACAGAATTTCCCAAAATTTGAACTTTGACCTCAAAGGTGCACGGCATAGAGTTACTCGATTCGGCTAATATTTTCAGCATGCAAGTTCTATACTATGTGGCACATTAATCCCATTGGATTTCGGTATAATTCATATCGAAAAG
Source organism: Stomorhina lunata (assembly GCA_933228675.1). Lineage (NCBI taxonomy): Eukaryota > Metazoa > Arthropoda > Insecta > Diptera > Rhiniidae > Stomorhina > Stomorhina lunata. Next base: position 56,279,237 of record OW121742.1, read on the forward strand.
CTATTTTTTTAGCTCTAATATAGGCGAATACACTATATTTCCCAAAATTTGAAATTTGACCTCAAAGGTGCACGGGATAGAGTTATCCGATTTGGCTCAAATTTTCAGCAAGTATGTTTTAGACCAAGTGGCAAAAGAATCTTCACATTTTTGTTTCAAATTCTGGAAAAAAATTTTTCCCATATATTTCATTGTCACCCTAATATACATACATAGTATATAATAATTTAAACATCTGTTTTTATAGCCGCCTTTTTTATTTACAGTTCATAGTTTCTTTTGTATTATTTTATTTATTTATAAAACACGCAAACTATAAATAAATATCCGTTAGGATTTCATAAAATAATTGGGTCAATAGAGGACAGTTACTTATAGACACGCATATAAACACTACGACAAAGGTTAATTGATTTTGGGTCCGCAACGGCCACCAAGCAGTAGTTTCTTTATCTCAAAGTTAGGGAAGAGTTAGTAGAAATATTTATCAGTCTTTTACAAAATGTTGTCTAAGATATTTGACTTTGTAGGATAGATAGGAATTGTCGGACATTGTAAAATTCAGAGACATTGCCAATTTGAAATTCAGAAATTACTTAAAGAACAACAATTTGTTTTCAAAATTTTGTACGGAAACACTTTCGAGTAAGTTTGGGTTGTTTCGTTAAAGTACAGGAACTAACCTTGTATAAAATGTATTATTTGGGGGAAAATAAAAGGGTAAGAAATATGTCAGGGTACTTTTTTTAAAACCCTATTTGCATTTTTCACACTATCCTTTATTATTACTTACCTTCCTATCACTAATATTATTATTGAAATCATCAGCTTCGCAGCCATTGGGTAATTTTCCATTCGACACAGCAGCAGCGGGTTTCTTTTCCGGTATAAACGAGAATTTATAACTGTCGCTACCGCCCCAAGAAGTTAAACTGTTTTCTTTATCAATATATTGACTAAGATCTTTTTTCTTGATAACTTTCAAAATTTCCACAGCTTTTTCGGGTAATAAGGCCTTGACAATTTTGAAAGCGGCTAGAAAACATATAAATATCAATACCACATAATTAGAATTTTGACAAAAAACAAATCACTTACCATTCAACACCCAAGCCATTTCAAAAACGATAATATAATTCAAGGCATTCGGATAGTACATTTTAAAGGTTTCAATTATCATTTTGATAAAGTCCAAATCCATATTTGAGAGACCCGTGCCCTCCATATCAAAGAATAATGTACATTTGTCCATATTCGTTTCACGGTGTATACGTTCGATCCAGTAGACCAAAACTTTGAGTACATCATCCATATTTTTGGTGCCTTTAACGTGTAGTCTCGTATTGAATATGATGATAGTCTTGCCATCGATATCTTTGTTGTGCGGAAACATGACACCATCTGTGAGATAATCATTGCGAACATCATTTTCGGTTATATCGTTAGCGCCGAATTTCTGACGCCATATGCATGTGGACCAGAGTTTCTCGAGGGAAACATTCATGTCGAGATCATACATTTCCAAGAAACGAGTACACCAGACATCCTGATTGCGTACACGATCTATGTCGACTGGGTGGAATGGGGCTGTGAAAAGAAAATATTTTTGTAATGAAAACTAAAAATTTTCTACAGAAAAAATCTCAAAAAAAAAAATTAATAAAAAAAAAAAAATCATACAAAAATTTTTATAATAAAAAATTTTATAAAAAAAAATTTTCTAATGAAAAATTTTCTATAGCAAAATTTTTCTATTGAAAAATTTTTATAATGAAAAATTTTTTATAACGAAAAATTGTCTATAGAAAAATGTTTCTAATGAAAAACTTTCTATAGAAAAATTTTCATAATAAAAATTTTTTATAGAAAAATTTTTATAACGAAAAATTTTTATAATAAAAAAATTTCAAAAAATAACAAAATAGTCGGGATGTAAATATTATTCAAAAAGAAGTGTATTTGCATTTGATCCCAAATCTGTTACATTTATTTATTAATGTAACAGACCAATTTATTGATAAAAAGCCAAAAAATTTTTCTATAGAAAATTTGTCATTAGAAAATTTTCATTCGAAAAATTTTTCTATAGAAAATTTTTCATTCGAAAAATTTTTCTATCGAAAATTTTTCATTCGAAAAATTTTCTATAGAAAAATTTTTCTAATGAAAAATTTTCTATAGAAAACTTTTGCGAATGAAAAATTTTTTATAGAAAAATTTTTCTAATGAAAAATTTTTTATAGAAAAATTTTTCTAATGAAAAATTTTCTATAGAAAAATTTTTCTAATGAAAAATTTTCTATAGAAAAATTTTTCTAAGGAAAAATTTTCTATAAAAATTTTCTATAGAAAAATTTTTCTAATGAAAAAATTTCTATAGAAAAATTTTTCTAATGAAAAATTTTCTATAGAAAAATTTTTCTAATGAAAAATTTTCTATAGAAAAATTTTTCTATGAAATTCTGTAGAAAATTTTTTTATTGAAAAATTTTCTATAGAATTTTTTTATATTGAAAAATTTTCTTTAGAAAAATTGTTTATATTGAAAAATTTTCTTTAGAAAAATTTTTTAGAATGAAAAATTTTCTTTAGTAAAATTTTTTAGATTGAAAAATTTTCTTTAGAAAAAATGTTTATATATGAAAAATTGTCTATAGAAAAAATTTTTTATAGACATTTTTTTTACATTGAAAAATTATCTATAGAAAAACTTTTTAATTTGAAAAATTATCTATAGAAAATTTTTTATATTGAAAAATTTGCTAAAGAAAATTTTTTATTTTATTATTTTTCAATATAAAAAAATTTCTATGGAAAAATTTTTTATATTGAAAAATTTTTCCATATAAAAAAATTTTCGAATGAAAAATTTTCTATAGAAAAATTTTTCGAATGAAAAATTTTCTATAAAAAAAATTTTCGAATGAAAAATTTTCTAAATTTTCTATAGAAAAATTTTTCTAATGAAAAATTTTCTATAGAAAAATTTTTCTAATGAAAAATTTTCTATAGAAAAATTTTTGTAATGAAAAATTTTCTATAGAAAAAATTTTCTAATGAAAAATTTTCTACAGAAAAATTTTTCTAATGAAAAATTTCCTATAGAAAAATTTTTCTAATGAAAAATTTTCTATAGGAAAATTTTCCTAATGAAAAATTTTCTATAGAAAAATAAAAATTTTTCGAATGAAAGATTTTCTATAGAAAAATTTTTCGAATGAAAAATTTTCTATAAATTGTCTATAGAAAAATTTTTTATATTAAAAAATTTTCTATAGAAAAATTTTTTATATTAAAAAATTTTCTATAGAAAAATTTTTTATATTAAAAAATTTTCTATAGAAAAATTTTTTATATCAAAAAATTTTCTATAGAAAAATTTTTTGTATTAAAAATGTTTTGTAGAAAATTTTTTATAGAATTTTTTTTTACATTGAAAAATTATCTATAGAAAAACTTTTAAATTTGAAAAATTATCTATAGAAAATTTTTTTATATTGAAAAATTTGCTAAAGAAAATTTTTTATTTTATTATTTTTCAATATAAAAAAAATTTCTATGGAAAAATTTTTTATATTGAAAAATTTTTCTATATAAAAAAATTTTCTATAGAAAAGTTTTTTTATATTGAAAATTTTTCTATAGAAAATTTTTAACTCTATTTTACTACCAAAGTTCATAATAATATCAGTAATTTTCTATAAGTTAATCTAATTTCTTATCATAGAAATTGTTTGTTTAATTTGTTTTATTGAACTTATCAAGGTGATTGATAAACATTTTCTTTTCAAAGAAGTTATAAAACCTTAAATATTTACTCAATTGTCAACGTTAATTTTAATTATGGCCAAACATTTTGATTTATTTACTTCAAATCCCACTATGGAATCCTTCGCAAATTCTCACTTAATAATCGATCTTATTTTTAACTATAATGCGAGCTTACAGACACCATTTAAATACTAATCAAACAAATATCTATACTTAGAACTCAGATATTTCGTATCGATTTTCATTCAAAATTTTCCGTCGATTTGAATCACAACAGCTTTTTTAAAAACTAAAATTAGCATCAGTAACTTAATAATGAAGTCAATTTTACTCGATTGCATTTTGCTACCTCTTATTTAATATTTTCAAGTTCAATGTAAACTTGTTGTAAATTTAGCTCAAAATCATTAATTCGTAATTTTATTGTATAGTAACAGATTTTGTTGTTTTAACTAATTTGAGTCTTAACGTTAAGTGAGTCATCGTTTTAATGCATTTTATTTGGAAAGTTAAAATAATAAATGCAAATATTAACAAAATGCAATTGAGCTATTGATTATGAACTTTAAAAATTGTGTTCAAAGCAAATCGGGAAATACCCTAGACTAATCAAATAATAAAACTATTATTGACTGTTTTCTATCGTATCACAGTGAAGTGGTAAAAATAGGCAAAACACTAAAAAATATTCGGTATCCGAACAAACAATCTTTAAGTTTTCGGCTTAAGTTTTTCCTGTTCAAATTTCAGTTCTGTACCTTTTTTCGTTTTGGCTGGGCTACTGCTTTATATATTTAGATCAGTCACGGGCAAAAAATTTATTTGCTAACACTAGTAATAGGAAACTGAATATGTACTGCCGACACACATACACCACACACAACAATTATATGCTATTAAAAAATATTACAAAAAAAAATTTAAAACATACTATTTCTTTCACTTTTTACCCTTTCTTTCTTCCAAAATAGATAAAGTATAAACTTTTGGAAAATCGTTCGTTTCGGGGTTAAAACAGGGAAATGTTCAAAAACATTACATCTCCAAAACTAAAAGAGATATAAAGAGTTATCCATCTCGTAGTTTCAAAATTCGACATCTGTCAAACTATGTTCTTAAACCATTTTTTTTTCAGTTGAAAGTCTGACATTGACGAAAAAAGCATAGAAATTATCAAAACACACTACAAAAATGGTGATTCTGCAACAGCCACTTATCGTGCTTTAAGAGAAGATTATGGTTTACATAATCGTCCAACTACGCAAGCAATTGACAAAATTGTAAAGAAATTTGAAGAGCGATTACAAATATTGTACGGCCTGTGCATCATCGTTTCGCTCGTTCAGCTGAAAATATCGCTGCTGTAAGTAGCGTTATGGTCATATGATAACCGGCTTTTCTTCGCCTGCTATTGAAGAATACGACTTGAAGAATATGTGGTTTCAACAAGACGGTACCACATGTCACACAACTCCAGCAAATATGGCTTTATTGCAAGACACATTTACTGGTCGCGTAATTTCTCCTCGTGGCAATATCAACTGGCCGCCAAAATCATGCGACTTTTTTGTAGGGGCTACGCGGATAAACCTTTAACTCTTGATCACTTAAAAACCAACATTCGTCAAGTTATGGTTGAAATACCGCCCAATATGTGTCAAAAAGTGGTCGAAAATTACCTCAAAAGAATCAACATTTCGCGCAACATTTCGTGTGGTTGTCATTTAAATGATGTTGTGTTTCACACATAATGTCAATGTTTAAACTTTATAATAAAATGGAAACATAACTTTTGAAACTGCAAAATGGATAACCCGATATTAGCGAAGATAATTTTATGTGATGTTGAAAGATCAGCGTAAAATATGGTAAGAAGACACTCTGCCAACCTTCTGAAATGAAGGCATGCTAGTCAAAATACCAAAAATTGTGACTCTGAAGACTACAATAACTACAGTTCTGAGCAAAATACTAAGTCGAGTTATTTTGAATATAATATCCGAAGAAGTTTCCTCTACACTCCGCGAAAATCATTTTGTGTGAATTCCTTATAACTTTTTTATTATAATTTTTTTTTCTTTTCTTTTCAGTATTTTGTAAAGAAGACTTGGATAATTTATAATGGAGCAATATACAATTGAACAACGTGCCCAAATTGTTGAAATTTACTTTTCAAATCAACGGTCCATTGTGTTGACTCAGCGTGCATACCGTCGTCAATTTAATGTGCGGGTTGCACCCTCTCAGTCAACAATAAACCGTCTGGTTGCAAATTTTCGAGAACAAGGAGCAGTAAGGAACCTTCCTGGTCCCGGCAGACACCGAACTGTCCACACGGCTGACAATATTCAAGTGGTACAGGAGAGTATTCGGGAGGATCCAGAAACATCAACCAGGAGACGTTCGTCACAACTGGGCCTCTCAAGAACGTCGCTGCAGCGAATTTTGCACATTATAGGATTGTTTCCATATAAAATTCAACTTGTCCAAGAATTGAAACCAACAGATTACCAGCAACGACTTGACTATGCAATTTATTTCCAGCAAAAAGCACAAGAGAATCCAAATTTTATTCATAACTTAATAATGAGTGACGAAGCCCATTTTCAATTAAATGGGTTCGTTAACAAGCAAAACTGTAGGATATGGGCTACGGAAAACCCGAGAATACTTCATCATCGACAATTGCACCCAGTTAAGTGTACCGTTTGGTGCGGTGTTTCTTCAGAAAGGATCATTGGCCAATTTTTTTTTTTGAAAATGAACAAGGTGTCGCCATTTCCGTCAATGGTGATCGATATCGGGCCATGTTGCAAAATTTTGTAAGGCCAGCCGTGGAAAACCATCCGTAAATATGATTCCAACAGGATGGAGCCACAGCGCACACTGCGAGGGCAACAATGACTCTTTTACGCGACATCTTTGGTGAAAGAATAATTTCTCGTAACAGCAATTTTAATTGGCCTCCGCGGTCCCCGGATTTAACCGCTCCAGACTGTTTTCTTTGGGGCTATTTAAAAGGAAAAGTTTATGTTAATAAGCCTAGGACTATTGAGGAGTTAAAAACCAATATTCGAGAAGAAATTAACAACATACCACCGGAAGTTTTGCGAAAGGTCATGGAAAATGTGTTGGAAAGAGCACATTTGTGCGAAGCAGAATATGGCCACCACTTGCGGGATATCATTTTTAATAACTAATCCAAAAATATTCCCCATAAATTTAATGTATTTAAAAAAAAAAAAAAATTAAAAAAATATCTCTTAAATAAAAAGTTATAAGCAATTCACACCACTTCGGTCTTTCTGGGCCACCCTGTACAATCGGCAAATATCAACAACAACCAAGTTAAGAACATACAACTCAAATGTCAAGTATATCCTTTATTGCGGCTGCGAAACTTGGAAGCGCACTAAAGCCATCGATAAACGCCTACAAAATTTTGTAAACAAATGCTTACAGCAAATCCTTAACCACCGATCCACCATAAGAAGTGAAGATCTACTTAACGCGGCAAATCCCTGATTCTATAAAGGTATGTCAACGGAAAAGGCGATGGATAGGCCACACACTTTGAAGGCCAAATACCAACTTTGCTCGACAAGCGCTTCGTTAGAAGGTTGAAAATCCCACCAATGGAAGCCATGTTATTCTTAACACTGAAATCCCTTTTGTGGACTATCGATTATTATTAGACAAGAAGCTTAATTGCAGGCACAACATTATCAATACTTGCTAGATCTGATAAATCATGCAGAAAAGGCGCCCCCAAATAAAGAGCCCTTGAAATTGAAAGGGCGGGGCTTTGGCAGAGAAGATGAGTTACAGTCTCCTCCTCCTCTATGTTATGACAACTGAGATAGTAGTCATAGAATTGAAGTTTAAGTCTTCTGACATACAGCCCAAAAATTTAATGACCAGTTAGGGTTGAGATTAGGTTGCGAAGTCTGTGGCGAGGTAGAGTTACCAAGTATTTTGGACGTTTAGTGTTGTAAGTGGGCTATGTTTGTGGTTTCCAATGACCAATTGCTCTGAGCTGACGAGTAAAGAAATTGCCTAATTATTGATTTGCAGGCGGATAGCGGTAAGACCGTAAATTGGTCGATGTTATCCTGGCTCAGGAGAGCACTGGATTTAGCAAGTTTGTCGGTGATGGAGTTACCAGGTATATTGTTGTACTCGGGTACCCAGAAAAGTTCAATATTGCAATGTCTCGCCATCTCGGCATTTGCGGGTAAGAACATATGTCGTGTGGACATTAGATAAGGATTTTATGGCAGCCTGACTGTCGATACAGAAACGAATATCCCTGTCGTATATTCTGTAGTATCTCATCCATTTGACTGCTTTATGTATGGCCGATATCCCGAATTGAAGAACACTACATTGATTAGGGAGCCTAAAGCAAATTTCCTTCCCTAAAAGTGGGATGAAGAAGCCTCCCCCTAAGCCTATCTTTGTCTTCGTTCCGTCGGTGTATACCTCCAGACAGCCGTCATCTAGTGATGGGGGGTCTCCAGAGATAGTCACAGTAATGGAATTATCAAAGAAAGGGGTGGATATGCAGTAGTCTATGTCGTCAGGGGATGTTAGTAATTTTATACAGAATAGTGGAATGTCCGGTTTGTGACCAGGTTTCAATAGTCCTGAGTCGGACATCTGGTTGACGTAGACATTGGCCAACTTAATAGCTTTCTAAAGCGATCCGGATGGTTTATCGGAGAAAGTCAGTAATATGTTTATTGTAGCTTCCGAGGTAACATAAAAGACTTCATAGTTTAACTGAGACACTCGGACCTAATTGTAATACTTTTCAGAAGTTATTTTCTTTACCACCGGTAATTATAGATAAAACCTGGTTAAGTTTTCTGATATGATTCCTTGCCAGCATTTCGGAATAATATATTTAAAGTACGAAGTTTATATATATAATTCCCCGACAACATTCCAATTGGAACAAGACAATGAGCTGCATCCGATTCTATCTTTAGACTCATTGAAACCGTAACCGCCGTGATATAGCAGATTAGTCATCCGCCTAGCATATCAGAGGTCCCAAATTCGATCCCCGGTCAGACCCACTTAAAAAAAAAGTAATAAATTTTAAAATAATTGGCGGTTCACCTCAAATTCAGCTAGCCACAGGTTATTGAGTTTTAGGCTATGAAAAACTTCACTAACTGATGCATTTGCCGTTCGGAGTCGGCGTTAAAAGGTAGGTCCCTTTCAATGATTCAATGAGTACGAAGTTTAGGGCATTCAAATATAACTGATTGGAAAGGCAATTGGTAAGTTTAAAAATTTAGTAATTTTGCAAAAATTGTGGTAACGATGAAGAGGAACAGTCCAAAAAACCTCTTCTCTCTCTAAATCTTTGCTAATATTCCTTTGATCACACATGCTGCTAGCCTACGCCGACGACATCGACATCATGGGCCTAACATCAAAGGATGTAACAGAAGCCTTCAACAAAATCGAGAAAGAATCCGCGAAAATGGGTTTGGCAGTAAACGAAGGGAAAACAAAGTTGATGGTATGTACACGCAAGGAGGACAAAAAAGACGAGACCAAAATAAATGTTGGTGACTACAACTTTGAAATTGTTAAAGACTTTATATACCTCGGTACCTCCGTAAATAAAGAAAATAACATAGGCTCTGAAATTAGACGAAGAATAGTAATGGCCAATAGGTGCTACTTTGGCCTAAGTAAGCACTTCAAAAACAAATTCACCTCTCGACAAACGAAAATCACGCTCTACAAGACACTGATACTACCTGTTTTGTTATATGGCTCAGAAGCATGGGTACTTACGAAAGCAGACGAGACAGCTCTTGGAGTTTTCGAGAGAAAAATCCTCCGCAAAGTGTACGGAGCAGTCCGTATAGATGGAGAATAAAGACGACGTATGAACCATGAGCTGTATGAGCTTTATGCGGACATTGACGTAGTAAAGCGTATCAAACTACAACGCATGAGTTGGGTAGGCCATGTCGTAAGAATGGACCCATCTGCACCAGCCAAAACATCACTTGAGAGTGATCCCGGAAAACTGTTGAGACGGGGAAGACGAAAATACCAATGGGAAAAGCAAGTAGTGGCGGACATTCCAAAAGATAAAATAGTTCCCATAAATGGTGTTAAAAATTGGAGAAGAAGCGCAGAAGATCGAGACGCTTGGAATTCTATATTACGTTCGGCTAGAGGAACAACAGTTCTGTGAAAAGCCATTAAAGAAGAAGAATATTCCTTTGAGATCTATTCTATGTGAGTCATGACCGGACACTGTCTGATTAGAAGGCTAAAGGTGTATGACGACTTTTGCTTAAGATATGATTGAAGTGAAGTAGGATGAGTTTTTATATCATATCGTCTGACTAACTATGGAACTAACCTATACAATCTGGTCGTCGTAGATGTTGGCCGCCCGCAGCCGCATGCAGCGTGTATTGGCCTTCTACCTTAATGTGATTCCCTAGAATATTACCAGTATTTGGAAATTAAACATTTAAAGCACAAAGTTTAGGGGCATTCAAGAAATTGATTTAAAAATTAGATTTTTTATGTTCTTACTAAACTTTTTTACACAATCTTTAGTTTCTAATCAAATTACCCATAAAAGGGCGAGGTATTATCCACATGTAAAAAGTTAGGTAGGGTCAGACAAACCTTAATAGTTTCCTTTGAACTTACGTGTTGGTGGGTTCTTATCATATTTTTCGATAAACTTATTTCGCAGCTCATTCACTTCATTTTTGGTGGGTATCATCGTTTTAATGGGCATTTTGGTGGTAGGTTGTACTGATGGGGTTTCCGTTTATTTATTTAATAAATATTTTAATATATTTTCAATTAATCAATTGTACAAACAATTACGATTTTACTGTTATAATTAAAATGACACTTTCACTCTCAGATGAACCGAAACATAAACGTCTTAGACGTTTGTACGTTACAATCAAAGAGCGTGAACTGAATTCTTTCGATTTTTTAGGTAGGGAAACCAAACAAATCGAAATTAAATTGAACTTCGACTAATGAAATGAAACGTTTGGGATTAGTTATACAATTCAATCGGACTCTTATCAATAAATAGGCGAATTACCGATAACTGTTCTCTGATATTGATCGCCGTCGCCAGTCTACTAGTTGAATTGACTAAACGAAACTGAATAGAATTTTATGAATTGAAAATGAAAATAATACTTTTTGTATAACTAAAAAAAAGTAGCTGTAAATTGATAAAAAAAAAAGAACAACAATAAGCTTATGAGGCGTACTTGTGGGACTATAGAGAGTGGGAGAGTAAGTTCCCCCTAGAAGGAGAGGAGATCCTCTTAGTTTAAGATTCTCTCTATTGGTATACCAAAAGGGAAAATGAGTAAATTTTTACTGCAATCACGTTCATATATCGCTATGACCATAACTTTTGTAAAAAATAAGTGGAGCATACGTAGAGGTTCGAAGTCGATGTCTTGATCGTTGTATGTACGTGCACTTGTTGCTATGTTTATGCCTTGATCGCGACTAGAATTCTAATGAGTAACCCACATTTTAATTCATTCACAATAGCCGAAATAGAATTTACAATAATTGCTCAAGTACTTCGAGTTCAAATCCAAACAATGTGCGTTTAATAATTGAGCAGTCCCAACAACAAGACTGAGAGTCAGAGTGTACTTTTCCATAATGCAATTGTGTACCTTTTGTATAAATTTGCTCTTCTCTGGAATTTATATTGATACCCTATACTACCATATGTAAAGTAGAAGAGGGCTTATTGTGTTTGTAACATCGGGAATTATTGGAAAGAAAAAATAAAAATGAACGTTGATGGGTTAAGAAAGATGACATTTGACCCTTTCGAAGAATATATAATTAATTTTTAGTATTTAGTAACAAGTCACCCATATATTTTTTAGCAAACGCCATTTTTAAAGCTAATCTCTGAGCTTTAGGTGTTCAGAAGGTATGATTTCGCTAAAGATTTTACGATGAATGTTTCTCGTCTAAAAACTGGAAAAATAATCCACTTTAAAATACTTTTATATCCCTAAGATGTAGGGCATTATATGATAGAACTTGACCGACTCTAATATTTGTTTTACTCGCTTAGTTTATTAATATATTACGTATTAAGTACTAAGTGCCAGTGATTCCCTATCAAAAAAATAAAAAATCCCGAAAACATACAAATTTTTGAAATATTTCCTATAAAACTAAGAATTTTTTTAAAAATTTCCTATAAAAATAGGAAATTTCTTAAAAATTTCCAATAAAAATAGGAATATGTTGAATATTTTTCTGTACAAATAGGAAATCTTTGAAAAAAAGGAAATTTTTTAAAAATTTGAAAAATTTCCAATAAAAAAAGGAAATTTTTGAAAAATTTCTTAAAAAAAGGAAATTTTTGAAAAATTTCTTAAAAGGAAATTTTTTAAAAATTTCTTAAAAGGAAATTTTTTAAAAATTTCTTAAAAGGAAATTTTTTAAAAATTTTTTATAAAAAAAGAAAATTTTTGAAAATTTTCTTATCAAAAAGGAAAATTTTGAAAAAATTCCTATAAACAAAGGAAATTAAAAAAAAAAAAAAAATTTGTGAAAAAGTAAATTATTGAAAAATTTTCTATACAAAGAATATTATTGAAAAATTTCCTATACAAAGGAAATTATTGAAAAATTTCGTATAAAAATTTATTATTATTATTGAAAAATTTCCTATAAAAATAGGAAATTTTTGAAAAATGTCCTATAAAAATAGGAAATTTTTGAAAAATGTCCTATAAAAATAAGAAATTTTTGAAAAATGTCCTATAAAAATAGGAAATTTTTGAAAAATGTCCTATAAAAATAGGAAATTTTTGAAAAATGTCCTATAAAAATAAGAAATTTTTGAAAAATGTCCTATAAAAATAGGAAATTTTTGAAAAATGTCCTATAAAAATAGGAAATTTTTGAAAAATGTCCTATAAAAATAGGAAATTTTTGAAAAATGTCCTCTAAAAATAGGAAATTTTTGAAAAATGTCCTCTAAAAATAGGAAATTTTTGAAAAATGTCCTCTAAAAATAGGAAATTTTTGAAAAATGTCCTATAAAAATAGGAAATTTTTGAAAAATTTCTTATAAAAATAGGATATTTTTGAAAAATTTCCTATAAAAATAGGAAATTTTTGAAAAATTTCCTATAAAAATAGGAAATTTTTGAAAAATTTCCTATACAAATAGGAAATTTTTGAAAAATTTCCTATAAAAATAGGAAATTTTTGAAAAATTTCCTATAAAAATAGGAAATTTTTGAAAAATTTCCTATAAAAATAGGAAATTTTTGAAAAATTTCCTATAAAAATAGGAAATTTTTGAAAAATTTCCTATAAAAATAGGAAATTTTTGAAAAATTTCCTATAAAAATAGGAAATTTTTGAAAAATTTCCTATAAAAATAGAAAATTTTTGAAAAATTTCCTATAAAACTAGGAAATTTTTGAAAAATTTCCTATAAAAATAGGAAATTTTTGAAAAATTTCCTATAAAAATAGGAAATTTTTGAAAAATTTCCTATAAAAATAGGAAATTTTTGAAAAATTTCCTATAAAAATAGGAAATTTTTGAAAAATTTCCTATAAAAATAGGAAATTTTTGAAAAATTTCCTATAAAAATAGGAAATTTTTGAAAAATTTCCTATAAAAATAGGAAATTTTTGAAAAATTTCCTATAAAAATAGGAAATTTTTGAAAAATTTCCTATAAAAATAGGAAATTTTTGAAAAATTTCCTATAAAAATAGGAAATTTTTGAAAAATTTCCTATAAAAATAGGAAATTTTTGAAAAATTTCCTATAAAAATAGGAAATTTTTGAAAAATTTCCTATAAAAATAGGAAATTTTTGAAAAATTTCCTATAAAAATAGGAAATTTTTGAAAAATATCCTATAAAAATAGGAAATTTTTGAAAAATTTCCTATAAAAATAGGAAATTTTTGAAAAATTTCCTATAAAAATAGGAAATTTTTGAAAAATTTCCTATAAAAATAGGAAATTTTTGAAAAATTTCCTATAAAAATAGGAAATTTTTGAAAAATTTCCTATAAAAATAGGAAATTTTTGAAAAATTTCCTATAAAAATAGGAAATTTTTGAAAAATTTCCTATAAAAATAGGAAATTTTTGAAAAATTTCCTATAAAAATAGGAAATTTTTGAAAAATTTCCTATAAAAATAGGAAATTTTTGAAAAATTTCCTATAAAAATAGGAAATTTTTGAAAAATTTCCTATAAAAATAGGAAATTTTTGAAAAATTTCCTATAAAAATAGGAAATTTTTGAAAAATTTCCTATAAAAATAGGAAATTTTTGAAAAATTTCCTATAAAAATAGGAAATTTTTGAAAAATTTCCTATAAAAATAGGAAATTTTTGAAAAATTTCCTATAAAAATAGGAAATTTTTGAAAAATTTCCTATAAAAATAGGAAATTTTTGAAAAATTTCCTATAAAAATAGGAAATTTTTGAAAAATTTCCTATAAAAATAGGAAATTTTTGAAAAATTTCCTATAAAAATAGGAAATTTTTGAAAAATTTCCTATAAAAATAGGAAATTTTTGAAAAATTTCCTATAAAAATAGGAAATTTTTGAAAAATTTCCTATAAAAATAGGAAATTTTTGAAAAATTTCCTATAAAAATAGGAAATTTTTGAAAAATTTCCTATAAAAATAGGAAATTTTTGAAAAATTTCCTATAAAAATAGGAAATTTTTGAAAAATTTCCTATAAAAATAGGAAATTTTTGAAAAATTTCCTATAAAAATAGGAAATTTTTGAAAAATTTCCTATAAAAATAGGAAATTTTTGAAAAATTTCCTATAAAAATAGGAAATTTTTGAAAAATTTCCTATAAAAATAGGAAATTTTTGAAAAATTTCCTATAAAAATAGGAAATTTTTGAAAAATTTCCTATAAAAATAGGAAATTTTTGAAAAATTTCCTATAAAAATAGGAAATTTTTGAAAAATTTCCTATAAAAATAGGAAATTTTTGAAAAATTTCCTATAAAAATAGGAAATTTTTGAAAAATTTCCTATAAAAATAGGAAATTTTTGAAAAATTTCCTATAAAAATAGGAAATTTTTGAAAAATTTCCTATAAAAATAGGAAATTTTTGAAAAATTTCCTATAAAAATAGGAAATTTTTGAAAAATTTCCTATAAAAATAGGAAATTTTTGAAAAATTTCCTATAAAAATAGGAAATTTTTGAAAAATTTCCTATAAAAATAGGAAATTTTTGAAAAATTTCCTATAAAAATAGGAAATTTTTGAAAAATTTCCTATAAAAATAGGAAATTTTTGAAAAATTTCCTATAAAAATAGGAAATTTTTGAAAAATTTCCTATAAAAATAGGAAATTTTTGAAAAATTTCCTATAAAAATAGGAAATTTTTGAAAAATTTCCTATAAAAATAGGAAATTTTTGAAAAATTTCCTATAAAAATAGGAAATTTTTGAAAAATTTCCTATAAAAATAGGAAATTTTTGAAAAATTTCCTATAAAAATAGGAAATTTTTGAGAAATTTCCTATAAAAATAGGAAATTTTTGAGAAATTTCCTATAAAAATAGGAAATTTTTGAGAAATTTCCTATAAAAATAGGAAATTTTTGAGAAATTTCCTATAAAAATAGGAAATTTTTGAAAAATTTCCTATAAAAATAGGAAATTTTTGAAAAATTTCCTATAAAAATAGGAAATTTTTGAAAAATTTCCTATAAAAATAGGAAATTTTTGAAAAATTTCCTATAAAAATAGGAAATTTTTGAAAAATTTCCTATAAAAATAGGAAATTTTTGAAAAATTTCCTATAAAAATAGGAATTTTTTTTTTTTTTTTTTTTTTTTTTTTTTTTTTTTTATTTGGGAATTAATTATTCGAACTTTAGAATTGATTGAAAAATTAGGTTTAATCAGGCTTGAGTTCATTTAACTTTCAAATTATTAATTTTGAAAATTTGAAAAGTAATTTTGGAGAAAAACTGAAAAAATTATTTTTGAACGCGGCTCAGTGGATTGCAATTTCTGTCCCGCCACAGGACGTCATCAGCACTTAGCGCCCTCGACCACAGTCGAGTTATCAAATTGCAGAGATAATCATCAATTTAACTCATTGAGTTTGATCGAACATCACTACGTTTAATTGATTGTGTATTCTCCTATTACTTGTTTTGCTCGATCTTTTCACTTGTCGTTGGCATGTAGAGAAGAACAAGACTTTTTGGTTTGATGCTATTTTTAGAATAGTAACAATGTTAACAACATATGTATGTAAGTAAATTACATGAATGTATGTAAATGCAACGTGCCCTTTGCTTTTATTTATTTGGGAATTAATTATTCGAACTTTAGAATTGATTGAAAAATTAGGTTTAATCAGGCTTGAGTTCATTTAACTTTCAAAAATTTCCTATAAAAATAGGAAATTTTTGAAAAATTTCCTATAAAAATAGGAAATTTTTGAAAAATTTCCTATAAAAATAGGAAATTTTTGAAAAATTTCCTATAAAAATAGGAAATTTTTGAAAAATTTCCTATAAAAATAGGAAATTTTTGAAAAATTTCCTATAAAAATAGGAAATTTTTGAAAAATTTCCTATAAAAATAGGAAATTTTTGAAAAATTTCCTATAAAAATAGGAAATTTTTGAAAAATTTCCTATAAAAATAGGAAATTTTTGAAAAATTTCCAATAAAAATAGGAATTTTTTGAAAAATTTCCTATAAAAATAGGAAATTTTTGAAAAATTTCCTATAAAAATAGGAAATTTTTGAAAAATTTCCTATAAAAATAGGAAATTTTTGAAAAATTTCCTATAAAAATAGGAAATTTTTGAAAAATTTCCTATAAAAATAGGAAATTTTTGAAAAATTTCCTATAAAAATAGGAAATTTTTGAAAAATTTCCTATAAAAATAGGAAATTTTTGAAAAATTTCCTATAAAAATAGGAAATTTTTGAAAAATTTCCTATAAAAATAGGAAATTTTTGAAAAATTTCCTATAAAAATAGGAAATTTTTGAAAAATTTCCTATAAAAATAGGAAATTTTTGAAAAATTTCCTATAAAAATAGGAAATTTTTGAAAAATTTCCTATAAAAATAGGAAATTTTTGAAAAATTTCCTATAAAAATAGGAAATTTTTGAAAAATTTCCTATAAAATTTTTGAAAAATTTCCTATAAAAATAGGAAATTTTTGAAAAATTTCCTATAAAAATAGGAAATTTTTGAAAAATTTCGTATAAGAAGGAAAATTTTCGTAAAAAAAGGAAATTTTTGAAAAATTTCCTATATAAAAAGGAAATTTTTTAAATTTCCTATAAAAAAAGGACATTTTTGAAAAATTTTCTATTAAAAAAGCAAATTTTTAAAAATTTTCTTTAAAAAAAAAAAAAATGTTTGTAAAATTTCCTAAAATGAAAGGAAAATTTTGAAAAATTTCCTATAAAAAAAGGAAATGTTTGAAAAATTTAATAGGAAATTTTTGGAAAAATTTCCTTTAACAATTCGAAATTTCTGAAAAATTTCCTATAAAATTGGGAAATTTTTGAAAAATTTCCTATAAAATTGTGAAATTTTTGAAAAATTTCCTATACAATTAGGAAATTCGTATAAAATTAGGAAATTTTGAAAAATTTCCTATAAAATTAGGAAAATTTTGAAAAATTTCTTATAAAATTAGGACATTTTTGAAAAATTTCCTAGAAAATTAGGAAAATTTTGAAAAATTTCTTATAAAATTAGGACATTTTTGAAAAATTTCCTATAAAATTAGGAAATTTTTGAAAAAAAAAAAAATCCTATAAAAATAGGAAAATAAGAAATTTTTCAAAGCTTTTTGAAAAAGAGAAAAATGTCGAAAAATTTATTTAAAACAAAAAAATTAAATTTTTGAAAAATTTCCTATAAAAATAGGAAATTTTTGAAAAATTTCCTATAAAAATAGGAAATTTTTGAAAAATTTCCTATAAAAATAGGAAATTTTTGAAAAATTTCCTATAAAAATAGGAAATTTTTGAAAAATTTCCTATAAAAATAGGAAATTTTTGAAAAATTTCCTATAAAAATAGGAAATTTTTGAAAAATTTCCTATAAAAATAGGAAATTTTTGAAAAATTTCCTATAAAAATAGGAAATTTTTGAAAAATTTCCTATAAAAATAGGAAATTTTTGAAAAATTTCCTATAAAAATAGGAAATTTTTGAAAAATTTCCTATAAAAATAGGAAATTTTTGAAAAATTTCCTATAAAAATAGGAAATTTTTGAAAAATTTCCTATAAAAATAGGAAATTTTTGAAAAATTTCCTATAAAAATAGGAAATTTTTGAAAAATTTCCTATAAAAATAGGAAATTTTTGAAAAATTTCCTATAAAAATAGGAAATTTTTGAAAAATTTCCTATAAAAATAGGAAATTTTTGAAAAATTTCCTATAAAAATAGGAAATTTTTGAAAAATTTCCTATAAAAATAGGAAATTTTTGAAAAATTTCCTATAAAAATAGGAAATTTTTGAAAAATTTCCTATAAAAATAGGAAATTTTTGAAAAATTTCCTATAAAAATAGGAAATTTTTGAAAAATTTCCTATAAAAATAGGAAATTTTTGAAAAATTTCCTATAAAAATAGGAAATTTTTGAAAAATTTCCAATAAAAATAGGAAATTTTTGAAAAATTTCCTATAAAAATAGGAAATTTTTGAAAAATTTCCTATAAAAATAGGAAATTTTTGAAAAATTTCCTATAAAAATAGGAAATTTTTGAAAAATTTCCTATAAAAATAGGAAATTTTTGAAAAATTTCCTATAAAAATAGGAAATTTTTGAAAAATTTCCTATAAAAATAGGAAATTTTTGAAAAATTTCCTATAAAAATAGGAAATTTTTGAAAAATTTCCTATAAAAATAGGAAATTTTTGAAAAATTTCCTATAAAAATAGGAAATTTTTGAAAAATTTCCTATAAAAATAGGAAATTTTTGAAAAATTTCCTATAAAAATAGGAAATTTTTGAAAAATTTCCTATAAAAATAGGAAATTTTTGAAAAATTTCCTATAAAAATAGGAAATTTTTGAAAAATTTCCTATAAAAATAGGAAATTTTTGAAAAATTTCCTATAAAAATAGGAAATTTTTGAAAAATTTCCTATAAAAATAGGAAATTTTTGAAAAATTTCCTATAAAAATAGGAAATTTTTGAAAAATTTCCTATAAAAATAGGAAATTTTTGAAAAATTTCCTATAAAAATAGGAAATTTTTGAAAAATTTCCTATAAAAATAGGAAATTTTTGAAAAATTTCCTATAAAAATAGGAAATTTTTGAAAAATTTCCTATAAAAATAGGAAATTTTTGAAAAATTTCCTATAAAAATAGGAAATTTTTGAAAAATTTCCTATAAAATTTTTGAAAAATTTCCTATAAAAATAGGAAATTTTTGAAAAATTTCCTATAAAAATAGGAAATTTTTGAAAAATTTCGTATAAGAAGGAAAATTTTCGTAAAAAAGGAAATTTTTGAAAAATTTCCTATATAAAAAGGAAATTTTTTAAATTTCCTATAAAAAAAAGGACATTTTTGAAAAATTTTCTATTAAAAAAGCAAATTTTTAAAAATTTTCTTTAAAAAAAAAAAAATGTTTGTAAAATTTCCTAAAATGAAAGGAAAATTTTGAAAAATTTCCTATAAAAAAAGGAAATGTTTGAAAAATTTAATAGGAAATTTTTGGAAAAATTTCCTTTAACAATTCGAAATTTCTGAAAAATTTCCTATAAAATTGGGAAATTTTTGAAAAATTTCCTATAAAATTGTGAAATTTTTGAAAAATTTCCTATACAATTAGGAAATTCGTATAAAATTAGGAAATTTTGAAAAATTTCCTATAAAATTAGGAAAATTTTGAAAAATTTCTTATAAAATTAGGACATTTTTGAAAAATTTCCTAGAAAATTAGGAAAATTTTGAAAAATTTCTTATAAAATTAGGACATTTTTGAAAAATTTCCTATAAAATTAGGAAATTTTTGAAAAAAAAAAATCCTATAAAAATAGGAAAATAAGAAATTTTTCAAAGCTTTTTGAAAAAGAGAAAAATGTCGAAAAATTTATTTAAAACAAAAAAATTAAATTTTTAAAAAATTTCCTATTAGAAAAATTTTTTATTAAAAATTTTCTGTTACATTTCGTCTCTTGTTTGGGACTCTCTACTTTTATACTCATTTTAGTAAATAATACAAATGTACATATTTTTGATAGTAACAATTTGTGTTTGTATTTTGTTGACAATATAATTGTTTGCTTTGAATTGGGAATTACTTAATTAGCAATTTGTATTTATGTGAGTTTCCGTGTTAACACTTAAACTTAGTTGTATTACACCAAGCTCTCATTATACTCGATTAAAAATTTATTTTTAAACATTTGATTCTAATGAAAGTTTTGGAGTAATCTAATCTAATCCAATTATCAGTTAAAATAATATTTATATTAATACTTTTTATTAAGAAGTTTTTTGTTGAAGGTTAATATATGAAGAGAATGGGTTTTTAGAATGATTTTAATTCAAATTTTAGGTCTGTACAATATTTACCCTACATACAGCATGGACCGAAATTGGTCTAATTTTTAAGAATTTTTGTGTTTTCGAACTTAGAACAAAAACGTTAAGCCGATTTTGCTACTTTTTGAAATTAAGTTATGTAGCCTCATATATTTTCTTTGGATTTCAAAAATAAAAACTATCGCAAATTCATAAAAGAATCCAGAAAATAGGATTTTTTCAAAAATGGAAAATTTCTATACACTATAATTTTAATTGCAAAAAAGATCACTTAGGCTACATTTTTTTAAATTATTTAAATTGTTTTTTTATAAACATTAAAATTAAACTTTATTACTGCAAAAATCATTAATGTACCTCGTTCATTTTTTCAGAAATTGAAAGTCAAATTTTAAAAATGATTTTGTAAAAAATACGCTTTTTAGTTTTTCTTTCGTATATAAGATAAGAAAATGTTGCTCTTCCATTGATTTACCGTATGGTCGCTTTGAAAAGTCCCACAAACAACTAATGGAAATGATTCAATACTAACGATTTAATCATAAATCATGTTTAACTTTGAAATTTCTTTATTTAAAATTTTTGGTGCATATCCTTAGGCGCGTTTTCTGGGACATGAATTTTCAGAGGAAAAATGAAATAACTCCAAAACTACTTCATGGATTTTTGTTTTTGACTATTTGAAATTTTTCAAAAATTTTATTTTTACTGGAAATTTTTCAAAATTTTTTTTATTTTTATAGGAAATTTTTTAAAAATTTTCTATTTTCATAGGAAATTTTTCAAAAATTTTCTATTTTTATAGGAAATTTTTCAAAAATTTTCTATTTTTATAGGAAATTTTTTAAAAATTTTCTATTTTCATAGGAAATTTTTCAAAAATTTTCTATTTTTATAGGAAATTTTTCAAAAATTTTCTATATTTATAGGAAATTTTTCAAAAATTTTCTATTTTTATAGGAAATTTTTCAAAAATTTTCTATTTTTATAGGAAATTTTTCAAAAATTTTCTATTTTTATAGGAAATTTTTCAAAAATTTTCTATTTTTATAGGAAATTTTTCAAAAATTTTCTATTTTTATAGGAAATTTTTCAAAAATTTTCTATTTTTATAGGAAATTTTTCAAAAATTTTCTATTTTTATAGGAAATTTTTCAAAAATTTTCTATTTTTATAGGAAATTTTTCAAAAATTTTCTATTTTTATAGGAAATTTTTCAAAAATTTTCTATTTTTATAGGAAATTTTTCAAAAATTTTCTATTTTTATAGGAAATTTTTCAAAAATTTTCTATTTTTATAGGAAATTTTTCAAAAATTTTCTATTTTTAAAAATTAAAAATTTTCTATTTTTATAGGAAATTTTTCAAAAATTTTCTATTTTTATAGGAAATTTTTCAAAAATTTTCTATTTTCTATTTTTATAGGAAAATTTTCAAAAATTTTCTATTTTTATAGGAAATTTTTCAAAAATTTTCTATTTTTATAGGAAATTTTTCAAAAATTTTCTATTTTTATAGGAAATTTTTCAAAAATTTTCTATTTTTATAGGAAATTTTCCAAAAATTTTCTATTTTTATAGGAAATTTTTCAAAAATGTTCTATTTTTATAGGAAATTTTTCAAAAATTTTCTATTTTTATAGGAAATTTTTCAAAAATTTTCTATTTTTATAGGAAATTTTTCAAAAATTTTCTATTTTTATAGGAAATTTTTCAAAAATTTTCTATTTTTATAGGAAATTTTTCAAAAATTTTCTATTTTTATAGGAAATTTTTCAAAAATTTTCTATTTTTATAGGAAATTTTTCAAAAATTTTCTATTTTTATAGGAAATTTTTCAAAAATTTTCTATTTTTATAGGAAATTTTTCAAAAATTTTCTATTTTTATAGGAAATTTTTCAAAAATTTTCTATTTTTATAGAAATTTTTCAAAAATTTTCTATTTTTATTGGACATTTTTCAATAATTTTCTATTTTTATAGGAAATTTTCTATTTTTATAGGAAATTTTTCAAAAATTTTCTATTTTTATAGGAAATTTTTCAAAAATTTTCTATTTTTATAGGAAATTTTTCAAAAATTTTCTATTTTTATAGGAAATTTTTCAAAAATTTTCTATTTTTAAAAATTAAAAATTTTCTATTTTTATAGGAAATTTTTCAAAAATTTTCTATTTTTATAGGAAATTTTTCAAAAATTTTCTATTTTTATAGGAAATTTTTCAAAAATTTTCTATTTTCTATTTTTATAGGAAACTTTTCAAAAATTTTCTATTTTCATAGGAAATTTTTCAAAAATTTTCTATTTTTATAGGAAATTTTTCAAAAATATTCTATTTTTATAGGAAATTTTTCAAAAATTTTCTATTTTTATAGGAAATTTTTCAAAAATTTTCTATTTTTATAGGAAATTTTTCAAAAATTTTCTATTTTTATAGGAAATTTTTCAAAAATTTTCTATTTTTATAGGAAATTTTTCAAAAATTTTCTATTTTTATAGGAAATTTTTCAAAAATTTTCTATTTTTATAGGAAATTTTTCAAAAATTTGCTATTTTTATAGGAAATTTTTCAAAAATTTGCTATTTTTATAGGAAATTTTTCAAAAATTTGCTATTTTTATAGAAAATTTTTCAAAAATTTGCTATTTTTATAGGAAATTTTTCAAAAATTTGCTATTTTTATAGGAAATTTTTCAAAAATTTGCTATTTTTATAGGAAATTTTTCAAAAATTTCTTATTTTTCAAAAAGAACATTTTCTTTCATACAAAAAATTGTCACCCTAATACACATGCATAGAAGACATACACAATTTTCCAAAAGTATCTTTTCATAATTTTTTATGTTATATTTAAACTACAAATACCGTTACAAAACCCCAAAAAGCTCTAAGGCAAAAAAGCTTTCTAAACAAAAGCTCTTAAAAAGCTTAAAGTTGTTTTTTTTTTGCCAAACTAAAATTTACCCAAACTTTCAAAAGTTCACAGCATAGTTGCTTGCCTTAGGCAGCCAGCCGATTTAGTCAGTTGAAAAAACTCATTGTTTTGGGAAATATATTTTTTGGTAGCTAATGAAAACAACGCGTTGGTGCTGATAAGAATAATATTAAAATTAAATATATCAATAAACAAATGTTTTAAATTAAAGAAATATTAATAATTTCTAAACATGAAATTTGCTGAGCATTTATCGGCTCACATTACCCCAGAATGGAGAAAACAATATATAAATTATGAGGTAAATTAAAGAAAGTGAAAAGTAAAATTGTGTCTTCAAAGTGAAAGTGAAAATAAATAGAAAATCTTATAGATACTAAAAATATGTACATATGCTTAAGAAAATCTGTGACGTCACGATGATGATTTTCCAAAAAACAAAAAACACATGTTTCAAAAAGCTTTTGAAAGGGAAATTATTAACGGTCGCCCAATGCGCAGGTTTTACAATTTTGTTGTCTGGTGAATTTTTGAGCGGGTAAACAAATGTTGGACACGTGTTGTTTTCTTTTTGTTTACAAACAAACATCAACCAACAGGTGTTTGTGGTGGAGGTGGATGTGGTTGGGTGGGTGGTTGTATGTGTATGGGGAAATGAGAGCGTGTGGAGGAGAGTTTTAAAATATGTAAACAAACCGAGAGGAAAGAAGTTGCCACTTTGTTATTTTAAAGCGTTTAAATAAAATAAAGATTGAGACGAAAGATTTATAACAAAACTAGTAGTTTTAAATCCCGGTATGACAAATTTTATATAGCCGCCATCAAAATCAAAGATTACGATTGATAATTTTGGTCAAATTTGTGTCCCATAAAACATACACAGTTTTATAAACATAGTAATAGATAAATTTCTATGTTTATAAAAATGTGTATACAAATTTTAACCACGGAATTTTTCAGGTTTTATTCTGCCGAATTGTTACCATAATGGATGATATATATAAGTAGCACTTTATTTCCCCAATTACTTTGAATCTTATTAATTTCTATAATTATTACATCAAGTTTCCCTGGACGATTTAATTTTCTATCGGATATGGGAGAGCGATTTATGTCTTTGATTTAAAATATAATAAGTGCCTAGTAGTTGATTCTGGTAATCAGACTGATACGAATTACAGAATGCTCTTAATTCATCCAATATCTATATAGGGAGGAGACAAAGAACTATAACTCCTTGTAACTAGCTTCTCTCCTACTTACTTAAATGGTTTATATTTACAATCTGTTAAGGTCAAAGCCCAAGCCTATTTAAGAATTCCATGCGCTTCGATCTTTTGCTCATATTCTCCAATTTCATCGGCCCAGCTTTGAAAGATTTTCCTCTATTGGTCTTCTATCGAAGTTTCGGAGGTCCTCTTCTGGTGATTCTGATACGGATTACAGAATGCTCTTAAGTCATCCAATATCTATATAAGGAGGAGAGTTTAGCAGCCTTAATACAAGATGGTCTTGACATTCGACTTATATATTCGTAACTTAGTTGTTGATGATATTTGCCGGGATTTCCAAATAGCTCGGAGAATGCCGATTGTAGATTTTGCCTTGTTAATACGCGATTCAATATCCTCGTCGGCACCACCTTTTGTAGATACCAAATTACTAAGCGTATTCCAAGTTCTCGTATAAAGGTATAAAGGGTGTCCATTGGATACCAAGTCTACCATTCAGTGCCGTGCGCATTAGATGTCGATGACAAGAATAAAAAGTATAAGTGACAAGAAACATTCTTCTTTTACTCCAGTAATAACTCCGAACGGATTAGACAATTTACCTTTATGTAGAACCCGACATTTGAAGTTCACGTACATTGCCCGAATTAAGTTCAGATATTGTAGACACTGTCGAAGGCCTTCATAAAGTCGATGCTCCAGTACTAATCTTACTGTGTTGATTAGATCAACGCAAGATCTATTCTCTCGGAACCCAAACTAATTTTCGCGGAGTGTTTCAGAAACTGCGTCAGACGTTCTATTCAAAATTACTCGACTACGTATTGGCTCGGTATTGGAAGAAGTTATTGCAGTCTTTGGAGTCACCTTTTTTTTAGTATTTTGACAAGTATACCCTCATTCCAGGAGGTTGGTAGAGCTTATTCTTCAGATCACCTAGAACCACTAAGAAGTAAGAGTTAAGCTAAAGTTTCTACCCTATACAAATCAGCCTCATTTAAACGAATAAAGTTACGACTACATTTCTTGGGTCTGTTGATTGTGGACTTCTAAAACTCAGGGAAAGAACATTCCAGTGTTCAAACTTCACCCAATCTGCCTCTTTTAAACGATCATAGTTAGGACTACATTTCTTGGGCCTGTTAACTATGGACTTCTAATCCTCAGCGACATACGGCAACCATATCCAGAGGCCATACCTCACACACTTACTTTAGATCTTAAGTTCAATATGTATAGCAGTCAGGTCACCTAGACCCACTAAGAAGTAAGAGCCCAGCTAAAGTCCCACCCCTACATAATGAATTCCTGATCCTAAGATCCCAACCAGCCTCTTTAAAATGAACAAAGCTTGGAATACATTTCTTTCTTTAATTTACACCCGATATCTCCAAGAGGACTTTTAAGTTTATATAAGATATAGCGTTTTCGGTTATACTTACCTTGTTTCTAAGAACAGTGTCACCAATATAACCCACGCTTATGACCATCAGAACCTAGCTACCCTAGACAGCCTCGGTCTAAGCTTTTTAGTTGATGGCAGGTCAAGGAAGTAGGCAGAATATCTTGTTGCTCGGAAATGCCTCTCGATACTCTCTCTGATTTATAATTACATGTTTCAACGTAGCTTTGTTAAACCTTTCCGGGAATTTTTGGGGTCGCTTCATCTTACATATAACCGGTAACGAGACCTCTTATGATTATGCTATTTAATTATTCGAGCATTGGACCAACAGTCAGCGGATGACACCTACATATGCATATGCATTGTGATTAAACTAGGAAAAAAGGATGTGGAAGGAGGATAGAGGGAGTAGTGTTTGTTGATATTCGATTTAAACCTTTGGATATCATAATTAGAGGATGATATCCAAAGACTGATGAAGCAAATTTATTTCACATTCGTGCTGTGCGGCTAAGAAACGAGTTTTCTCTATAGTGCGTCGAGCGATCCACAGGAAAGTCAACTGCAAAGGGATAAGACCTTGTTGAATTGCGGGTTCTATGAAGAAATGTACGGAATTTAGGAACAAGATCGCTAATTTCGTTTGAGCACAATGCCAGGGCTCCTTTACATAAATAAATTATTTTCATGAATTTCTTGACTTTATTCAAGAGCTAATTAATTTAATAAGACTAAAAAGTTGCTACCCTTCTTAGAAGGGACCAGAGTCTTGGCGTTACATATGACTTACTTCGTTTCCGAATGTTTTCTTCCACTTTGTTGTGATCAAACTTGTTATGGAACAACATGTTTGATATTTATGTTGTTGATGTTTATCCCTTCTTTTCATGCTGCTCATCTTTATTTTTCGCACTCTCTTTCACACTTCTTTTAAAATCGCTTCTCTGACATCTTTGATTACTTCTCATGCTCTCGCTTCTACAATCAATACATTGATGTTTATCTCTTTTGCTGTTATGATGAGTGGAAGCTCTTCACACTCTTATTTCCGCACTCTCTTTAACTTTTTTCGTTATCTATCCGCACGCTACTTGTTACTTCTCGTCTTCTAACATCTTTTTACTTAATTTGTATCCCAGTTTTTTTTTGTTACTTCTCGGCTACTCTCTTTTTACATTTGTGATGGTCCACACTGCTGAGACTTGGAAATCCATGATAACCTGTTATATCCGATCTTCCTCCGGATAAACTGAAATGAAAATAATAACTCATTAATGCATGTAATCCATCATTCGCTCAATAAAGCTTCATAAATCTGATTTTAAACATTTTTAATAGAACAGACATGTGGGGGCTAGGCTACATTTATGAAGGATTGGATAAGCCCATGCTTAAATTTGGAAATCCCTGATCACCTGTAATAGCCCTTTTGATAAACTGAAATGAAAATAATTTTAGTAGGAACGGATGTTATCATTCATCCTAGTAAAACTTCAGAAATCTTATATGAAAACGCTTTTTTTATAATACTGTAGTTTCAAGGCCTAAATTGCAAAATTTGGAAGCTCTTCACACTCTTATTTCCGCACTCTCTTTAACTTTTTTCGTTATCTATCCGCACGCTACTTGTTACTTCTCGTCTTCTAACATCTTTTTACTTAATTTGTATCCCAGTTTTTTTTTTGTTACTTCTCGGCTACTCTCTTTTTACATTTGTGATGGTCCACACTGCTGAGACTTGGAAATCCATGATAACCTGTTATATCCGATCTTCCTCCGGATAAACTGAAATGAAAATAATAACTCATTAATGCATGTAATCCATCATTCGCTCAATAAAGCTTCATAAATCTGATTTTAAACATTTTTAATAGAACAGACATGTGGGGGCTAGGCTACATTTATGAAGGATTGGATAAGCCCATGCTTAAATTTGGAAATCCCTGATCACCTGTAATAGCCCTTTTGATAAACTGAAATGAAAATAATTTTAGTAGGAACGGATGTTATCATTCATCCTAGTAAAACTTCAGAAATCTTATATGAAAACGCTTTTTTTATAATACTGTAGTTTCAAGGCCTAAATTGCAAAATTTGGGTCTCCAACTTCTATTGTGTTCTAGACAGCATAAGCACTCATACTAAAGAATTAGAAATTCTTTCAATAATGCCTAACAATGGCTGTTTATATTAATAATTTTGACAATGATATATCTCTTAAATATTTCCCTTTCTTCTTCTTTACCAGGAAATGAAGGCCATGCTTTATGCGGCCGTCGAACAGGCACCCTCAGCCGAACTCGTTGATCCCGATGTCTTGACTCGTTACTTTGCCAAATTTGATGAGCAATTTTTTCACTATTGCGACAAAGAGCTGGCCAAAATCAATACATTTTATTCGGAGAAAATGGCCGAGGCCACCAGAAAATATGGCAATCTACGCAGTGAGCTAACGGAAACACTCGAAATGGGTCATGTCAAAAAGCAGCCCGCTTGGAAATCAAAAACTCCCTTGGGTAGAAAAAATGTACCGGCACGCAAGTTACAAGACCTCAAGTTGGCATTTAGTGAATTCTATTTGGGTTTGATTCTGCTGCAAAACTATCAAAATCTCAATTTTACGGGATTTCGTAAAATATTGAAAAAGCATGATAAACTTTTGAGCGTGGACTTTGGAGCTAGTTGGCGCAAGGATCACGTAGAGATGGCTCATTTTTATGTGAATAAAGATATCGATAGGCTAATACAGGAGACAGAAACTGCATTTACTCATGACATAGAGGGAGGAGATCGTCAGAAGGCCATGAAGAGACTGAGAGTACCTCCTTTGGGAGAACAGCAAAGTCCTTGGACCACCTTTAAGGTGGGCTTATTCTCGGGTGCCTTTGTGGTTTTGCTGATTACAGTTATTCTGTCGGCCATTTTTTATGGCTTTGGCGAGGACTGGCGTGTGGGTTTACATATGTTTCGTGGACCCTTTCTGGTCATAGAATGCCTATTTCTATGGGGTGTCAATGTTTATGGCTGGCGTTCTTCGGGTGTTAATCATGTTTTAATCTTCGAACTGGATCCTCGCAATCATTTATCCGAACAAAATATTATGGAAATAGCTTCGGTCTTTGGGGTACTCTGGGCTGTGGCAGTGCTGTTTTATATCTATTGTGAACCTTTGGGTATACCACAGTATTCGGCACCTTTATTTTTATTTACTCTGATGGTAATATTTCTTCTGAATCCCACCAAGACGTTTTATCATGAGGCCCGCTACTGGTCCATTAAGGTCTTAAGTCGCGTGTTTATGGCTCCGTTTTTCTTTGTGAATTTTGCTGATTTCTGGCTGGCCGATCAGCTTAATAGTATAGTACCTGCCTTTTTGGATATACCATTTGTTATCTGCTTCTTTGGTCAAAATCCCTCGTGGCATAAAATGGGTAGAGGTAAGATTTATTAAAGCTTTTAATATATGTATGTATTTAGCAAATATTATTCGTAATACAAAGGTCCTAATTTCCATTTTCTGTTATTTTCTTTTTGTTTTTCAAATTTATTTATTTCCTTTTTTGTTGTTTATCTCTTCCACACAGACGGTGGTCGCTTTTGCATTGAGGATGTTTCCATTGTGCGTCCCATTGTCGCCATCTTACCCGCCTATTTTCGTTTTGCTCAATGTATACGTCGTTTCCGTGACACAAAAGAATCATTTCCTCATTTGGTAAATGCTGCCAAATATGCTACATCATTTTTCGTTGTGATTTTCTCCTACAAATATCAGACTACAAACGGTAAGTACGAATTTTTGCTACAATCATGCATACGCAATTTGTTTACATTAGTCCAAGTTTTGTACCTTGAAACTTTCACGTTCATTAACTTATACATATGTATATACTGGTATCCTTAATGTTTTTGAATACAGTGAAAGCTTTGATAATTGACTGTTGTTATATTTATAACAATAGTTGACTGATTTTTTGTAAATCAGGTATTTGAAAGCTTCCAAGACTTAAAGCTTTCACCGTATTTTATATGTTACACTTGTATGCCGGAATGGGTAATGTATAGCATGACTAAAATAAAGTTTATAAGGCAATAATATGTAAACCTTAACGATAACAGTAAGTTCCGATATGAAACGCTTTACAGTGGGATAGGACGAAAATATGTTGGAAATAACAACTTCTAAGATTTAAATCCGATGTTGGGCATTTTAGGTCTGCATACTCTTCACTAGGGTGGCTCTATGCACCTACGCAGATCATATTTTTATTTATACGAGGACATATTTAGTTCCCCGGCACTTGTATTCATGTCCTTTAATTTCTTCTGGAGCATAGGGCCTCAACAAATGTTTTCCATGAGTGTGACTTTCATCGATACTCCACGATACTCCGAACTCTCGTAACTCGTTCTCAGTTTGCCGCCTCCACGTGTTTGCAGGTCCAGACCTCCTGGAACCTTGATGATTATATTCGATGGCTTGACGATTTATATCAAATGTGCTTGACGATTTATATTAAATGTGCTGGCCTAGCCAAACATATTTCCGAGTACGAATTGTAGTTTGTAATTGGTTCTTGATTGGTGCGCAACCATAAATCTTGATTTGAAATTGTAACACGCCAGAAAATTCTTAGAATGCATCTGAGTCCGCTTATCTCTCGACTCGAAATATTCCATGTCTCGCAGCCATGTAAGAGCACGGGTTTGACATTATTGTTAAAAACATCGAGTTTGGTCATAGTCGAGAGATTTTGAGATCTCCAGAACTTATTGAGAATACCAAAAGCTTGCTTTGCTTTGCATTGTCTATTTCTCCGCTTTTTGAGATTATACTTCCTAGGTAGCAGAAAGTTTCAACTTCGTCAATATATTGCCCATCAAGATAAAATTTGAACTCATTAAGCGAGTTTAATCGCAATGACTTAGTTTGCTTAATATATACAGCAGAATACGTTGTTGTAAAGTTCCTTGACGAGTCGTATAATCTTTTCAGGGACTCCGTTACATCTTAGAGCTTCCAGCTAAGCTGTGTTCTAAGGTGTCAAATGCACGTTTGAAGTCTATAAAAAGTAGATAGAGGGGGATCTCCACTCAACCAACTTCTCCACAATGACTCTTAAGCTGTTGATGTGATCATAATTTGCTTGGTCTAAAACTGTTTGTTCGCTTCTTTGCTGTGGTTCGACACATTTAAACTTGTTCTATAAACTTGCGCAACTTTTGAAATAATGGCATTGTGCCGTCATTTTCGTCTATGTTCCTCGAAACATTCAAATGTGTTCTCATTTCGATGTTATGATCGGAGTCTAAATTGGCTCCTCGAATCGAACGAACATTCAATATTGTCACGAATTTCTAAATTATTCGCCCCATTGTGCAAAGTTCACTACTTTTAATTCTTCCCCTAGAAACTCCCTTCTCTACTATATAAGGCCGATGAACGAATAATGTGGGAACAGTTTTTAATTGAGACGCGTATAAAAGAACAGTGAAACTAAGAATATTTGTTAGCAGTTTTGTGAAGTATATA
This sequence comes from Stomorhina lunata, assembly GCA_933228675.1. NCBI lineage: Eukaryota > Metazoa > Arthropoda > Insecta > Diptera > Rhiniidae > Stomorhina > Stomorhina lunata. The sequence continues at coordinate 56,310,703 of OW121742.1, forward strand.
AAAGTGATTAAGTCTAAAGTTAATAAAATATAACTTTGTAAAAACGATATAAAATGTTTTAGTTTTCGGTTGCTTGCAAAAATAATTCCTTCCACGTTTTTAAAGGAAAAACCTAACAATATATTTAATCGGGGGATATCCATGTCGCTTTGTGGCTTTCAAGGTGTTTTGACTTAGTGCTGGCCACTACTGCTGCTCACTACTACATTACGAGCCACCTTAAAGGACCATTGTCAGTCCTAACACTATGAAGAAAGAATTTACCAACAGTGGTCTCAAAGCAACTATTCCACCTTACTTTTGCATTAAAATTACCTAGGATTATTATAACGTCATGATAAGCGTAGTTATAGTAATCGTGTTCTAGACGATCATAAAAAGGCAAATATAGGATTAGAACGGCGAAGTCCGGAAGTTTACCTCCAATACCTGCTTTTTAACATTTTAATTAAACCGTTTAAGCCCTTTAAAAGCTATTTTATTTCCATTTCGACCCACTATGCGCTGTCGAAGTGACCATGAAAATATGCCAGAATAAAGAAAATATTATTATTTTATTCCATACTCATGTACAAATAATATGTTATAAAATCTCACGCAGATTAGAATATAATTAGCTTTGTAATTCCTAGGCAACTCAAATACATAAGCAAGATTTTTACAAAATTCTAATTCTTCTAGAAAAATTTTTTTATCGAAAATTTTTGTATAGAAAAATTTTTTTATCGAAAATTTTTCTATAGAAAAGTTTTTTTATGGAAAATTTTTCTATAGAAAATTTTTTTTATCGAAAATTTTTCTATCGAAAATTTTTTTATCGAAAATTTTTCTATCGAAAATTTTTTTATCGAAAATTTTTTTATCGAAAATTTTTCTATAGAAAATTTTTTTCATCGAAAATTTTTTTATAGGAAAATTTTTTTCATCGAAAATTTTTTTATAGGAAAATTTTTTCATCGAAAATTTTTCTATAGAAAAATTTTTTCATCGAAAATTTTTCTATAGAAAAATTTTTTCAATAAATTTTTTCATCGAAAATTTTTCTATAGAAAAATTTTTTCATCGAAAATTTTTCTATAGAAAAATTTTTTTATCGAAAATTTTTCTATAGAAAAATTTTTTTATCGAAAATTTTTCTATAGAAAAATTTTTTTATCGAAAATTTTTCTATAGAAAAATTTTCTAAGAAAAATTTTTTTATCGAAAATTTTTCTATAGAAAAATTTTTTTATCGAAAATTTTTCTATAGAAAAATTTTCTAAGAAAAATTTTTTTATCGAAAATTTTTCTATAGAAAAATTTTTTTATCGAAAATTTTTCTATAGAAAAATTTTTTTTATCGAAAATTTTTCTATAGAAAAATTTTTTTATCGAAAATTTTTCTATAGAAAAATAGAAAAATTTTTTTATCGAAAATTTTTCTATTGAAAAATTTTTTTATCGAAAATTTTGCTAAAGAAAAATTTTTTTATCGAAAATTTTTCTATAGAAAAATTTTTTTATCGAAAATTTTTCTATAGAAAAATTTTTTTATCGAAAATTTTTCTATAGAAAAATTTTTTTATCGACAATTTTTCTATAGAAAAATTTTTTTATCGAAAATTTTTCTATAGAAAAATAGAAAAATTTTTTTATCGAAAATTTTTCTATTGAAAAATTCTTTTATCGAAAATTTTTCTATAGAAAATTTTTTTTATCGAAAATTTTTCTATAGAAAAATTTTTTTATCGAAAATTTTTCTATAGAAAAATTTTTTTATCGAAAATTTTTCTATAGAAAAATTTTTTTATCGAAAATTTTTCTATAGAAAAATTTTTTTATCGAAAATTTTTCTATAGAAAAATAGAAAAATTTTCGATAAAAAAATTTTTCTATTGAAAAATTTTTTTATCGAAAATTTTGCTATAGAAAAATTTTTTTATCGAAAATTTTTCTATAGAAAAATTTTTTTATCGAAAATTTTTCTATAGAAAAATTTTTTTATCGAAAATTTTTCTATAGAAAAATTTTTTTATCGAAAATTTTTCTATAGAAAAATTTTTTTATCGAAAATTTTTCTATAGAAAAATTTTTTTATCGAAAATTTTTCTATAGAAAAATATTTTTATCGAAAATTTTTCTATAGAAAAATAGAAAAATTTTTTTATCGAAAATTTTTCTATTGAAAAATTTTTTTATCGAAAATTTTGCTAAAGAAAAATTTTTTTATCGAAAATTTTTCTATAGAAAAATTTTTTTATCGAAAATTTTTCTATAGAAAAATTTTTTTATCGACAATTTTTCTATAGAAAAATTTTTTTATCGAAAATTTTTCTATAGAAAAATAGAAAAATTTTTTTATCGAAAATTTTTCTATTGAAAAATTCTTTTATCGAAAATTTTTCTATAGAAAATTTTTTTTATCGAAAATTTTTCTATAGAAAAATTTTTTTATCGAAAATTTTTCTATAGAAAAATTTTTTTATCGAAAATTTTTCTATAGAAAAATTTTTTTATCGAAAATTTTTCTATAGAAAAATAGAAAAATTTTCGATAAAAAAATTTTTCTATTGAAAAATTTTTTTATCGAAAATTTTGCTATAGAAAAATTTTTTTATCGAAAATTTTTCTATAGAAAAATTTTTTTATCGAAAATTTTTCTATAGAAAAATTTTTTTATCGAAAATTTTTCTATAGAAAAATTTTTTTATCGAAAATTTTTCTATAGAAAAATTTTTTTATCGAAAATTTTTCTATAGAAAAATTTTTTTATCGAAAATTTTTCTATAGAAAAATATTTTTATCGAAAATTTTTCTATAGAAGTATTTTTTTATCGAAAATTTTTCTATAGAAAAATTTTTTTATCGAAAATTTTTCTATAGAAAAATTTTTTTATCGAAAATTTTTCTATAGAAAAATTTTTTTATCGAAAATTTTTCTATAGAAAAATATTTTTATCGAAAATTTTTCCATAGAAAAATTTTTTTATCGAAAATTTTTCTATAGAAAAATTCTTTTATCGAAAATTTTTCTATAGAAAATTTTTTTTTATCGAAAATTTTTCTATAGAAAAATTTTTTTATCGAAAATTTTTCTATAGAAAAATTTTTTTATCGAAAATTTTTCTATTGAAAAATTTTTTTATCGAAAATTTTGCTAAAGAAAAATTTTTTTATCGAAAATTTTTCTATAGAAAAATTTTTTTATCGAAAATTTTTCTATAGAAAAATTTTTTTATCGAAAATTTTTCTATAGAAAAATTTTTTTATCGACAATTTTTCTATAGAAAAATTTTTTTATCGACAATTTTTCTATAGAAAAATTTTTTTATCGAAAATTTTTCTATAGAAAAATAGAAAAATTTTTTTATCGAAAATTTTTCTATTGAAAAATTCTTTTATCGAAAATTTTTCTATAGAAAATTTTTTTTATCGAAAATTTTTCTATAGAAAAATTTTTTTATCGAAAATTTTTCTATAGAAAAATTTTTTTATCGAAAATTTTTCTATAGAAAAATTTTTTTATCGAAAATTTTTCTATAGAAAAATTTTTTTATCGAAAATTTTTCTATAGAAAAATTTTTTTATCGAAAATTTTTCTATAGAAAAATAGAAAAATTTTCGATAAAAAAATTTTTCTATTGAAAAATTTTTTTATCGAAAATTTTGCTATAGAAAAATTTTTTTATCGAAAATTTTTCTATAGAAAAATTTTTTTATCGAAAATTTTTCTATAGAAAAATTTTTTTATCGAAAATTTTTCTATAGAAAAATTTTTTTATCGAAAATTTTTCTATAGAAAAATTTTTTTATCGAAAATTTTTCTATAGAAAAATATTTTTATCGAAAATTTTTCTATAGAAAAATTTTTTTATCGAAAATTTTTCTATAGAAAAATTTTTTTATCGAAAATTTTTCTATAGAAAAATTTTTTTATCGAAAATTTTTCTATAGAAAAATTTTTTTATCGAAAATTTTTCTATAGAAAAATATTTTTATCGAAAATTTTTCCATAGAAAAATTTTTTTATCGAAAATTTTTCTATAGAAAAATTCTTTTATCGAAAATTTTTCTTTAGAAAATTTTTTTTTATCGAAAATTTTTCTATAGAAAATTTTTTTTTATCGAAAATTTTTCTATAGAAACATTTTTTTATCGAAAATTTTTCTATAGAAAAATTTTTTTATCGAAAATTTTTCTATAGAAAAATTTTTTTATTCAAAATTTTTCTATAGAAAAATTTTTTTATCCAAAATTTTTCTATAGAAAAATTTTTTTATCCAAAATTTTTCTATAGAAAAATTTTTTTATCCAAAATTTTTCTATAGAAAAATTTTTGTATCCAAAATTTTTCTATAGAAAAATTTTTTTATCGGAAATTTTTCTATAGAAAATTTTTTTTATCGAAAATTTTTCTATAGAAAATTTTTTTTATCGAAAATTTTTCTATAGAAAATTTTTTTTATCGAAAATTTTTCTATAGAAAAATTTTTTTATTGAAAATTTTTATTGAAGATTTTTCTATAGATAAATTTGGCCTAAGCCCAAAAGTTTAAATAGGCAATTTGCAACAAATTAATTATAACTCAATTGAATATATCAAATTTGTAGTTTAAGGCCATTTACTGTCAAATGAAGGCGTTTTTGAGTATTTAATTACAAAATTTTGGAATTTCATTGAACACGTTGACAGCACTTTATCAACTTTATAATAATTAACCAAAAATGAAATCAATATTCATTTGCAAAATTTCAAAATGCATTGACAAGAAAATTTCAAAATTAATTTTGTAAATCTTATGATATAAATTTCAAATGCTTAAGGGCTCAAAATACATTCATATATTACAAGAATAGTTTAAGTTTATGAAACTATAACACTGTGCTCGATTTTGACAACTTTTTTTTACCGACAAAAGGGAGACCTAGTGGGTAAAGATTAACCGAGTAGTTGGATTCAAAGGTGCTAACCTTTTTTAGGTTAGCTCTAGTTTTCGAGATATAACGTTTAAAAATATGGAAGAGGTTGTGCAATAAATATTCGCATAACTCAAAAATTGTTTATTTTCTTGAACTAAGTAAAAAACCGAAATTCGACAGCAAAATTATCTTTCAGGAACACTAATTATTTTTTTAATTCGAGCAGTCGTTTTGGAAATATTTTTTTTTGTTTGCAAAATTTTTTTTTTGAATAATCACAAAAATTTCCAATTTCAAAAATATTTTTTTTTGCAAATAAAACAATTTATTTCCAAAACGACTGCGAGGATTAAAAAAATAATTAGTGTTTCTGAAAGATAATTTTGTTGTCGAATTTCGATTTTTTACTTAGTTCCGAGTTTCGATTTTTTAACTTAGTTCAAGAAAATTAACAGTTTTCGATTTACGCGATTATTTATTGACCAAACTTGTCCATTTTGTTTAATAACGCTTTATCTCGAAAACTAGAGCTAGCATTTAAAAGCGGTTATCTACTACATCTCCCTTCTGTTGGTTTTTTGTTTAACTAGCACAGTGTAATCAATAGTAGTTCGAATATTGATGTGGTTTACAAATGTCGATTACAGATACCGTTTGCACTTCTGCCAGGTTCATTATTATGCTCTCGTAATACTACTTTCAAATTAGCTTCCCTTAGGGAATGTGTCCTTAATATACATGAGACCAAGAGTACAAACATACATGCAATTATTTCAAAAAAAAATTCTCCTATTCTTGGTTTAATTATTCCATTTTACTTATTATTACATTTTATGTACTTGAATAAGTAATTGGTCTTGGTAATAAATAATAATGGTTACTATGATATGTTTTTGTTCTTAGGATAAATACATTAGGCTAGCCCAAAAAATGGCGACCCCAATGACCAACAAAAATGTAATTTTCAATAGCTTTTTACTTCCCTTGATAAAAAAATATTTCTGATATCTGACCATTTAGAGCCTGCGGAAAATTTTTTTATATAATATTAATTTATTTCAATATACTCTGGGTCTTAAACCCAACTGTACACCATTTGTTGAACGTAAAATTAAATTAAGAACCGGTATGACCTCTTCACCTAAGGGTAATAATTCATAATAACGCAATACCCGACTAATGGTACTTTTCATCTCTAGCATAGCAAACTTTTGACCAATACAATTGCGTGGACCAGCCGAAAAGGGTACATAGGCAAATGGATTTATCTTATCCGGCGAATCGCTGTAGAAACGTTCTGGATTGAAATCATCGGGATTGGGGAAGTAGTCAGGATCTCGACTGCCAGCATATAAAAGCAAAACGAACGTTGTATTGGCCGGTATGGTTTGATGGCCTGAAAGGAAAAGTATATAAAATTCTGGTTCTTAATTTTGTTTGTTTGTACTTCAAATACCTATTTTAATATCCTCCAAATTTTGACGGCCTACCAATGGCACTGAAGGATACATTCTTAAACTTTCCTTGATGACAGCCTCTAAATATTTCAAATTTTGCAAATCTCTCATATTTATGGGTTTATCTTTATTTGATCCCAAAACCTCTACGATTTCCTCAAACACTCTACGCTGTACCGAGGGATGTCGCGACAAGAGATATAGGCAAAATGATATACCACTGGTAGTGGTATCGTGACCTTCAAACATAAACGTATCAACTTCTTCACGTATATCCTCTTGCGACAATGGCTGGCCATCTATGGTCGCCTGCAGCAGGACATCCAGAAAGGCCATGCGCTTCTTTTGACCCACATCAAGATCGTTTTGAACTGAAATTTAAGAAAATAATTTATTTTTTTTGGATGGGATTTAGGAAAGATTTGCCTTAAATTTTATTTACTTTTGTTTGGGTTTTCTTTTTGTTCGATCATGGTTTTGCGGCGTTCATTTATAACTTTATTGGTGAAATCATGCATTATTTTCGCGCTTTTTCTTAATTTAAAATACGATGGTAAAGCTTGCAATAGAAATCCAATATCATAATACATTTCTGGCTTAACGGCTCGCATTGCAAGAATATCGGTGGCTCTGGAAGGAAAAAAAAATATATATTATTAGAAAATTATATATATGTACGCATAGCCGAGCCGAGAAGAAAGCCGTAACGGCGCGGCTAGCCGATTTTATTTTGAAAGCTGCTCCGTCCCCGAATAAGTTGGATTATTATTCCCCAATCATCATATTATTCCCCAATAATCATATTTTTTTTAATACTTATTCACAAGCTCCAAGCTTTTATTTGCAATTTTTTTAATACCCTTATAGACTATCTATAAGATCGCCACTGAGTTACACTTAAGTAACCATTATTCGATCACATTTTCAAGTTTTTTAAGCATTCTACATTCAACGGTTTTTAGTGAAATTCGGAGCTAAGCCGTTTAGCCGCCGCCGCCGCCGCCGACTATGACTTATTCTTTAGCCGCCGCCGAAATATTGTTTGCTTCTTTGTAGCCGAGGGATGGATTCTGGATCAACAAGAGCTAAAATAAATATTCTACAACATATGTGCGAGTGTGACAGTTAAATACCGCTAACTACGATGAGTTAAAATCTCCGGCTTTTGTTCGACTAACTACGGATTTAAAATCCTACAAGATAAACACTTCAACTGTTTATAGACTCAAAACCGGCCTTTAAGCCGCCGACAACGATTTATTCTTTAGCCTCCGCAGAGATATTTAAGTCGGCTTGCTTCTTTGTAGCCCAGAGATATATTCTGGATCAACAAAAGCTAAATATACTACGACTTATGTGCTAATATGACAGTTTTTACATACCCAGTTTCGATCTTACAATCCGAAATTCTCCAAAGAAATAGTAGTTACCATGATTTTTTGTAAATTTGGCACGATTTTAAGTACAAACTCTTCATTGTGATTAAGTACTGGGTATTTCAGAATTAGAAAGATGATTGATTCGGCTCTCATTGAGGTAACTATACGGTATTGTAACACGCAAACAAACCGGCGAAATAAAACTTCTTCTCTTCTATTTCGGCTAACCACGATTAAAATTAATGCGAGTACATTAAGACTCTTTCGGCTAAATACGGGTCTACAATAATAGTACTATGATGAGTTGAAATCTTCTACTGTTTATAGGCTAAATACCTATACTCCGATTAGATACAAGTCTTCGGCTCGAAACCGGCTAACTAAGGAAATCTTCTTCTGTTATCCTCGACTTCCAGCGGAACATAGGGCCTCAACCATAAATTTATATCGGAGTAGGTGAACCAACACGACTGCTTTTTCTATGTGGAAGCGAAGCGTTTATCGTGCAATATTGGTATTCGACCTTTGAAGTGTGTACGGGATAGTAAAAAAGTAATCGGATCAACTTAATGCTTGGAAGAACCCCCTATTGGCTTCATCCCAAAAATTGACTCAGAAATTGAGTAGACCTATGCTTACTCAGATATTAGGTAACGCTATTTTCGCAGCTTTTTAGCCCCGGAAATTCCGGAAAGGTAGTCTAATGGAGGGTAACCGAAGTAATAATTAGATTCGGTAATGTATATCCATGCTCTAAGAACATATATTTTATACCGAAATGATCCGACTTAACTCGATCGAGGGCTGTCAGCTCAGCAACATCATATTTTCGGCAGTGTTTCTCCGTTTTTTTGTTGGTTCGCGACGGAGTTGAAAAAAATTCCGCACCATGGAACTGCACAGTGTGTCAGAACCGCAAATCCAGTTATTGTGCAATTCTTGCTTAAGCTGACTTCATTTCAGCAACTGCTTAGAACTTTTCATTGCATTGCGCCGGTTGTAACGGGTAACTTTCTCCGAAAAGACCACACAAGAAGTTACAGGAAAGGCATCGTATTTATTATTTACAACTAAGGGCAGTTCTTTCTCCTGATCTAGACAGAAGAGTCCAATATCTAGAATCTTATGATATTGCTATCAGATCCGGAGATAAGACATCGTAACCCTTTTAGATAGAGAAATTGAAACTAATTTCTTGGAGAAGGCGAAATAGGTGCGACGTTAGAAAAACAAAAAGACGAGTTCATCTTCTACACTCTATGTGCCTCACTCGGATTATGGGAGACAAAACTGAGCAACAACTTCAGTCTGCAAAGTCGTAATGGGTACAACGTTCCCCAAAAAAGTTACGGGGAAATCATCGAATTTATCGTCGACAACTCAGTCCTATATAGATCTTCTGATCTGGACAAAAGAACCCTAGAAGCTCAGGGTATTATTGCCAAATCAGGAAATACGGAGTTAAAACTCTATAATGTCTACACTCCGACTGTAACTAGTTGTCCACCTGTTACCGTAACGACATCAGAATCCTTTAATATAAACTGGCTCTAAGTGAACTTTAACGAGTCCATTTTCTGCGCTCTAATTGCGCCAGTTCACATAACTTCCCAACGGTAGTTCTGAAGTCCTTTCCAAGGCATATCTGGAATGATATGCATGAGGATAACATACTAAGATATGTACAAGATCCTTTAGATCGAACATCATACGCGGAAGCATTAAGCAAGATCTTTTAGATCGAACATCGTATGCGGAAGCATTAAGTGACATTATAGGGACGCCATCAAAACCGAGATTTCAGGTTGTCCCATAAATGTTGTATTAGGTTTTCGCCCACAATAGAAGAAGAAAAGAATTTGCGGCGAAAAACAAGAGTTCTTTTGGCACAACTGAGATCGGGAAGGATAGCAGTGAGTTAGTGAGGTCGTACTTCCCAACAGATGCTTTGAAGTCCCCTCCAAGGCTTGTCTGTTATGATATTCTCATGCATGAGGATAACATACGAAGATATGTACAAGATCCGTTGGATCGAACATCGTACGCGGAACCATTAAGCAAGATCCTTTAGATCAAGCATCGTACATGGAAGCATTGAGCATCATTATAGGAATGCCACCATAACCGAGATTTCAGGCTGTCTCATAAATGTTGTATAAGGAGTTCGCCAGAAGAAGAAAAGAATTTGCAACGGAAAACAAGAGTTCTTCTGACACAACTGAGACCGGGAAGGAGGCATGCCATCTCCAACGTATACCTAACATGTGGTCGAAGTCCTCATGTTACCCATTTTCAACTGTAACGCCGAGCCTACTTCAATTATTTCACAAATCCCTCCAGTGGAAGTGACTCAATTTCTTCTTACATGCCTTTCCAAGGCATGTCTGGAAAGATGTTCGCATGCATGAGGATAACACATGTACAAGATCTTTAAAATCGAAAATCGAACGTAGAAGCATTGAGCAAGATCCTTTAGATCGAACATCGTACGTGGAAGCATTGAGTAACATTATAGGAACGCCACTAAAACCGAGATTTCAGGCTGTCCCATAAATGTTATATTAGCAGTTCGCCCACAACAAGAGGAGAAAAGAATTTGCGGCGGAAAACAAGAGTTCTTCTGTCACAACTGAGATTGGGAAGGAGGAACAGATTAGACTGTGCCATCCCTAACATATGTCCAGCATATGGTCAAGGTCCTCATGTTACCCCCTACATTTTCAACTGTAACGACAAGCCTACTTCAATTAGTCCACAAATCCCTTCAGTGGAAGTAGCACAATTTTTTGGCCTTGATCTCCAAACACCAAATTGATAAAAGCGTTGAATTTTAGAGCTGTTACAACAACAATAACATAATATAGAATCTTCTTAAATCTAGTACCAACATTTTTATTAAAAAAAAACTCACGTTTTAACAGCCTCCGCATATGGAAACGCTGGATAATCCTGAGCATTTATTTTCACACCCATGGCCGTTTCTGCTATAATATCCAAGGCCGCTAAACATACGATAGGAAAAATATTAAATGACGTTTTGCCATCTGCCTTCGCCTCGAGTTTCTTAACAAACACCATTCCCTGACGATCGAAAACTTCCACAAACTCCTCGAGTATCTTGAAATGATAAGTGGGTGTTAGGATTTTGCGGCGGGCATGCCATTTATAACCAAAACTCAAGAGCAGACCATCGCTAAGCCAGCACGACAACATATTATAAACGAAGGGTTTCTTTATTAGGGTGGGACTGCTTAAGATAACTTCAAAATATTTGGGATCCTGGGTCACTAATAACAGGCGATGAAAGGCCCATATTCGATAAACTTTGCCGAAGGTGTTACCCAAGTACTTGAAGAGAGCAAAGATATCTAAAAAAAAATATTATACATTAAAATTCTAAATTTGAATATTGTATATTTACTTCGTGTATCATTTCCCACGGTTAATAAAAAATCACCAATTAAGGGCAAAGTGTTTGAGGGTCCCGGTATTTGGGATGTTTTTAATATTTGATTGCGTCTTCTTTTGAATAGGTAATCCCAGATCAAAAGACACGACAAAAGGATAAAACTTATAAACAACCACATTTTTCAAACTTCAGCGATCGTTATTTTTTTCAAAACTTATTTCGTTTAATTCAAAACTTTTTATAACTTCCGCTTTTAAATGTTGTTTCATAAAATACTGTTTGAAAACTGAATCGATTAAAATATTTTGAAACAGGAATCAACTAAATACTTAATAATTATAATTTGTTATTAGAATAATTGAAGCATACAATTTATACTCAATTTAATTTAATAATGAAAAATTTTTAATTGTTTTTGTTTTATTTACACTATTTGTTTAGTTATGATTACAAAACTTTTTATAGTGGGTGCACACTATGCAATGCATTTACGCAATCTGGCAACTTTTCGTTGTAGACTGCAACATTTCTATTCCTATCTAACATACGTGGGATAAGGGCACATTTTTTTCTCTGTTTACGCACAATTATGACTCCATCGGCTGGATTTTTCGCCTTGTGTGAAACACAGGTCTCTGAGAATGCTGATCCACATAATTTTCACATACCGGGATATCACTTTCTATCCTATTTTAACTTTCATAGGGGCATTGCTATGAGCCAGAAATCATTGGACACGCATGATACCAATTTTAACTGTCTATGGATTAAGTTCAGAATTAGAGCGCATCTTTTGTACTTTGGATTTTTTTACAGAAGCCCAAAAGCGGTTAGGGACACAGCGTTATCTGGCTTCGATTTTCAAGAGTTTTTCGGGTTATTTAAGTATCTTTTGGGATTTGATGTTGTTGGGAGATATGGTTATTTATATATAGGCCGATTCCAACAAAATTGAATACACAGTTTTCGGTTACTAAAAGAACTATGTTTACTAAACTTCATACAAATATAAATGAACTTGATTCTGTAAATGGCCAAATCCCTATTCCGGAAAGGTAGTCTTATGAAGGGTAACCGATGTAATGATTAGATTTGGTAAAAACTCCTGTATCCATGCTCTCCTTCTTCTTTTTCTGTTATCCTTGACTCCCAGTGGAGTATAGGGCCTCTTCGATTTTTTTCGGATAAAATTGGTTTCATTCATTAGGATGTTCTTGCTTAGATTAGGCACCTCCAAAATCCTTGTGCCATCTGCCGTATCAGGGGGATTTCTCGCACGATTACCCCTTGGAGTAGTATATTTTGTAATGTCGGAATGGCTCCAAGATAACTCCCTCTCACGTTGGCCCTGACCTAGAATTCAATTCGGGTTATTTACCGCATCTTCAACTAGGTTGCTCAGGTGAGTAGCAATTGAATACAGTTGTTTTCTTTTAGCAGAAAAACCCAGGCAACAACTGCATCCCATTTACATCCCCATGCTCTAAGAACATATATTTTATACCTGAATGATCTGAGTTATCTTGGCCGAGGACTGTCAGCTCAGCAACAACATATTTCCGGCAGTGTTTCTGTGTTTTTTTTGTTGGTTCGCGACGGAGTTGAAACAAATTCCGGACCATGCATCTGCACAGTGTGTCAGACCGCAGTTATTGTGCAATTCTTGTTTAAGCTGACTTCATTTCAGCAACTGCTTAGGACTTGAACATGACAGGAAGAGGTCGGTAAGTTTTATTGCGCCGTGCTGCTAACAACAACGAAACTTATCACCTTCTTCGGCATTATCATCTTCGTCGTCGGAACACGAAACTTCCCCACCTTAAGTTCAGCAATCTTAATGAGTAAGGCATGGTATAAACCATCTTCAGCAGCTTAATTCATCGCGGCTAACTCCATCGATTGCAGTCCACATTCCTGGAGTAATATGAACACTGCAGTTTTACTGTAATGGCCTCCAAGTTGCAGTGGTTTAGGAGACAAAACTAAACAAAAACTGCAGTCCTCAAAGTTACAAATCGCACCAGAAGTTGAGGGAAAGACAACGCATTTATCGTCTTTTCCTGGAGTGAAATCAATGCAGCAGTTTAACTGCAATGGTCTTCAAGGTGATGTGATTCATGCACAAACGTAACACTAGACGCAGCGGTCCAGGAGACCAAACTGAACAATAACTTATGTGTGCAAAAATGTATCTGGTGTAACGTTTTCCTGAAAAGATCGCACCAGAAGTTACAGGGACGGTGCAGTATAGAGTGCTTTCTCCTGATCTGGACAATAGAACCCAATATAAGCTATCAGATTAGGAGATACGGAGTTAGAAACTGCCACTCATTTCTTGGGGAAGGTAAAGTAGGTGCGGCGTTAGAGAAACACATCTTCTGTATTCTTAATGCCCCCACTCCGATTATGAGAGACAAAACTAAGCAACAACTTCAGTCTGCAACGTTGTAAAGGGTACAACGTTCCCCTAAAAGACCGCATCAGACGTTATAGGGAAATCATCGCATTTATCGTTGACAACTCAATCTAGACAAAATAACCTAATACCTAGAAGCTCAGGGTAAGTTTGGCTAGATTATTCGCAATAGTTTTACGGATGTCGTTAAGACCGAAGAGAGAAAGTGAATGGCCGCAAGACTGTCTGGACTGTCGGTGGTACCTTAGCCATTTGCTCGCCCTATAGATGTCTGAAATTTCAGCCTTTAGAATACTATAGAGTTTTGAAACGAAACGTTCAACTTTCTTATACGAAAAAGGTCGCTAGACTGAGATCAAAGAGTTAGCAATAATGTCAGTGCCTCGGCAGAAATGGTCTCTAATGTTATTAAACTGAAAATGAAAATGTTCAACTCAGTGAAATATATTTCGATTAAGCCTAAGTTGAAAACTTGGTTCAATGAGAAATCCAAACATGCAGTCAGATCCCAAGAGGTTGGAGAAACTTTAAGTATATTCAATGCATTTACAAAGAGAATTTACGGAAATGTCTCTTGCAATAAAGCCATATTCGCTCGGTTGTGTGGCATGTGGCGCCGTCTTGTTGAAACCACATATTCTCCAAGTCGTATTCTTCAATAAAGAGCCGTAAGATAGTTCTAATTCCTGAGAACTACGAGGAATCGATACGGGTCTTCGGCAACACTTTCACTTACAGCTGCGAAATTTTGTCAGCGGATCGAGTGAAACGATGATGCACTGTAACCGTTCAAGTCTCTTCAAATTTGTTCACAATTTTGCCAATTGCTTGCGTAGTTGGACGATTATGTAAACCATAATCTCCTCTTAAAGCACGATATGTGACTGTTGCAGAATCACCACTTTTGTACTATGCTTTAATAATTTTTATGCGTTGTGTGATACTTAAGCGATCCATTTTTGTCAATGTCGGACTCTCAACCGAAAATAAAACAAGTAAGAAAGCGCTATAGTCGGTCAAGCCGACCATACGATACCCTTCACCACTAAGGTCAAAGGTGTTATTTTTCCCTTATAAAGACAAATATTTGCTAAATTTTGCCATCATACAAACATTTTCTCAAAACTTATATATTCAACCTGTTTCCGTCATTTGCACTTATATGAGAGCTAGAGTCAAATGTGGACCGATTATCTCGAAATTTGGCAAGTTGACTACAGTTGTTACACAAATTATGTATGCGAAAAATAAACTCAAAATTTTCATTATCTTTAGATTAATTTACGAGCGTTTTAGTGATTTTTTGTCTCATTTAGTGCGTTTTTAAAGAAGAGTTTGTATGGGAGCTATGGTCAAATGTGGACCGATTTCAACGAAATTTGATACAGTGATTTAAGTTTACATAAGCAGTATCTGTTTTAAATTTCATGACAAAATATTGATATTTGTGGCCAATATATCAATTCCGGGAAATGGGACCTATGGGAGGTACCATAAATAATAAACCGATTTTGACCAATTTCAATAGCCATGGTCCCATTGTCAAAAAAATTATCTATGCCAAATTTCATCAAATTATCTTTAGAATTGCGACCTGTAGTTTGATTACAAGATTTACATGGGGGTCCAGCCAGCCAGCCGGCCGTCCAGTCAGCCAGCCAGACGGACGGACATCGCTAAATCGACTCAGAAAGTGATTCTAAGTCTATTGGTATACTAAAAGGTGGGTCTAAGACAAATATTTATATGCGTTACAAACATCAGCACAAACTTGTAATACCCTTTCCACCTACGGTGGTGAAGGGTATAAAAAAATGGTTTAACAACTTAGTTTGACAGATGTCGAATTCCAGTCCTATACTTTTGAAACTACGAAATGGACAACCCTTTATTAATTACGACAAGAAACATAGCCAAAATAATGATCTGATTAGGTCCAAAATCTATAGTGAACAATCCTGCACCATTGAAAATGACTGTGCCAAATTAAGGTTTTAAGTGTCGGCTTATATTATTTCTATGCGTTGCAAACATTAGCATAATCACAGTACAAAAACTTTTCACCTACATTGGCGTAGGGTATAAAAAAACAGTCATGAAAGTGCGTTATTATTGCTTACAGTGTGTGTGTGTGTCTAAACATACACATAAAGTGGGAAATGCATTGCTTAAATGCATTGCTTGGTCTGCATCCACTATAAAGCTTCATTTCAATATACATATGACTGATAGCTGCAGCATTTCAAGATTATCAAGATCAGGTTTGTAATCAAACTTTGTATACAAACAAAAAAACAAACAACATACATTTCACCTTGATTTCAATGTGATCCAGGTTAATAGCTGTAAAATTGCGTTCTAAGTTTCTGCTCCCTCTGATAATAGAGTCAAGTTCGCGTGACAAAAAACAAGATTCACTTTCGCAAAAGGAATCAATAATGGGAAAATAATTGTAAAAATATGAATGCAATGTGCACAGTCGGACTTATGTACTGAAAATGCAATAGTTCAGTTGAAGTTTTTTTTTCATAACAAATTGGTCTCAATTTACTATTTATCTCAGATGCCATTAAAATTATATCGACTGTTTGTTGAAATCAGGTTTCTAGATGGTGGACCTGTGGCTGGACTTATAAAGAGTATTTTTTAAACGCTTCCTGTATTTAATTTAAAAAGAAAAATTGTGTGAAATATCGTTATTTATTTAATTTAGAAGACCTATTGATGCAGTTATGAGTGCGATATAGAATTTTTAAAACTCAATATCTATATATACCCAGCAAAACTTTGGTAATGGCAAGTACTCTGGTAACTGGTTACCTTGTAATGACTACAACATACCCTCCAAATAACTAATAAGTTATTACATAAGTACTTAGTACCTGGTAGACCGAGCCTTGCTCGGAGCTTTATGATAAGCATTTTGAGGAAAATTTTAAAGTTTTTATATATTTTATATTATAAAGTGCTAAAATAAATTTAGAGGAAAGACATTGTAGAAATATTCAGTTAATTTTGAATTATTTGATTTATTTTGTCCGACCAACATATAGTTTGCATAGTTTACAGTTTAACTCATTTTGAATAATTTTGGAAATTATTCATATCAACAGAAACCTCTGTCGACTCATGCGCAACAACTTTGCTAAAGATTATAGTCTGATCAAATGCACAGTTTACGATTTAATTCATTTTGAGTAGTTTTCTGTGGCGCCACCTGTCGGACTTTGCTTATTCCAATTCATAAACCTTCTTCGGCTTATCCGTAACAACTTTGCTGAAGATTATAGCATGATTAAATGTACAGCATACGATTAAATTGACTTTGAGTAAATTTCAGTAGCGCCACCTGTCGAAATTTCTTCATACCAACTAAGAAACCTTCGTCGGCTCATGTGCAACAACTTTGCTAAAGATTGTAGCATGATTAAATGTACAGATTACGATTAAATTGACTTTGAGTAAGTTTCTGTAGCGCCACCTGTCGGAAATTATTCATACCAACTAAAAAGCCTTCGTCGGCTCATGCGCTACAACTTTGCTAAAGATCATAGCATGATCAAATCTACAGTTTACGATTTAATTAATTTTTAGTAATTTTCAGTGGCGCCATCTGTCGGAAATTAGTCTTATCAACTTTAAAACCTTCGCCGGCTTATCCGCAACATCTTCGCTAAAGAGCATAACACAATCAAATTCACAGTTTACTATTCTATAAAGAACATACATACAGACAAACATTCATTTGTTTAAAATAATACTAATTTCTCCCCCTTTTTATTCCCTAATTTCTAAAAGTTCCATATGTATATTTGGTACTTTTTTGGTGCCAATTGAATTCGGTACATTTTTTTAAAACGCATTTAACATAATGTATAATGTTCCTATTCATATTACTTTGGAGATGTTAAATTATCATTTTATCCCTTTTTTACCCATTTTGGCTCCAAAACCAAAAAAGTACCAAATACGTGTTTCATGTTTTTTTTACATCTATTGATTGCAGTACCAAGTTTCTTTCTATATTCTTTAGTTTAAAATATAAGAGTGGGTTAAAAAGGTGCCAAAAAAACTATTTTTACCCTTTTTTACCCTCTATCGGACATAGTTTCAAAAAGTACCAAACACCTGTCCGCTTATTTTCAAAGCTGTTTAAAACGTAATTTTAATTTTGTTTCTATACCTATTACTTTAGGAGACATAGCGTTTTCGATTTTTTCCCCTTTTTACCCGTTTTTACCCTCTTAGAGGTAAAAGTTCCAAAAGTCCCTTCTTCTTCGACCTATACATCAAAAAAGATACCCACTGTCCAAATTTTATCAAAATCGTTAGAGCCGTTTTCGAGATAGCCATTCTATATATATATACAATTATTGCTCGTTTAAGAATATAAGATAAGATTTGTAATTAAAATGGTAAGTTTAAATGAATGGCCCGGGTTCAAATCCCACCAAGACCAAAATTTTTTTAAAATTTTTTTTTTATTAAAAATATATTTTTAAATGATGTTTGAATTTTAAAAACTTAAATATTACCTTCTGTAAAAAAAATTGGAAAACTAACTCACGGTAATGAAAAAATACTATCATGAGTCAATTTTGATTTTGGATACCAAGCAATGGTTCTTAGCTTGGTAAGCCCAGACTTATCTTGGTTATCTTTCATCTCAACTGTGGACACTGACCTCTTAGTGATATCACCCAAAGAACTACGTCACGTAATGAGCTAACATGTACCGCGAGTTGTCCAATAAGAACGATAAAAAAAGAAAGACCAAGTATAGGAAAATTTCTCACAACTTGGCCTATAAAATTGAAGAATATTCGCACAAGATCGAAGAAAATAGGTTGTATCTATAGGCCATTTGAGTAAGTAAGAGCCAGTGTTATATAAAAACTTATACAAAAAGAAAGATTTAAATTGTTTAGGTTTTAAAATAATTAAAAAAAACTTCTTTATTGTTTATTAAATGCATTAAACATTTACAAAAAATCGTATAGAAATATTTTTCCAAAAATTACAAAAAAGCCAAAAAGCAGGGAAAAACAAAGTTATTGTCACATGATTTTGGATCTAAAAATAAAAATTGTATATATTAATTATAAGCTGCTAAGTTTTCGACATATGAAGTAGCTCAGTGGAAGAGTCTCCGCCTAGCAGTCGTAGGGGTCTGGGTTCGAGCCCCCATTGGGTCATAAAAAAAATTTGTGTTTCGTTAAAAAATATATTTTTTTAAATAAAACAACAAAAAAGTTGTTGTTGTTGTTGTTTTCCAATTGCTTACCCAAGTCATTACTTTTCTGCAATTGGTAAGTACTTGCCTCCAATGACATGCCCATGTTAATGTAATGACTTAAACAGTAAATGAGTAAGTAGTTCGTGTTCAATATTTTAGCTGTTTAACTCATTATTTGGTAATGAAAAATACCAAAGTCCCAAACTGACAAATATCTATCTATATATATATATATAAAACTCTAACGTGACTGACTGACTCACTGACTTATTGACTGATTGACTGACTCATCATCGCCCAGCCTATAGATCCACTAAGAAGGGATTTTTGGAATATCGGCCGCTAAGGGGGTAAAAAAGGGAAAAAATAGTAATGATCTATCTCCGGAAGTAAACGTCATAGGACCAAAATTGAAATAGCATTGGGATCAGCTACAAAAATAAGTAGAAATGTGTTTGGTACTTTTACGCAGTTAGGGCAAATAGAGTGTAAAAAGGTTAAAAATATAATGTTGGTACTTTGTTTAACCCATATGTATCTTTAAAACCAATCAATATAGTAACAAAATTTAAAACAGAGACGGTAAACAAGAAAAAATCATTTAACACGTGTTTGGTACTTTTTTGATTAAAAAAAACGGGTAAAAAATGTAGGGTAGGACCATTTTTCTTTTTCTTTGTATTTCACTTGAACCAATAAAGCTAGAAATAAAATTTGTAGGGAAGTCGATTGCCAAATACACATTTTTGTGCGTATTTGGTCCTTTTATGAGTTTAGAGGGTAAAAGGGAAAAAAACGGTTACATTATATCTCCTAAACTAAAAGCGATAGGTGCAAAAATTAAATTGGTTTGAGATTCGCATTAAAACTAAAAGAACACGTGTTCGGTACTTTTTTTTAATTCGACCGCCTAGGGGGTAAAACAAGGTAGAAAAGGGAGAATAACATCATATCTCCGAAAACAAAATCGATAGAAACAAAGTTGAAATTGGATTTGGATCGGCTAGAAAAATAAGGGGACAAGTGTTTGGTACTTTTTGGGAAATGGCATTAATAGGGATGAAAAAGGGTAAAAACTATAATTTGGTAATTTTTTTAACCCATACGTATCTTTTGAAATAATAAATATAGAGACTCAATTTATATCACAATCGATAAGTACTAAAAAACATTAAATACATTCTTGGTACTTTTTCGATACATGGGGTGCAAACCAATTTTTTCTCAGATTGCCGTTTAGTGACTCCTTGGTCCAAAGTTTGCTTTCGCTTAGAGTTTTTTTCCTCATTTTTTGTTACTGGGTTAAAATATATGCAAAGATTAAAATCAAAAATCTTAACCTCAAAACTGAATGCTTGTTTTAAATTTACATTTCGATTAGCTTTGGGACGATATGGGCTAACAAATATGCAAAGATGAAAAACAAGAAACCTAACCTCAAAACCTTCTTCCATTTTAACTCTTTTTTATCCCATAAATCGAAAAACTACCCAATGTTTGTTTAATATTTTTTAATGTTATTCGGTAGCTGTTAAAATTATGATTCCAAGTTCATTGCTTTGTTCAAAGTACCAAAAAGTAACAAATTTTGTACCACTTTTTATTACTCCTTATTTCATCCTATTTTTCAAAAAGTACCAACACTACAATGTGATGAGACTCAAAGGTAAAAAGTTCAAAAAATTTACTCAAATCCTCTGTCAAGCAAATTTCTTTTCAAACAACCCAATATATTTAGGATTCAACCCATCACTAATCGCAAGTTAGCATTAAATTTATGCTAATTAAATTCAAGGTCATACAAACAGAATCAAAACATTATCCATTCATTAATTTGCTTAACAAATGAAGTCTATTCGATTTATTTAGAATTCCGATACGATACTAAATTTAATTATTGAGTTTAACACACATAAATGTCATAACTAAGATATGCATATTAGCATAAATTTGAGGACATACAAATAGGATAATAAAATTGAATTATACATATCGCTACTGAAATAAAAAAGGGCATAACTGCAAAAATCTTTAAGCTGACTATAACTATTAAACATTTTTGTGGCGTTTTATCTCCAACATTTTTACTTTTTTTAAAATTGTGAAGTGGGTTCTTCCTTTTTAGCTGAAGATATGTATTACACAGATTTATACACACACAAAAGAATGAATACATTTGCTCACATACACATAACCAATATTTATTATCATTTCAGTTGACTATGCTTCATCTAAGGACAATCCGTGGTTCTACTGCTGGATTATTGCCGCCATTGTATCCTCCTGCTACGCATACACGTGGGATATCAAATTTGATTGGGGTTTATTTGATGCCAAGGCGGGTGATAATACTTTCCTCAGAGAAGAGACTGTCTACTCATCCACGGTAAGTAACGAAACAGCACAAAAATAAAAATATAGAAAAATGGAGGAGTATCTATTTACCATATTTTATGTGAAAACGAAAGATAAGAACGAACCCAAATAACAAGTGACAAAAATTACTTTATTACAACTCGATTACATTTTATTTCACAAATTGTAATTTGCAGTTATCAGTTCTTAAACAAATGGTACGAAACATTTTTCTTGAAAATAAATTTAATTTGTATTGGGGAAAGAATTCAAGTGGTACATCATACAGGAAATTTATAAGAAATCAGATGGGACTAGTCATAGTCTAGTCATAGTCTAGTCATAGTCTAGTCATAGTCTAGTCATAGTCTAGTCATAGTCTAGTCATAGTCTAGTCATAGTCTAGTCATAGTCTAGTCATAGTCTAGTCATAGTCTAGTCATAGTCTAGTCATAGTCTAGTCATAGTCTAGTCATAGTCTAGTCATAGTCTAGTCATAGTCTAGTCATAGTCTAGTCATAGTCTAGTCATAGTCTAGTCATAGTCTAGTCATAGTCTAGTCATAGTCTAGTCATAGTCTAGTCATAGTCTAGTCATAGTCTAGTCATAGTCTAGTCATAGTCTAGTCATAGTCTAGTCATAGTCTAGTCATAGTCTAGTCATAGTCTAGTCATAGTCTAGTCATAGTCTAGTCATAGTCTAGTCATAGTCTAGTCATAGTCTAGTCATAGTCTAGTCATAGTCTAGTCATAGTCTAGTCATAGTCTAGTCATAGTCTAGTCATAGTCTAGTCATAGTCTAGTCATAGTCTAGTCATAGTCTAGTCATAGTCTAGTCATAGTCTAGTCATAGTCTAGTCATAGTCTAGTCATAGTCTAGTCATAGTCTAGTCATAGTCTAGTCATAGTCTAGTCATAGTCTAGTCATAGTCTAGTCATAGTCTAGTCATAGTCTAGTCATAGTCTAGTCATAGTCTAGTCATAGTCTAGTCATAGTCTAGTCATAGTCTAGTCATAGTCTAGTCATAGTCTAGTCATAGTCTAGTCATAGTCTAGTCATAGTCTAGTCATAGTCTAGTCATAGTCTAGTCATAGTCTAGTCATAGTCTAGTCATAGTCTAGTCATAGTCTAGTCATAGTCTAGTCATAGTCTAGTCATAGTCTAGTCATAGTCTAGTCATAGTCTAGTCATAGTCTAGTCATAGTCTAGTCATAGTCTAGTCATAGTCTAGTCATAGTCTAGTCATAGTCTAGTCATAGTCTAGTCATAGTCTAGTCATAGTCTAGTCATAGTCTAGTCATAGTCTAGTCATAGTCTAGTCATAGTCTAGTCATAGTCTAGTCATAGTCTAGTCATAGTCTAGTCATAGTCTAGTCATAGTCTAGTCATAGTCTAGTCATAGTCTAGTCATAGTCTAGTCATAGTCTAGTCATAGTCTAGTCATAGTCTAGTCATAGTCTAGTCATAGTCTAGTCATAGTCTAGTCATAGTCTAGTCATAGTCTAGTCATAGTCTAGTCATAGTCTAGTCATAGTCTAGTCATAGTCTAGTCATAGTCTAGTCATAGTCTAGTCATAGTCTAGTCATAGTCTAGTCATAGTCTAGTCATAGTCTAGTCATAGTCTAGTCATAGTCTAGTCATAGTCTAGTCATAGTCTAGTCATAGTCTAGTCATAGTCTAGTCATAGTCTAGTCATAGTCTAGTCATAGTCTAGTCATAGTCTAGTCATAGTCTAGTCATAGTCTAGTCATAGTCTAGTCATAGTCTAGTCATAGTCTAGTCATAGTCTAGTCATAGTCTAGTCATAGTCTAGTCATAGTCTAGTCATAGTCTAGTCATAGTCTAGTCATAGTCTAGTCATAGTCTAGTCATAGTCTAGTCATAGTCTAGTCATAGTCTAGTCATAGTCTAGTCATAGTCTAGTCATAGTCTAGTCATAGTCTAGTCATAGTCTAGTCATAGTCTAGTCATAGTCTAGTCATAGTCTAGTCATAGTCTAGTCATAGTCTAGTCATAGTCTAGTCATAGTCTAGTCATAGTCTAGTCATAGTCTAGTCATAGTCTAGTCATAGTCTAGTCATAGTCTAGTCATAGTCTAGTCATAGTCTAGTCATAGTCTAGTCATAGTCTAGTCATAGTCTAGTCATAGTCTAGTCATAGTCTAGTCATAGTCTAGTCATAGTCTAGTCATAGTCTAGTCATAGTCTAGTCATAGTCTAGTCATAGTCTAGTCATAGTCTAGTCATAGTCTAGTCATAGTCTAGTCATAGTCTAGTCATAGTCTAGTCATAGTCTAGTCATAGTCTAGTCATAGTCTAGTCATAGTCTAGTCATAGTCTAGTCATAGTCTAGTCATAGTCTAGTCATAGTCTAGTCATAGTCTAGTCATAGTCTAGTCATAGTCTAGTCATAGTCTAGTCATAGTCTAGTCATAGTCTAGTCATAGTCTAGTCATAGTCTAGTCATAGTCTAGTCATAGTCTAGTCATAGTCTAGTCATAGTCTAGTCATAGTCTAGTCATAGTCTAGTCATAGTCTAGTCATAGTCTAGTCATAGTCTAGTCATAGTCTAGTCATAGTCTAGTCATAGTCTAGTCATAGTCTAGTCATAGTCTAGTCATAGTCTAGTCATAGTCTAGTCATAGTCTAGTCATAGTCTAGTCATAGTCTAGTCATAGTCTAGTCATAGTCTAGTCATAGTCTAGTCATAGTCTAGTCATAGTCTAGTCATAGTCTAGTCATAGTCTAGTCATAGTCTAGTCATAGTCTAGTCATAGTCTAGTCATAGTCTAGTCATAGTCTAGTCATAGTCTAGTCATAGTCTAGTCATAGTCTAGTCATAGTCTAGTCATAGTCTAGTGATGGTTTTGGCATTTAATTTTATTTTCTTGGTGTTATTGCATTCTTCCCGGAACTCAAAGTGCCCTTGAAAATTTCAAAACAAAAAGTAAAGTCACAATTTATTCTTGTGGCTTGAAACACATAATGAACTTTTTTTCTTTACATATATTTTTACCTTTTGCTTTGAGTTAACTAATTTTTCCAACTAAAAAAAATCCATTTTGGTTAATATCCTTTATGCAATGCTTTTATGCTGGAAAATAATGTTCAGCATTAATTAATTTTTTTTTTTAGAAAAATGGAGTGAAAAATTTTCTGGAATTTTGTTTGGTTAAATTAAATTTTGTGCAAATATGTGAAAAATACTAAAGGTAAAATTTTCATGATATTCAAATATTTGTGCTAACAAATTTGAAAAAAATATCTAATATATATAATTACACAGTGCTCGCTTTTAGTAATTTTTTTTAGCGACAAAGGGGAGACCTAGTGGATAAAGATAACTTGAGTACGCTGAGTTCAATGGTACTAACCGTTTTTTTAGTTTAGCTTTAGTTTTCGCGATAACCGTTATTTTTTAAGGTTAGCTTTAGTTTTCACAATATAGCGTTTTGAAAAAATGGAGGAGGTTGAGCAATAATTATTTGCATAACTTCAAAAATTTTTATTTTCTTGTACTTAGTAAAAAAACCGAAATTTGGCAACAATATTATATTTTAGCAACACTAATTATTTTTTTTAATCCGAGCAGTCGTTTGGGAAATAAATTTTTTTGTTTGCAAAAAAAACTTTTTTAAGAGGTTGTGGGTTCGAATCCGGGCTCAGGTTCATATCATAAATTTTTATTTTTTAATTTTAATAATTTTTATGATTTTTAAATTAGATTAATAATTTTTAAGAATACTGAAACAAGTAAGAGTGGTATATTCGGCTTTGCCGAATCTTGGATACCCTTCACCAATGGTGTTCCAAAAGTACTTAATGTAATTCGTAGCAATATTTGGTTATACTAGTATTATATGCAAAGAGTCTTTAAAATTAAGAGTCGGAAAACGAAAACCTTTTCGGTGGCGTCATCATCTAGAATAGTTATGCACCCAAAGGTTAGGTTGGGCAGGTGGCTGATGTCTAGGGAAGCTTCACTTGGGTTCTAAAGTGGTCCCTTTGTGAAAGATAATGATTACTAGACTACAAATAGAGAATGCATATTTAAGCCAGCCAGTAGCTTCGAAATAAAATAGACACATATTTTACGAACATTTAATAAAGTTCGATAGACCAGATAAACCATGCAGAAAAGATGCTTCAAAATGTAGATGCCCTTACATTTGCAATAGCACATCGATTTGATGAAGTTTAAGTGTTCTGGCATGCAACCCAAAAACACAGTGCCCAGTGAGGGTTGTGCACTTTAATTCGTATGAATTATCCAACTAGTAAAAGTTCTTGATTAGTTATGTAAAACTCTGAAGTTAGCGGACTGATTTAGGTCAAAGCTTTAACAATGATAAGCTTTAAAAATTATAGGGTATACACTCTTAGTTTGAGATACATACGTGAAATATATAGCTTTTGAATGGATGGATATCAGCTTTGTCGGAAAAGTTATTAAAGATTTACTTATTAATCTGAAGTTAGTTAATTAATTAAAATGAACACTTCATCAATAATATTTGGGATGTATTGTTTTTTCGATCTGTCCGATGGATGTTTGGAAAGTTTTGCTCTAGTTCCTTGTGCAATTTTAATGTGATTTAATTTATCAGCATTAAATCGATTCCCGGTCGGGGTTATATGGGAGATTTCACTAAATGTGAATAGAGCTCGCCCATTTTCAATATCGAACTTTTCAAGAGATCAGAAATACTTTTGTCAAATATTGTCCCTCTAGAAAGTTTATTTTAGGCGCTATCGCCCTGAATATCAATATTGTACAACGTCTTTATACTAAATGTCATCATCGTATCTTAGGCGAAGTTATACGGGATCAATTGTCAAACGTGAACGGATTTCTCCCAATTGCAATTAAAAAATTTTAATTTTCGTTGATATGTGAGATACTTACATACATATGTAGGTTTTGAACGGATATCATGTAGTTAGCTGCATTTTTGTACTTCCTAGGAAGATCACCTATAATTTGATATATAATACATTCTCAAATGTTATCATAATGTTCAAAAGTCAGACACAAAATTAAGATAAATGCAGTGTGTCTGTCTGCTAAAACCAGATTTGTGGAGCTCCTGAATTGTCGCACTCTGAATTTCAACATTGTCGATCAAAACACCATCGCTTAAACGCTAAATTATATCTACCACAAATTACCGAATGCATCAGGATTTAGGTAATCCCCTGCGAAGGACGCTATTAAATTTCATCAAAATAAACACCTGAGATATCGACAAAACAGGAGCTCCAAAAACTTGACTTACAGACAGGTAGACGGACGGACAAAAAAACAGACGGACGGACAGACAAACAGACGGACGGACGGAGGTCGCGAAATCGATTCTCCTGCCGATTCTGAGTTGATCGGTACAATTTGAATGGTATTCGTAATCAGATTTGAGGAGTATAGATTTTAGAAAATCCTCACACAAAGAACGATGTCAAATTTCATCACATTCGGTCCATAAACACCTGAGATATCGCTGAAACAGTACTTACAAAATGTAAACAAAATTTCTTAGACACATACTTTGGGCAATTTGCTGTACATCAAATGTAGTGTTATGGCGATATCTCAATTGTTTATGGAGCGCTTTTGATAAAATTTAATAACGTGCTTGGCGGGGGAATTTCCTAAAATCTGATATAAAATTTATGTAGGTCCGTGCTCCAGGAGGATGGTTTTTCCTATTTCTGCATTTCATTTTTTCAACAAACATTCTCTAATGCGAACTTTGGGCAATTTGCGATACATCAAAATCAGTGTTTTGGCGATATCTCAGTTGTTTATGGACCGATTTTGATAAAATTTTACAGAGTGTTTTGGGAAACTATTTCCTACAATCTGATATATAACATATTATCACATGTACACCAGGAGTATCTTTTTTCTCCTGTTATTTAAAAGTGTGTTTCAATCAAAAATTTTAAAATTTTCGTCTAATTTTTGGTATTTTTTCGATATTTTCGGTGTTTATAAACCGATTTTAATGAAATTTAATAGCGTTCATTGCGGGAGAATTTCCTAAAATCTGATATATAATTTATGTAAGTCCATCCTCCAGGGGCTTCAGAAACTTGATTTCAACAGACAGACAGACAGACGGACGGACAGACAGACAGACAGACGGACATCGCTTAATCGATTCTCCTCCCTGAGAATCTGGTATCTAAAGTTGGTGACACAGTGTGCTGATGAAGTCCGTAGCGGGACAGAAAATGCAGCATTCCACACTGCTAAGTGTCACATAGTTTTTTCAGTATTCTTTAAAATTATTAATCTAATTTAAAAATCATAAAAATGATTAAAATTAAAAAATAAAAATTTATGATATGAACCTGAGCCCGGCTTCGAACCCATAACCTCTCAACATAAATTCTTGGTTCAACTAAAAATTAATTTCTTTCAAAAACTTTTTTTTTGAAAAATCACAAAAATTTTCATTTTCAAAATAATTTTTTTTTTGCTAACAAAAAAATTTATTTTCAAAACGACTTATCGGATTAAAAAAATAATTAGTGTTTCTGAAAGATAGTAAGTATTGTTGGCAAATTTCGGTTTTTTTTCTTAGGCCAAGAAAATAAAAAGTTTTGGAGTTATGAGAATAATTATTGTGGAACCTCCTAAATATATTAAATAAAGCTATATCTCGAAAGCTAGAGCTAACCTAAAAAAACGGTTGGCACCATTGAATATCCTTACTACTAGGTCTCTCTTTTGTCGGTTTTTTTTTAACTAGCACAGTGTTATTTAACATACATTTTTATTTAAGGATATTTATTAACATCGAGGTAAAATTAAATATGATAAGCCCAATAAACAGGTTTTCCCTACTTGGTAGAACATTTATTCATTAATGCAGTAAAAAAAAAATCAGATGTTTTATTAACATTTCTTACAATTTTCAATGTACATATTATTTCAATAAGTAGTTTCTTAAACATTTTCCAGCTGCTGACTTAATAAAATTTTTTCTTCAAAGTTTTTATAAAACTTTATCTTAATGCTTTTGCTTTGTTTAGTTCTAAAAGTCTGCACCATGGATCGTGAGAGTGTTATGGGATTAGTACTGCATTCGTATAATCGTATGTTCCTATAATCTATCTACGCTGAATGGTCACAATCGGAAAAAAATTTGAATCAGTAGAATATTAAACAAAGTCAGGAATTACGATTTTTGTAAAATTGTTTTGAGAAATGAACCACGACCCACAGTGGTTTGAAAAAAAAGTAATAATAAATAAGTATCTTCTAAACTGTAAGTCTGATTGCATCACTATGTATGAGAGAATTGTTAAGGAGAACCCAAGCTTTTTCAATTTTGATTTCATGGTTACCCTGTGTTTACACAGCGTGAATGATTGGGCATTAAAGTAGACGACCTCAGAAGTAAAAAAGTTTTTGAAGCGTGTAGCACTTTCAGTTATTGTCCAATATGATTGATTTTTTACATTTTGGAATGAGATTAAAGAAACGAAGAAAAGTTATGCTTACCTTACTATAATAACTGTTACTGGTTTTAAGTTATTTCATTTCAAAAATAAAAAATATCATTTTTCTCTTTGACTTTTTTTAGTTTTTGACCCATTGTGCATTCGATATTAAATCCATAATTTTTTTAAAAAATGCGTACATAAGCCAATAGTTCAGAAAATAAAACAGTGAAAAGCATTTTTAAATATCTTTAACAGTTCAATAATGAGAAATTTCAAAATTCAAATATTTTTCGCTGATCGGAAAAAGTGCATTTTTTCCACAAAAAGATGGTACCAATTTTTTTTTTTACTTTTTACGAAGAAGTTTTTATTAAAAGTTAATGTTTTATTAAATATTTTTTATAAAGGGGTTCTAAGATGATTTTAGACCAAAATTTAAGTAAGTGCAATATTTCCTTTACATTCAGCATTGAACGAAATTTGTCAAAATTTTAAGAAAATTTTTGTGTTTTCGAACATATAACAAAAAAGTCAAGCCGATTTTGCAACTTTCTGATATGCAGTTATATAGTGCCGTATATTCTCTTTAGATTTCAAAATTTTTTCTATAGAAACATTTTGGTATTAAAATTTTTTCTATAGAAAAATTTTGGTATCAACATTTTTTCAATAGAAAAATTTTTGGCATCAACATTTTTTCTATAGAAAAATTTTTGCATCAAAATTTTTTCTATAGAAAAATTTTTGGCATCAAAATTTTTTCTATAGAAAAATTTTTGGCATCAACATTTTTTCTATAGAAAATTTTTTGGCATCCAAATTGTTTCTATATCCAGAAAATAGAATTTTATAAAAAATGACAAATTTCTATATACCAAAATTTTTATTGGAAAAAAGGTCAATTGGGTTTCCTATTTTAAAATTCTTTTAATTGTTTTATACAAACAATAAATCTACGCTTTATGTTTATATTTGTTGGACACAATAATAATTCGTATTTATTTTGTGCCTCAATATAACATATATAGTGTGGTTTTCGCTCTGTCTAGAATTAGGGATAATATTCTAGATGAGATGGTCTAATCAACCATCGAAACGTGTCGAGGAAAGGGTTCCCCACCAACATTTTTTGGTTTTATCAAAAAACTATTTATTACAATAATAAATAATTGTAATGAATTGGGATCTTAGTGCAATACACTACAGTAAAACTTTTTAATAAAATGTTTGATATCCCAAAATTTTGATAAAACTTTTTAAAAAACTTTGTTACTGCAAAAAAATTGTTCACATACCTTGTACAGTTTTTCAGAACTTTAGAGTCAAATTTCAAAAATAATTTTGTAAAAAATACACTTTGCTCGATTTTGACAACCTTTTTTACCGACTAAAGTGAGACCTAGCGGATAAAGATAAATTTAGTACGTTTAATTCAATGGTGCTAACAGTTTTTTTAGGTTAGCTCTAATTTTCGAGTTATCCAACGAGAGGAAGCTAAGGCAAATACACGTGCTCGTAAAATGTATGTTTTCTATATAAAAAATGGATGAGGGTGCGCAATAAATATTCACGTAACTCGCTAAACTGTTAATTTTCTTGAACCAAGTAAAAAAAAACCGGAATTCGACAACAAAATTATCTGTCGTTTTGGAAATAAAAATTTTTGTTTTCAAAAAAAAAAAAAAAAAACTGAAAATGGAAATTTTTGTGATTTTTCAAAAAACAAAAAATATTCTTTTTTCCAAAAAAAAAAAAAAATATTATTTCAAAAAGATAATTTTGTTCCCAAATTTCGGGTTTTTTATTTAGTTCAAGAAAGCAAACAGTTTTCAAGTTATGAGAATATTTATTGCGCAACCTCCTTCATTTTTTTATAACCCTATATCTCGAAAACTAGAACTAACCTAAAAAAAGGTTAGCAGCACTGAACTCAGAGTACTCGATTTATCTTTACCACTGGGTCGACCTTTTGTCGTTGAAAATAGTTGTCAAAATCGAGAACTGTGTAATTACTTTGCTAAATTTCTATCCAATTTCTTTTTCGTTCTGTCCCATTGTGCATTGCAAGAAGGACATAGAAAATTCGCTATAACAGAATATTTAACTGCTATTTGCTTAATCTTTTTCTTGGAGTCTCTTACAGAAACTTGAGTAAACAATAGTATTTAATGTTAATCTAGTGGAAGGGGATACTTCCAGTAACTACTTAGGGACAATGATGATCATTTTTGCATTTTCCGTTATAAGTTAAATTTTAAAGCATAAAATGCTATCATTTTATTTAAAGAAAATCTTTAATTTTAGTCAGTAAAATAAAAATCTTAAATCAAAACGTTTAAATAAAGACAACCACAAAAACGTCCTTATTTAAAAACCATCTTATATATATCTACATTTTTTTGCAATAACTATCCATAAATTTTTTCTTGATGTTCCACATTTTTCCACTTCCATTTTTTTCCTTTCCGGTTCGTTGGTTTCATCAGTGGTTCTATTATTTTGGCATAATAGAGGATTTAATATTACGTTTTGCCTGGACCGTTTCGATGAGTTTAATCGAAGCTGGATATATGGAAGGAGATGTCATGGTAACGATACTGAGTCCTTTGGAAGTATTTCGTCGTTTCATTTGGAATTACTTTCGTCTGGAAAATGAACACATTAACAATTGTGGTAAATTTCGTGCTGTACGAGATATTTCTGTGGCGCCAATGGATTGTTCAGATCAGGTGAGCTATAAATTTTGGTTTTCTCAGTTTTAATGTAAAAGTTTGTGTAAATATTTATGTATCTATCATACGTATTCTTTTGGGAATATTTTTATTTTATTGATTTTCAAGGAAACTTTTTAATTGAAATACTTTGTCCGGATATTATAAAGACATTTGAATTGGTAACATATGTTAAGGGTTGGTTCAAAGAAAAATATTTAAAGAGTAGAACAATGAAATGACAAAGTTGATACTAAAATATTGTCAAAATTTTAATTTTTTTTTTAAATTTTGCAAATTTTGGAAAAATTTCCCGTAAAAATATGAAATTTTTGAAAAATTTCCCGTAAAAATATGAAATTTTTGAAAAATTTCCTATAAAAATAGGAAATTTTTGAAAAATTTCCTATAAAAATATGAAATTTTTGAAAAATTTCCTATAAAAATATGAAATTTTTGAAAAATTTCCTATAAAAATATGAAATTTTTGAAAAATTTCCTATAAAAATATGAAATTTTTGAAAAATTTCCTATAAAAATATGAAATTTTTGAAAAATTTCCTATAAAAATATGAAATTTTTGAAAAATTTCCTATAAAAATAGGGAATTTTTGAAAAATTTCCTATAAAAATAGGAAATTTTTAAAAAATTTCCTATAAAAATAGGAAATTTTTGAAAAATTTCCTATAAAAATAGGAAATTTTTGAAAAATTTCCTATAAAAATAGGAAATTTTTGAAAAATTTCCTATAAAAATAGGAAATTTTTGAAAAATTTCCTATAAAAATAGGAAATTTTTGAAAAATTTCCTATAAAAATAGGAAATTTTTGAAAAATTTCCTATAAAAATAGGAAATTTTTGAAAAATTTCCTATAAAAATAGGAAATTTTTGAAAAATTTCCTATAAAAATAGGAAATTTTTGAAAAATTTCCTATAAAAATAGGAAATTTTTGAAAAATTTCCTATAAAAATAGGAAATTTTTGAAAAATTTCCTATAAAAATAGGAAATTTTTGAAAAATTTCCTATAAAAATAGGAAATTTTTGAAAAATTTCCTATAAAAATAGGAAATTTTTGAAAAATTTCCTATAAAAATAGGAAATTTTTGAAAAATTTCCTATAAAAATAGGAAATTTTTGAAAAATTTCCTATAAAAATAGGAAATTTTTGAAAAATTTCCTATAAAAATAGGAAATTTTTGAAAAATTTCCTATAAAAATAGGAAATTTTTGAAAAATTTCCTATAAAAATAGGAAATTTTTGAAAAATTTCCTATAAAAATAGGAAATTTTTGAAAAATTTCCTATAAAAATAGGAAATTTTTGAAAAATTTCCTATAAAAATAGGAAATTTTTGAAAAATTTCCTATAAAAATAGGAAATTTTTGAAAAATTTCCTATAAAAATAGGAAATTTTTGAAAAATTTCCTATAAAAATAGGAAATTTTTGAAAAATTTCCTATAAAAATAGGAAATTTTTGAAAAATTTCCTATAAAAATAGGAAATTTTTGAAAAATTTCCTATAAAAATAGGAAATTTTTGAAAAATTTCCTATAAAAATAGGAAATTTTTGAAAAATTTCCTATAAAAATAGGAAATTTTTGAAAAATTTCCTATAAAAATAGGAAATTTTTGAAAAATTTCCTATAAAAATAGGAAATTTTTGAAAAATTTCCTATAAAAATAGGAAATTTTTGAAAAATTTCCTATAAAAATAGGAAATTTTTGAAAAATTTCCTATAAAAATAGGAAATTTTTGAAAAATTTCCTATAAAAATAGGAAATTTTTGAAAAATTTCCTATAAAAATAGGAAATTTTTGAAAAATTTCCTATAAAAATAGGAAATTTTTGAAAAATTTCCTATAAAAATAGGAAATTTTTGAAAAACTTCCTATAAAAATAGGAAATTTTTGAAAAATTTCCTATAAAAATAGGAAATTTTTGAAAAATTTCCTATAAAAATAGGAAATTTTTGAAAAATTTCCTATAAAAATAGGAAATTTTTGAAAAATTTCCTATAAAAATAGGAAATTTTTGAAAAATTTCCTATAAAAATAGGAAATTTTTGAAAAATTTCCTATAAAAATAGGAAATTTTTGAAAAATTTCCTATAAAAATAGGAAATTTTTGAAAAATTTCCTATAAAAATAGGAAATTTTTGAAAAATTTCCTATAAAAATAGGAAATTTTTGAAAAATTTCCTATAAAAATAGGAAATTTTTGAAAAATTTCCTATAAAAATAGGAAATTTTTGAAAAATTTCCTATAAAAATAGGAAATTTTTGAAAAATTTCCTATAAAAATAGGAAATTTTTGAAAAATTTCCTATAAAAATAGGAAATTTTTGAAAAATTTCCTATAAAAATAGGAAATTTTTGAAAAATTTCCTATAAAAATAGGAAATTTTTGAAAAATTTCCTATAAAAATAGGAAATTTTTGAAAAATTTCCTATAAAAATAGGAAATTTTTGAAAAATTTCCTATAAAAATAGGAAATTTTTGAAAAATTTCCTATAAAAATAGGATATTTTTGAAAAATTTCCTATAAAAATAGGAAATTTTTGAAAAATTTCCTATAAAAATAGGAAATTTTTGAAAAATTTCCTATAAAAATAGGAAATTTTTGAAAAATTTCCTATAAAAATAGGAAATTTTTGAAAAATTTCCTATAAAAATAGGAAATTTTTGAAAAATTTCCTATAAAAATAGGAAATTTTTGAAAAATTTCCTATAAAAATAGGAAATTTTTGAAAAATTTCCTATAAAAATAGGAAATTTTTGAAAAATTTCCTATAAAAATAGGAAATTTTTGAAAAATTTCCTATAAAAATAGGAAATTTTTGAAAAATTTCCTATAAAAATAGGAAATTTTTGAAAAATTTCCTATAAAAATAGGAAATTTTTGAAAAATTTCCTATAAAAATAGGAAATTTTTGAAAAATTTCCTATAAAAATAGGAAATTTTTGAAAAATTTCCTATAAAAATAGGAAATTTTTGAAAAATTTCCTATAAAAATAGGAAATTTTTGAAAAATTTCCTATAAAAATAGGAAATTTTTGAAAAATTTCCTATAAAAATAGGAAATTTTTGAAAAATTTCCTATAAAAATAGGAAATTTTTGAAAAATTTCCTATAAAAATAGGAAATTTTTGAAAAATTTCCTATAAAAATAGGAAATTTTTGAAAAATTTCCTATAAAAATAGGAAATTTTTGAAAAATTTCCTATAAAAATAGGAAATTTTTGAAAAATTTCCTATAAAAATAGGAAATTTTTGAAAAATTTCCTATAAAAATAGGAAATTTTTGAAAAATTTCCTATAAAAATAGGAAATTTTTGAAAAATTTCCTATAAAAATAGGAAATTTTTGAAAAATTTCCTATAAAAATAGGAAATTTTTGAAAAATTTCCTATAAAAATAGGAAATTTTTGAAAAATTTCCTATAAAAATAGGAAATTTTTGAAAAATTTCCTATAAAAATAGGAAATTTTTGAAAAATTTCCTATAAAAATAGGAAATTTTTGAAAAATTTCCTATAAAAATAGGAAATTTTTGAAAAATTTCCTATAAAAAAAGGAAATTTTTGAAAAATTTCCTATAAAAAAAGGAATTTTTTGAAAAATTTCCTATAAAAAAAGGAAATTTTTGAAAAATTTCCTATAAAAATAGGAAATTTTTGAAAAATTTCCTATAAAAATAGGAAATTTTTGAAAAATTTCCTATAAAAAAAGGAAATTTTTGAAAAATTTCCTATAAAAAAAGGAAATTTTTGAAAAATTTCCTATAAAAATAGGAAATTTTTGAAAAATTTCCTATAAAAATAGGAAATTTTGAAAAATTTCCTATAAAAATAGGAAATTTTTGAAAAATTTCCTATAAAAATAGGAAATTTTTGAAAAATTTCCTATAAAAATAGGAAATTTTTGAAAAATTTCCTATAAAAATAGGAAATTTTTGAAAAATTTCCTATAAAAATAGGAAATTTTTGAAAAATTTCCTATAAAAATAGGAAATTTTTGAAAAATTTCCTATAAAAATAGGAAATTTTTGAAAAATTTCCTATAAAAATAGGAAATTTTTGAAAAATTTCCTATAAAAATAGGAAATTTTTGAAAAATTTCCTATAAAAATAGGAAATTTTTGAAAAATTTCCTATAAAAATAGGAAATTTTTGAAAAATTTCCTATAAAAATAGGAAATTTTTGAAAAATTTCCTATAAAAATAGGAAATTTTTGAAAAATTTCCTATAAAAATAGGAAATTTTTGAAAAATTTCCTATAAAAATAGGAAATTTTTGAAAAATTTCCTATAAAAATAGGAAATTTTTGAAAAATTTCCTATAAAAATAGGAAATTTTTGAAAAATTTCCTATAAAAATAGGAAATTTTTGAAAAATTTCCTATAAAAATAGGAAATTTTTGAAAAATTTCCTATAAAAATAGGAAATTTTTGAAAAATTTCCTATAAAAATAGGAAATTTTTGAAAAATTTCCTATAAAAATAGGAAATTTTTGAAAAATTTCCTATAAAAATAGGAAATTTTTGAAAAATTTCCTATAAAAATAGGAAATTTTTGAAAAATTTCCTATAAAAATAGGAAATTTTTGAAAAATTTCCTATAAAAATAGGAAATTTTTGAAAAATTTCCTATAAAAATAGGAAATTTTTGAAAAATTTCCTATAAAAATAGGAAATTTTTGAAAAATTTCCTATAAAAATAGGAAATTTTTGAAAAATTTCCTATAAAAATAGGAAATTTTTGAAAAATTTCCTATAAAAATAGGAAATTTTTGAAAAATTTCCTATAAAAATAGGAAATTTTTGAAAAATTTCCTATAAAAATAGGAAATTTTTGAAAAATTTCCTATAAAAATAGGAAATTTTTGAAAAATTTCCTATAAAAATAGGAAATTTTTGAAAAATTTCCTATAAAAATAGGAAATTTTTGAAAAATTTCCTATAAAAATAGGAAATTTTTGAAAAATTTCCTATAAAAATAGGAAATTTTTGAAAAATTTCCTATAAAAATAGGAAATTTTTGAAAAATTTCCTATAAAAATAGGTAATTTTTGAAAAATTTCCTATAAAAATAGGAAATTTTTGAAAAATTTCCTATAAAAATAGAAAATTTCCTATTTTATAGGAAATTTTTCAATACAACTTGTCTACTAATTATTATACAAACATTTGTAACTGATATCGTTGTATATGAATCCCTTAATACAAAGATGTCCTTAAGCCAAACACGTTTACATTTATATATAACCATATTATTAATCTGGGAAAATTATCAAAATTTAAAGGTATTAAATTTCTTTGAAATGGTTAAAAGGCTTTTATGAAAAGATATTTATGTTGTATTTATATAGTGAAAGTCCTGTTGATCGCTTTGAGGATATGATTTAAAATTATTAAAATTTTATTAAGTTATAAATCTCTCTGTATGTAAATAGCAAGTTAACTAAATACAAAAGATTTAATAAATTCTGTCTAATTTCTACTAATCTTGAGTGTTTGAAAAGCCACTGCTGTTGCAGTAGCAACAAAAGTAGTTACTTAATCGGTTGTTTAATGTAATTTATACATAAGTAGTCATCACATATTTTAAATAGTAGTTTAAACCTAACGAGTTGTCTATTGTTACAAACTAAAACAATAGCAAATGTAATAGGTAAAGCAGTAGTAGAAAAAAGAATTATTTATACTGTTACTTTGGAGACTTAAACTACTACTAATTTGCTACTTATGCTTCGCTTTATTTCATATATAACTATTATTGCTACTACCTAAGAATTTTTTGTTTTTTACTAAATTTGTCTTACTACTTTAGCATCTACTACTAATTCTTCACTACTTCTTTCTTATTTACACAAATATTTTAACTTAAAACTGCTACTATAACTTGAACCTCTTCTATTACTACTAAACCTTCTTTCACTACTATTTTATAACTGCTACTACAAATGTTTGTACTTTTATGCTATAAACACAATCACGGCTACGAGCTACAACCTGTCAAAATTAGGACACACTTTTTAGCGTCGATACAGCCATACGACAACCGTTGCACAGTGGTTTACGGACGCTTTTTTTTGGAAATAATTCTTTAACTTTTGAACGACTGGAGATATTTGAATGAAATTTGGTAGTCAAGGAGCATTCGAGTTGATTTTCAAAAACACTGGTCCATGAGGGACCATTCATAAGTCCATTTATGAATGGATTGAAAATAAATTTTAAACTTAAGTTGTCCTTGAGAAGATCTACAAAAAATACGCTTACATGTGTAGGTTATCTTCTTTGGCTTTCGTGATATTTGGGAAAAAAGAATTTTTGGGTTGATTTTTTACCTATTTTTTAAGCTATTTTTTTTGACCTGGTGGACGAATCTGAGGACCAACAATTTTTTAAAAATATTTCTTAAATTCTTAATAAAATTCTGAATAAAATTTGTGGAATTTGGTTATAGATATCTTCTTTCGTTGAAAAGTTAAAAATATTCAAAGTTGAAACATAAAAAAAATATCGCTATTTTTTGAGTTTTTCCCTAAAAGATAGCTACGAGTATATTTTTTCACTAATAAAAAAAATATTTTCTTACGAAACATTAAAAGTTTTTAAAGTTGTTTTAAAGAAAACATAATGAGAATGCGTACAAAACAAATTTCTTGTCAATTGGACTTTTGGTCCTCGCACATGCCATCTCCAAATTATGTCAATTTGAAAAAAAAAAAATAGTTTAAACAAAAATTTCTCAAAAGGCAAGGCACCGATTTGAAAAAAATATTATGTTTATATATTCTGACATATCTGTTATTAATTAGAAAAGTAAGTTTTTAAACGCGCTGTAAATAGATTCAGTGTTGCCATTTTTGTAAAAAAAAAACTCATTTTTAGAAACCCTTTTTTCCGAGTTGGGAATTTCGGATTTTTTTAGTTAAAATTGGGATATTTTTTAATCTATTGCTTTTAGATCTTATTAATCTACATAACTACAAAATTTCATTGTGATATCTTTATCCATATCATTTCTACAGAATATCAAGGAATAAAATTATTTGCCTTAAAAAAGTAGAAAAATAATATTATTTGTTTAACGATACAAAGTGTAAAAAAGTTAACGCATTACAAAAATATTTTTAGTTGGTGTTAATCTCCAGGTCTTTCCCGATCTAATGATACTAAATACGTATATCAAGTTTTAACACATAGTCTTTAGAAGCTTTAAAACTTTGCCTGCCATAGCATTTTTGCATTGAATACTGGAGCATTGAAGAGTAATGTCTGCATATAAAGTTAATAGTGCACAGTGGTATTAACTCAGCAATTCCTAAACTACTAGACGGATTTTGGCGAAATTTCGAACGTCAATAGAAGAGGTGTCAGGCTTTTAGATCAATGTTTAAGAAAGTATCTATCCGTAGCGCAGTGGGTTCTACAGTTGCCTACCTCGGGTATGTAAAACCTTTGTGTCCGTATAACTTTCGCCAATTTGGTCCTATCCAAAAGATTTTTACTTTTTCGAAAACTTAAAAAAAAGCAAGCTCACTGAACTACCTTATATCTTATAGTTTAGGTAGTCTATTGCTATAAAAACTACTACCAGAATAAATGTTTATGAGGAAAGTTTTTTATTTTGAGAATATGTGTATTTAGTAGATACGTATATATAGTTTTATTTAAAAATTGCAGTAATTTTGAAAACAACATAATAAAAAATATCTTAACTTAAGTTGGTATAAATTGAAAATATTTAAAAAATATTTTTTAAATAAGTTTCATCCATTTAAAAGGATGAATCGATGATATTGATGGTAGCGGTGAGCTTAGATTAAAGTTAAAGAGCCATGGCTAAGTGTCTGATTATAGCTTTGTCTAGATTATTGCTATGACTGCAGCTTGAACTATAGCCAAGATTAGACCTGAGACTAGAGCTGTATCGAGAAACATGACTTTAGATATTATAAGAGCTAAGTCATATGATATTAATAGATCTTTGACTGTAGCTGAGACCTAACTCTGACCCCCTATTTAAGGGTAGTTTTCAAAGATTTTAGTCTTTAGATATATTTTAAAAATTTATTTTATAAAAATTAGATTTGAAAAAATTTTGAAATCAACAAATTTTCTATAAGAAGTTATTCGAAAATTTGTCTACAAAATTTTATATTGAAAATTTATCTAAAAAATTTTACATAAAAAATTTCTCTATAAAATTAATTTACATAAAAAAATTTACATACCAAATTTTTCAATAAAAAAATTTACGTTCGAAAATTTTCAAAGATTTTTTAAATTTTTCTATAAAAATTTTAAATTTCAAAATTCTCTATAATAATTTCACATCGCAAATATTTTATAAAAAATTTGCAAAGAAAAATTTTTTATAGAAATATTTACATCGAAATGTTTTCTAAAAAAATTTTTACATTAAAATTTTTTTTATAAATATTTTTACATCAAAAAAATTTTCTATAGAAATTTTTACATCAACAAATTTGTACATGGAAAATGTTTTTAAAAAAATTTTTACATCAAATA
The DNA here is from genome assembly GCA_933228675.1 of Stomorhina lunata. Classification (NCBI taxonomy): domain Eukaryota; kingdom Metazoa; phylum Arthropoda; class Insecta; order Diptera; family Rhiniidae; genus Stomorhina; species Stomorhina lunata. Next base: position 56,350,560 of record OW121742.1, read on the forward strand.
TTTTCTATAAAAATTTTTACATCTCAAATTTTTCTTAAAAAATTTCTGATTGCAAATTTTTCTATACAAATTTTAGATCCCAAATTTTTCTTTTAAAATTTTACATCGCAAATTTTTCTATAAAAACATTAACAATGCAAATTTTTCTATAAAAATTTTACATCACAAATTTCTCTAGAAGAATTTTCTATAAGAAGTTATTATTCGAAAATTTTTCTACAAATGTATTGAAAATATTCGAAATTTTATTCTGATTTTTTTCAATTTTTCTATAAAAAATTACATATAAAATTTTTCTTTAAAAATTTCACATCGCAAATTTTTTATAATAAAATAATAGCGAAAAATTTTCTATAGAAATCAAAATATTTTCTATAGAAATTTTTACAATAAATTTTTTTTTATGAATATTTTTACATTTTTTTACTTCTGAGGTGGTCTACTTTGACGCCCAATGATTCACCCTGTGTAAACACAGAGTAGCCATACATCCAAAATTTAGAATGCCTGGGTCCTCTCTAACAATTCCCTCATACTTACAGATGCTATCAGACTTACAGTTCAGAAGTTACATATTCATTATCAGTTTTTTGTTCGATTCAAACCACTGTGCAACTGATACTACTATTTAACTTATATTAGATTCATTCGTTTACGTTAAAATTTGTACAAATTATTACAAAATATTACGGAAAGTCGTTCGTTTACCCAAAACTCAGTAAGAGGGGGAATGTAAACAGAGAGAATTTTTGAGAAAAAGTGACAGTTTATTTGCTGAGTATTTCTAAAATGTTACGGGGAAAATTTTTGCCTGTAAAAGTTCAGTAACAACAACAACATGAATAAACAAGTAAGAGTGTTATATTCGGCTGTGCCGAATCTTATATACCCACCATCAAGTTGTGTTAAATTAAGAAACAGGGTGCAGCTAATTCAAAATCTGGACCAAAACTGAAAAAATCGCTAAGCTAATTGGTATTGTTGGTTAAACTTTTGGACTAAATTCGGTTGCCGTAGCTCTATAGTTCAACATTTAAAAATATTTTAGTGGTTTCCCCAGTATTTACTTTGATCAAAATTCGGTCTCATAACCGGGTATAGTTTTACATTAATACTTTTCGTTAATATGTAGTTAGGCTAAACACGTTAATAGTAATACGGCAGGCCCATATATTTCGTTAGGAGTTCCCAATGCATTCATCATATATAAAGTCTGGGCTGAACATTAATTGATACCTATCTAATTTCATAGGTGCAATCTTAATATCATGAATGTACCTCCAAATATTTTTGATTGTAGATATAAAAAGGGGATGTTATATATATAAGAATTATAGCCAAATTTTACACACTGGCTGGTATATTTGATAGAGCTTATTCTTGCAAAATTTAGTGACCATAGCTAACATTGTTTCTAATTTAATAGCTTTTAACTGGCCTTTGCTAAAATTTTTGGTTTCCGTGAGTGTTTTTTAAATGAAAGCTAAAGTCAAATATGGACTGATTCCTATAAAATTTGATAAACTGATCAAAAATTCCATAAAACTTCCCTATTTTAAATTGTATCGTCATAGCTATTAAATTGTATTCAATTTATCAGCATTAATGTGTTTCGCGGGGCGGGTTTATATGGGAGGTCTAACTAAATTTGAACCGATTTTGTCCATTTTCAACACACATCTTTTTAAAGATATCCAAAATACTTTTGTAAAATTTTGTCCCTCTAGCTCTTTTCGTTAAGGCGCTATCGTGCTTTTATCTGATGGACAGACGGACATAAACAACCTTTTCTTTATGTATTTTTGCGTTTCCATAAGTTTTTTATATGGGAGCTATGGTCAAATGGTGACCGATTGTGACAAAATTTAGCACACTGCCTAGCATTGACATAAGACTTCCTTGTGCTTAATTTAGTCTTACTAGCTCTTGTAGTTAAGGAGCTATGACGATCTGACGGACAGACGGACATAAATCCCCTTTTCTTTTTGAATTTACGTAAGTTTTTTATATGGGAGCTAGGTCAAATAGTGACCGATTGCGACAAAATTTTGCACACTGGCTGGCATTGACATAAGACCTCCTCGTTTTAGATTTATTGGCATTTAAGTGTATTTTAGGTGAAATTTTGGCTGTTTCCGTAAGTTTTTTGTATGGGAGCTATGGCTAAATGTGAACCGATTTTGATGAAATTTTATACGCTGCCTAGGGCTAATGTAAAACTTCTATATATATATCAAATTTTATCATCATAGCTGCTATAATTTGTCATTTATTAACAAATAGCGATTAGCCTAGACGAGGTTATACGGGAGCTATGGTCAAATGTGAACCGATTTTGCCCAATTTCAATACCAAAATTTTCTCAGAGATGAAGAATATTTCTACTAAGTTTCAGTGAGCTAGCTCCTTTCGTTTAGGCGTTATTGTGATTTCAACAGACAGACAGACGGACATCGCTCAATCGTCTTAGAATTTCATAAGGATTCAGAATATATATCGTTTTTGGCTTTTGAGCCAATATTAAGAAATTACAAACGGAATGACAATCTCAATATACCTTCCATTCTTTTTGATGGTGGGTATAAAAACGTAAACAAAAAAAAAAAAACAGGCAGTTAACAATTTTAAGTAAAAGAAATAAAATTAACTAAATTAGAGTTAAAAAGTATATAACTAATTGAAAATTAAAAGCTTAGGTCATATTTTATTTATTGCGTATTGTATTGTTTTTTTCTTATTGTCTCGATTTTCTTACTGGATTTTTACAAATTTTCTGTTCGTTTACTTTTTTTGTACAAATGATTTGGTGAGAGTAAATTCGTTCATTTACTGAGTAAATACTCAGCTTACTGCACTTTTACTGGAAAGTAAACGAATATACCTATTATAACTGCCTTAAAATACTCCTAGTAGCGATTCTAAAAAATTACCTACTAAAATTTTACCACAACGGTTTTTGTAGTTAATGACTGACTCAGAGTTTTTAGCAATTAAAAAAGAAACTGAACTTATTCTATTCTTACTACTACTACTTACTAACCAGTTTTTCGAACACTGCTTATACTATAAAATAAATATGTATAACTAAGCAAATACTATTTATATTCCACACTTGTATGTTTGTACTTACATGTACATATATGTACTCTTATGTAAGTTAATATATTCTTTTGTTATTTTTTTCACACACTTAATAAAACTTAAAGGCAATATAACCCTGTAAAATACAATAATATACCATACATAACATTTAATACCAGTTTAACAAAGCTTTAAGAACATTTCAAAGAATTACAAATAACTAATGCTTAAAGTTCTTGAGTAAGAAACTTATGTTGTCACGTTAAATGAAAGGGTTTAGTCTGCATTTGCACAATAAATCAAGCAGTTTTTCTTAGAATTACAATACAACCGGAAAAAACATTAAATATTTTCTAAACAATTACCAAAGAGCATACATGGGCATACTGCATTACTTTTTTACTGCACTAAGCGTTTCAGTAATCAGTAAATGTTTACTGATTACTGAAACAAAAAATCAGTATTCAGTAAATTTTACTGATTACTGAAAAAATAATTAATGATTAGATTGCAGTATTTAGAGTTTTTCACCAAAAATGAAAAAAAAAAAACTTTTTTATTTTAACACGGAAATGTCATTGTAGACAAGCACTTAGTAAGTAATGGTACTACAAAAAGCCCATCTATGGTACTTGCCTTATTAAATTACAAATAGGGAGTAAAATAACCCAGCAAAACTTTTGATTACCAAGTTATAAGATAAACAGCTAAAATACTGAATAGGAACTACTTACTCATTAGCTGTTTAAATCGTTACATTAACATGTTGACGTCACAGGAGGTAAGTACTTATCAATTGCAGAAGATTAGGAACTTGAGTACATACATAGAAAATTCCCACGACATTACAATTGGAACAAGGTTTACTTCTATCAGGAGCTGCATCCGATTCTATTTTTAGACTCATTGAAAGGGAGCTACGTTTTAACACTGGTTCCTAATGGCAAATGCATTAGTTAGAAAAGTTTAACATAGGCTAATACTGGTGTTGCCGGGGATCCAACTTGAGACCTCTGTTTGCTTGCACAAGGGAGTTTATGACCTTTTTTGGTATCTAAGCATGTTTCGATTATACTGATGTATTCACAAAAGTTGTTTAGTTTTACGGTGGCTATAATTTTACAAAATATATCGTGTGAAAAATCAGGCTTTCCAAAAAGTTGTGATAAAATAATTTTTTCTTAAACATTTTTAAAAAAGACATCATAAAATTTTATTAAGAAATATTTTACATGCTCTTGGCTACATTTTTCCCAACATAGTTGAGCGATATTTTTAAGTGCTGATTAGCTATTTGGGAAAAACAGATTTTTTTGGCATCATGCCAATATTGAAAAATTTTGGTGCCCCATAAAAAAAAAAAAAAAACGGTCACTAAACTAGACAAACTAAGTATAGGGTTTTACTACAATTCGATAGTAGAATAGGACCCATATAGTCACGGCCTTGCACTTTTCAAAATATGTTCATTTGTTGGGTAGTTTAGTTCTTGTTTTTTTAATTATATAATCAAAACCACCGGATACTGCATTCAATAATCAGTATTACTGATTTTTTTTTTCAGTATTCAGTAAAATTTACTGATTACTGAAATTATTTTCAGTAATCAGTAAAATTTACTGAATACTGAAAAATTTTTTCAGTAATCAGTAAAATTTACTGAATACTGAAAATTTTTTTCAGTAATCAGTTAAATTTACTGAATACTGAAATTTTTTTTCAGTAATCAGTAAAATTTACTGAATACTGTAATTTTTTTTTAAGTAATCAGTAAAATTTACTGAATACTGTAATTTTTTTTTAAGTAATCAGTAAAAATTACTGAATACTGATTTTTTCTTTCAGTAATCAGTAAAAGAAAAAAATACTGAAAAAGTACTGGTACTGCAAAGTGCCCATCTATGCCAAAGAGTCTGTGTATGATAAGGACGAAAAGAGGTGAGACTGGAGTTATGATTATAGCAATGAAAAAATTTACTTCTAGAACCATTACAACCTTTTTTACTACTTTTACTTCTTGTTTTACAGCTGCTACAACTTTTTTGACAACTGTTACTACTTCTTCTAAAACTAACACTAATGCTAGCATTTTCTAAAACTATTACTTAGACTAGTACTTTTACTAACAGTTTAACTATTTCTTTCTACTATTAATTCTTTTTAAGATTTTTTACTTTATAATATTATTACAAATACTTATTCTTCAACGTTTACTACTTCTTCTACAACTGCTACTACGACTAGCACGATTAGCAGCAAACGACTACGATAAGCAAACAAAATGTTAGGATTTTGTAACTTTTTTTAAATCTGAAAACTCGGACTTCTATTAATACAAAGAGCTATAAATCTTTTAAATCTGTCTAATTAAATTGGAGATATTAATTCTATAAACACAATTACGGCTACAACCTGTCAAAATTAGAATACACGCATTCAAAAGGGTATATATTTTTTAGCGTCGACACAGCCACACGACTACCGACCACTGTTGAAGCTGTAGCCAACATTAAACAAATGCTAGAAACACAATCACGACAGCAGGCTACACGAACAACGACTGCAAAAGTCGTTGGCTGCAACAGTCGCCTTGTAGTCAGCTACTTAATTATTTTTAAGACGGCAGCTGCATTCAAAACAGTTGATATAGATTTTAAAATAAAATTAAATCGAAATGTCTAAATAGAAGCAGCTGCTTATGAGTGATGCCAATATCGCATTTATAAGATGGGCAAAATAACGATTTATATTTTGACAGAAATTACATAAATCTTTTTTAGTAATCAACCTCCGATATCAACGGTTTTCATGTACCTGATAGTATATATAAATCAAAAATTCGAATAGAAAGATTTTAGTGGAATCACGTATAGTTTGAGAGGTATGAGCTTTTTAATTTAAAAAAATATAGGGCATAACTTTAGAAACTTAGATCCGATATTAACTTTTTTGGTATCAAACAAAAGCTACTAAAAATACTTTTCAAATGATATATATATTCTTCCGATTTATAATGGATTAGGAGCCCATATCAAAAAAATATTTAATATAATATTTTTTTACAACATTTTTACAATCTTTTAATTAATAGATTTTATACTGGTCATACTGGGCTTATATATAACCTAAACTTCACATGAAGTGTGTAAGTTATGAGATTTTAAAAATTAACTTCTTAAAAATGTACTTTTATTGAGGTAGAGTTATATAAATATAAATTTTTATATTATATGTTAATCAGATATTATTATATACATTTTATATAAATATTTGATAAGTATATTAATTGTTTATTTCAATTTCCTTTATCGTAATTATTGTAAATAAAGTTAAGCGGTTTAAATCGCTCATTTACTTTAATAGAAATTTGTTTAATCTTAGCTACAGCTATAACGGTGGTCGGTAGTCGTGCAGCTGTGCCGACGCTAAAAAATTATTTTCATTTCAATGCATGTTACCTAATTTTGACAGGTTGTAGCCCGTAGCCTGCAGCCGTGATTGTGTTTCTAGCATAATTTCTATTTTTGTTGGCGACTATAATAGATTTAGTGCTGTCAACACTATAGAATATTGAAATAAATGAGCGATTTAAACCATTTTACTTTATTTGTCATAAATATAATGAAGAAGATTTATATAAACTATTTATATACTTATCATATCTGATATATATAATAAAACAAATTATATTTATTTAAGTCTCCCTCAATAAAAGTAAATTTCTAAGAAGTTAATTTTCAAACTGTCATATATAAATGCCCAGTATGTCCTGTAAAAAATTCGTTATATTAACTATCATAGTTATATCTATGTTTTTTTAAGATATGCGCTTTTTTATAAAAAAAAATATAAATTTTTATTTTGCTTCATCTTATAAACGCGATAATGCACCACTTATAAATGGCTATTTCGGAATGTAGCTGCCGTCTTAAAAATAATTAAGTTACTGACTACGAGGCGACGATAGCAGCCAACGACTTCTGTAGTCGGTGTTTATGAAGCCTGCTGTCGCGATTGTGTTTACAACATAAGCCTCAATAAAAAGCTGCTGGATGTACCCTCTACTCCCCACTATGTTTACTTCTACTACTACTTTTTCTAAGACTATTATATAATTCCCCGACAATATTCCAATTGGAGCAAGGTCTGTATCTGACCCTATTTTTAGACACATTAAAGGGACCTACCTTTTACCTCTAGCTCCGAACGGCAATGTTTTTTACAATAAAGCCAAATTTACTCGAGTTGTGTGGCATGTGGTACCGTCTTGTTGAAACCACATATTCTCCAAGTCGTATTCTTCAATAGCAGGCAAAAAAAAAGTCGGTTATCATATGACCATAATGCTCCGAATTCACGGAATCGACACATTCGGGTCTTCGACAACACTTTCACTTACAGCAGCGATATTTTCAGCGGAACGAGCGAAGTGATGATGCACAGGCCTTACAATATTTGTAGCCGCTCCAGTCTCTTTAAATTTCTTCACAATTTTGCAAATTGCTTGCATAGTTGGACGATTATGTAAACCATAATCTCCTCTTTAAGCGCGATATGTGGCTGTTGTTGTTACTTAAGCGATCCATTTTCGTCAATGTCAGACTGTCAACTGAAAAGAAAAAAATTGGTTTAACAACTCAGTTTGACAGATGTTGAATTCCAGTCCAGAAATGGATAACCCGATATTTAGTTTTAATATCTTCTAATATCTAGTTTCTTTAGTATTACTTCTTCTACTACTACAACTGTCATCTTTACTGATTCTTTTATGATTTTTACTAAAAGCTACATGTTCAATAAATGCTCAATCTTCCAAAAATGCGCTGATCATTTTAAGGAGATTGAGCATTTATTGTCTAGCCTTTATACTACTTTTTCAAAGCCTTTACTAATGCTTCTAACAGGTCAACCGAAATATGGGCGTTGTTTACATGTCAAAATAACTCATGAACATACAATTTGTATGAAGCAAGCCAAAACAACGCAGCGGCAACTCTTAGCGGTTTGATAATCCGATTTTGACAAGGCGTTAAGTAGTGAAGTTGGCTGCAAATGAAAATTAGACTGACATTTTTACTGTATTTCTTTTTTTAAATTTAAATTTGAAAAAATAAAGGTGATATCGAGCCCTTAGATTAAAATGATCTCAAGCGACAAAAAATCTTAATTAAACAAAAACGGGGAATGTTTTGTTAGTTTGCTACTTTCGACAAACTAATTAATTTTTTCCAAATGATTTAGAAGTTAAGGTACAAAGTACTGTATGTGAAGCTTTTTAGTTTTACTTCAATAATTTTTAAGCTACTGGGCGTATTGGGGCGCAATATGAAGAAATCGGTTAATTTTTAAAAACATGTCTATTTTTAGCACAGTGGCCTCTACACTGAGTCAAAGTTGAGCACCATTGTATGTAAAACCTATTGGTCCGTATAAATATAAACTTATCAAAAAGATTTTTACACATTCGAAAACTACTTAAAAAAAGAAAGAAAAATATGCTTACAGTACAACGCTATCTCTAGTAGTTCAAGAGATATTTAACGGAATGTCGCTTACGATTATTTCAATCTAAGGGCTCGATATTTTGAATAATAAAACAGATATTTTGAATAATTTTAAAAATGTAATTTTAAATTATTTATTTTTTTATTTTTAATTTCACTGCTGACAAAGCGTTAACGTTCTTGTTTAGGCTTGCCACTTTATGATGTAAACACAAGCCTGCTGTCGTGCAGGCTACACGAACACTGACTACAAAAGTCGTTGGCTGCTATCGTAGCCTCGTAGTCAGCTACCTCGTAGTCAGCTACTTTTTAAGACGGCAGCTACATTTCTAAAACAGCTGTTTATGAGTGGTGCCAATATCGCATTTATAAGATGTACAAAACTAAAATTTATATTTGATAGAAATGACATGGCTTCCCTGTACCTGATAGTATGTCTAAATCAAACAATTTTTATAGAAAGGTTTTAAGGTTTTGGTGTGATCTCTTATAGTTTGAGTGTTATAGACTTTTTAAATTTCAAGAATTATACGGCATAACTTTAGATGTTAATATCCGATATTAAATTTGGTATCAAACAAAAGCTACTGAAAATACTTCTCAAATGATATATATATTCCTCCGATTCACAATTGATTAAGAGCTCTTAAACTGAAAACTTACTTTTACAGCCGATTTTTTTTATATAAAAAATGCGCATAACTTAAAATAATGCAGATATGATCTTTTAAATAATGAATTTTATACATGACATACTGGGCTTTTATATAACCAAATTTACGTCGCTCTGACACATGAAGTGTGTGAGATATGACAGTTTGAAAATTAACTTCTTCAAAATTTACTTATGTTGAGGTAGAGTTTAATAAATATAAATTTTTATATTTTATATTTATCAGATATTATTATATACATTATATATGTAAATATTTGATAAGTATGTAAATTGTTTATATAAAATTTCTTCATCTTATTTATGGTAAATAAAATTAAGTGGTTTAAATCGCTCATTTATTTCAATATTCTACAGTGTTGACAGCACTAAATCTGTTATTGTCGCCAACAGAAATATAAATTATGCATTAAACACATAGACAACAGCAGGCTACGGGCTACAACCTGTCAAAATTAGAATATATGCATTCAAATAGAAATAAATTTTTTAGAGTCGACACGGCTACACGACTACCGACCACCGTTGTAGCTGTAGCAAAAATTAAACTATTTTCTATTTTTGTTGGCGACAATAAAAGATTTAGTGCTGTCAACACCATATAATATTGAAATAAATGAGCGATTTAAACCACTTGAATTTATTTACCACAAATACAATGGGGAGAATTTATGTAAACAATTTACATACTTATAAAATATTTAATGTATATAATAATATCTAATAAAATATTATGTAAAAATTTATATTTATATAACTCTAACTCAATAGAAGTAAAATTTTAAAAAGTTATTTTTTAAACTGTCTAACTCACACGCTACGTGTGCTAGACCTACGTAGTTCATGTTCTATATAAAAGCCCAGTATGTCCTTTATAAAATTCATTATATAAAAGTGCATACTTATATCTATATTGTTTTAAGATATACGAATTTTTATAAAAAAAAGTCGGTTGCAGAAATAAGTTTATAGTATATTAGCTCCTTATCCATTAAATATAAAGAATATTATATAGAATATAAAAGATATTTTCAGTAGCTTTTGTTTGATACCAAAAAGTTAATATCGGATATAAAGTTATACCGTATTATTCTTGAAATTTAAAAAGCCCATCACACCAAAATCTTTCTATAATTTTTTTTTTTTTTTGATATAGACATAGCATCAGGTACAGGAAAACCGTTAATTTCGAAGGTTAATTAATAACTGAATTTATGTCGTTTTTATCAAAATTTAAATTGTTATTTTGTCCATCTTATAAACGCGATATTGGCACCACTCATAAACAGGTGTTTCGAAATGTAGCTGCCATCTTAAATGTAGCTGCCGTCCCCAAAATAATAATGTAGCTGACTACGAGGCAACGATTGCAGCCAACGACTTTTGTAGTCGGTGTTCGTGTAGCCTGCTGTTGTCTATGTGTTTAATGCATTAGTTTAATGTTGGCTACAGCTACAACGGTTATCGGTAGTCGTGTGGATGTGTCGGCGCTTAAAAATTTATTCAAATTTGAATGCCTGTATTCTAATTTTAACAGGTTGCAGCCCGTAGCCTGTAGCCGTGATTGTGTTTATAGCATACAGCTTTGACTACAGTTATGACTACATCTATTTATGACTATAGCTATATGACGACAGTTATTACTACAGTTTTGACACGATTATTCCACGGCTGCACTTAGGACTACAGCTACGACTACACTAATTTTCCAACTTACCAGATTGCTTAAGCTTTTACTTCCTGTAAATCCCATAAAAATTCAATTAATAGCGGAATATAAAACATCATGCTGACATTTCAAAGGGCCATTAAAATTAATGTGACATAAATGTGTTTTTAAAAAGTTTAACAATTCATATAGCGAAAAGCTTTTAGGTTCTCAGTAATAAAGATTAACTATACACTTTGCATATACTACATAAGGCTTTCCCTTGAATGTAAAAAGATAATCGTTTAGTAAATACGAAAAATTTTAGAAACAAAATAAGCTTCAATAATATTTCCTTGTTAAAAATTAAATTTGTTTAAAAGTTTTCAAGAAATATTGGAAATATTGTATTACATATAGGGTTTTCACTTGATTAGTAAATACAAAAAATTAAAAAAAGGGATAAGCTTTAATAATATTTCCTTGTCAAAGATAAAATTTGTTTAAAAGCTTTCAAGAAATATTGGGGGCAGGAGTTAGTTCTACTTTAAAAAAAATCAAGGGACATCCTTTACCATTTTATGGGACAAACCGCAACTTAATTGTATATAATTATAATTTCCTTCTTGTGTTTCTTTTTTTTTATTCTCGGCCAATTAAGACGACAATTTTACGCATGATGGACGAAGAGGATGGGGTGGTGAACAGAAGAGGCAAGACCAAAATACCCAAGAAAAAAGGTGAACAACGGATACTTTTGCAAGCGGAGTCGGTGGAGGATTTGTGTTCGTAGAGTAGTAAAAAACATAAATCAAATAAATTATTTAATAAAGCCAAAAATATTCTAAAATTTCAATTCTTGTAAACCAAAACTGATAAAGTTTTATATTTAAAGTCTCATAAATTTATTTATTACTTTCAAAAATTCAAATCAAAAACAGCTCAAATATTTTGCAACTAAAAGCATTACAAATTTTTATAAATAGAAAATTTAATATTTCATAGAAAATTCTTTAATATTTTATAGATAAAATACCATAAAATTGTTTGATTATTTGAGAGAAAATTCTTTTTGTATTGATTTATGAAAATTGTTATTCTAAGAAAAAAGAAAATAGATTTTGAATATTCAAATGTTAGTAGCTGTTATAATCTAAGAAAAATGTTCACTAAAAATAAAAATAATTTTCTTTTATTATTCAATATTGTTGTAAATGTAAATAAATAAAGCTAAAGTATTTTTTTGGTAGAAATGTGTTTTATTAGAAATTTAATTACACTGTGAAGCAAAAGTTAAGGTAAGAAAAATGCAAGAATGTTCATTAGAGTAAGTTGGTACAATTTAACATGCATATAATCAAATTATGACAAAAAAACAAGTAAGAAAGCGCTATAGTCGATCAAGCCGACCATACGATACCCTTCACCACTAAGGTCAAAGGTGTTATTTTTCCTGTATAAAGACAAATATTTGCTAAATTTTGCCATCATACAAACATTTTCTCAAAACTTATATATTCAACCTGTTTCCGTCATTTGGACTTATATGAGAGCTAGGGTCAAATCTGGACCGATTATCTCGAAATTTGGCAAATTGATTACAGTTGTTACAAAAATTATGTATGCAAAAAATAAGCTCAAAATTTTCATTATCTTTAGATTTACGAGCGTTTTAGTGATTTTTTGTCTCATTTAGTGCGTTTTTAAAGAAGAGTTTGTATGGGAGCTATGGTCAAATGTTGGCCGATTTGAACGAAATTTGGTACAGTGATTTATGTTTACATAAGCAGTTTTTGTTTTAAATTTCGTGAAAAATATTGATATTTGTGGCCAATATAGCAATTCCGGGAAGTGGGACCTATGGGAGGTACCATAAATAATGGACCGATTTTAACCAACTTCAATAGCCATGGTCCCATTATCAAAAAAATTATCTGTGCCAAATTTCATCAAATTATCTTTAGAATTGCGACCTGTAGTTTGATTACAAGGTTTACATGGGGGTCCAGCCAGCCAGACGGACGGACGGACATCGCTAAATCGACTCAGAAAGTGATTCTAAGTCTATTGGTATACTAAAAGGTGGGTCTAAGACAAATATTTCTATGCGTTACAAACATCAGCACAAATTTATAATACCCTTTCCACCTATGGTGGTGAAGGGTATAATGACATTTTCGCGAAAAACTAGGATTTCAAATCGTAGTTACGACGAAACGGTTCAAGATATCGACACCATTTTTTTGTGTGTTTTATTCTCTTATTTGTTTCTTTTATGAACCTAAAACGATAATTTATAATTTGTAATATTTTTTGAATAACATTTTCAAAAAATCAAAAAATGATTTTTAAAACCGACCTGAGAAAAAAAGTAGTAAAGAAATGATAATATTTTGACGAAACTCAGCCATTTAGTACTTACAGGCATTTACAGAATTTACTTTGGATTTTTTATTCTAAAGTATTAATTACATTATCTAAAATCATAGTTAAAAATCAGGTATTTTCGAATTTTCGGCGGGACATGGGCACGCTTTCCGGCCATCCGGTTAAGCTTAAATTTTCAAGGAGTTATTTTTTTAGCATTTCGAACAAATCTGGGGGTTGGCCCGAAACGTAAGAGTTCAAGTAGTAAAAAAGTACTCATAGATCCTTTCGACATTGTAGTTTTAATTACCAAAACATGAAGGCATCATCCTCGAACGAAGTCAAATATCTGTGTCGACTTTTATTAAATTTTCTTTAAAATTGCGACCCGTACTTCGATAACAAGCTTACATGGACATTTTATTCGAATAATGTCAAAACTATTGTTAAAAAAATGTTCTGCACCTCGGGAACCCTTGCCGTCATCATAACAAATAGCCATGACCTATTTGTGTGGCGAAAAATCAAACATTTTTCTCTGGAAATTTTAAATTCTTTTTTTAATTTTTTAAAAATTTTGTTGAACGAAAATTACAAATTTAAAATTCATTCATCGATGTTTTAAAATATACAAAT
>OW121742.1:56369468-56526968 GCA_933228675.1 Stomorhina lunata
TAACATATATTATTATGGCCTGGTACCCAGTATAGCTTTAAATAGTTAAGTACCAGATTCAGAAAACAATCATATACTGATTTCCTAAGAAATTTTAAAGATGACGTGGAAGGATGATGAAGTTTGTTAGTTGACATAGAAAAATTGCTATTGTTTCCAATCCTATTGCCGTCCTATCATAAAATTTTTACTAAACACATATAATTTATTTCCCCATTTAATATCGAGCGCTTTTTATAGAATGACACAAGTTTGAGATGGCATCACTGCTTTATTTGACAGCCCATTTAACAGCTGATAGTTGCTTTTTGTTTAGAATGCTTTGAAATTTCATTCATCATGAGAGCCAATTCGGTTAATGGACTGAAGCATAAATTGATTTTTAATTTCATTCAAAATTTCATTTTTTGAAGAAGCCAAATTGTCCAAATTGTATAAGAGGTACCCCAAAATCTTGAACTATTTTGGTAATGTTTAACAGGCTTTGTCCTCGTAGCAAGTCTTTTATTATTTAAAACACTCATAGTTTTGCATATGGCTTAAACACATACATATATGCCTTATATATGTATACTCGTATATAATATTTAAGTTAAATTTGGATAAACTCAACAAAATTTTAAAACAAAATTTATTACACGTTTTTCAGGCACTAGGAAATAACATTTCCTCCATGTGGCATATTTAAAATGGAAAAAATTCATTGTGAAAATTAAATTTAAATACGGGCTTAAGAAAAGTTAAGGCAAACAAAAAATAAAGGCACAAACTTTTTAATGCCGAAAAATTAAAAAATATTTTAAAAAGTATTTACATAGATTACACAGTGAGAAAATGAATTCAAAAAAGTTAAAACTTTCTATCCACAATTTTTTCTTATAAAAATATTCTAAAAAAATGTTCATATAAAAAAGTTCTAAAGAAAATTTTTTACAAATTTTTTATATGAAAAATTTTTTATAGAAATTTTTTCTCTTAAAAAGTTTCTATAAAAAATTGTTCATATAAAAAATTTTTACAGAAAATTTTTCATATAAAAAATTTCTATAAAAAATTTTTCATATAAAAAATTTGTAAAGAAAATTTTTCATATAAAAAGTTTCTATATAAATTTTATCATATAAAAAATTTCTATAGAAAATTTTTCATATAAAAAATGTCTATAGAAAATTTTTCATATAAGAAATTTCTATAGAAAATTTTTCATATAAAAAATTTCTATAGAAAATTTTTCGTATAAAAAATTTCTATAGAAACCTTTTCATATAAAAAATTTCTATAGAAACCTTTTGATATAAAAAATTTCTATAGAAAATATTTTATATAAAAAATTTCTATAGAAAATTTTTCATGTAAAAAATTTTTGTAGAAAATTTTTCATTTATAAAAATTCTATAGAAAATTTTTCATGTAAAAAGTTTCTTTAGAAAATTTTTCATATAAAAAATATCTAAAGAAAATTTTTCATATAAAAAATTTCTATAGAAAATTTTTTATATAAAAAATTTCTATAGAAAATTTTTCATATACAAAATTTTTGAAAAATTTTGTGGAGAAGTTTTTAATATGAAAATTTTTATACAAAAACTTTTCATATAAAAAATTTCTATAGAAAATTTTTATATAAAAAATTTCTGTAGAAAATTTTTATATAAAAAATTTTTGTAGAAAATTTTTCATATAAAAAATTTCTATAGAAATTTTTTATATAAAAATTTTCTATAAAATCTCTGTAGAAATTTTTTATATAAAAGATTTCGTGGGTTCGAGTCGGGCTCAGGTTCATGTCATAAATTATTTTTTTTTATAATTTATGATTTTTAAATTAGATGAATAAATTTTAGGAATACTGAAAAAACTATGTGACACTTAGCAGTGTGGAATGCTGCATTTTCTGTCCCGCTACGGACTTCATCAGCACACTGTGTCACCAAAAATAATTTATGACATGAACCTGAGCCCGACTCGAACCCACGACCATCAACATAAATTCTGGTTCAACTAAAACTAATTTCTTTCTATAAAAGATTTCTGTGGAAAATTTTTCATATAAAAAAATTTGTATAAAAATTTTCATTAAATATTTTCTTAGAAAATTTTTCAAATAAAAAATTATCTATTGAAGTTCTTTATATAAAAAATTTCTATACAAAATTTTTCATATAAAAAATTTATCATATAAAAAATTTCTATAGAAAATTTTTCATATAAAAAATTTCTATAGAAAATTTTTCGTATAAAATATTTCTATAGAAAATTTTTCATATAAAAAATTTCTATAGAAAATTTTTTATATACAAAATTTCTATAGAAAATTTTTCATATAAAAAATTTCTATAGAAAATTTTTCATATAAAAAATTTCTATAGAAAATTTTTCATATAAAAAATTTCTATAGAAAATTTTTCATATAAAAAATTTCTATAGAAAATTTTTCATATAAAAAATTTCTATAGAAAATTTTTCATATAAAAAATTTCTATAGAAAATTGTTCATATAAAAAATTTCTATAGAAAATTTTTCATATAAAAAATTTCTATAGAAAATTTTTCATATTAAAAATTTCTATAGAAAATTTTTCATATAAAAAATTTCTATAGAAAATTTTTCATATAAAAAAATTCTATATAATATTTTTCATATAAAAAATTTCTATAGAAAATTTTTCATATAAAAAATTTCTATAGAAAATTTTTCAGTTAAAAATTTCTATAGAAAATTTTTCATATAAAAAATTTCTATAGAAAATTTTTCATATAAAAAAAATTCTAAAGAAAAATTTCATATAAAAAAATTCTAAAACAAAAAATTTTCATATAAAAAAATTTCTATAGAAAATTTTTGAATTAAAAAATTTCTATAGAAAATTTTTCATATAAAAAATTTCTATAGAAAATTTTTTATATACAAAATTTCTATAGATAATTTTTTGTATAAAAAATTTCGTTAGAAAATTTTTCATATAAAAAGTTTCTATAGAAAATTTTTCATATAAAACGTTTCTATACAAAATTTTTCATATAAAAAATTTCTATAGAAAATTTTTCATATGCGAAATTTTTATAGAAAATTTTTCGTATAAAAAATTGCTATAGAAAATTTTTCACATAAAAAAATTCTATAGAAAATTTTTTATATATAAAAATTCTATAGAAAATTTTTTATATAAAAAATTTCTATAGAAAATTTTTCATATACAAAATTTCTATAGAAAATTTTTCATATAAAAGATTTCTATAGAAAATTTTTCAAATAAAAAATTTCTATAGAAAATTGTTCATATAAAAAATTTCTATAGAAAATTTTTCATATAGAAAGTTTCTATAGAAAATTTTTTATATAAAAAATTTCTATAGAACATTTTTTTATATAAAAAGTTTCTATAGAAAATTTTTTTATATAAAAAATTTCTATAGAAAATTTTTCATATAAAAAATTTCTTCAAAAAGAAGTGTATTTGCATTTGATCCCAAACCTGTTACATTTATTTATTAATGTAACAGATCAATTTATTGATAAAAAGCCAAAAAATGTTTGCGGAGAAACCAAATTCCTCGACGCGTTTCGATGGTTGGTTAAGCCATCTCTTCAGGAGGATTATCCCCAATTTAGACAGATCGAAAACCTCGCATTATTACTAAATTTACAAACATAACTAACATAATGCAAATACACTTCTTTTTGAATAATATTTACATCCCGACTAATTCGTTATTTTTTGATAAAACTGCATGCATTCATCTTATTTTTAAAATAAACTTGTTTATTTTAAAACATCTTACCCCCCCCCCCCCCCCCCCCCCCCCCTTCTTCACAGCATTCTGCATATAGTAGCCGACGGCTACAGCAAGAATGTGGGAAGTGAAGGTAGATGAAAACTGAAAAATGTTTGTTTTTGTTCAGTCGATAATCTACGCTTTTACTTTTGGTTTATGAACATAATTCTTAATAGTTATGTTTGTAAATTTAGTAATAATGCGAGGTTTTCGATCTGTCTAAATTGGGGATAATCCTCCTGAAGAGATGGCTTAACCAACCATCGAAACGCGTCAAGGAATTTGGTTTCTCCGCAAACATTTTTTGGCTTTTTATCAATAAATTGATCTGTTACATTAATAAATAAATGTAACAGGTTTGGGATCAAATGCAAATACACTTATTTTTGAATAATATTTACATCCCGACTAATTTGTTATTTTTTGATAAAACTGCATGCATTCATAAAAAATTTCTATAGAAAATTTTTCATATAAAAAATTTCTATAGAAAATTTTTCATATAAAAAATTTCTATAGAAAATTTTTCATATAGAAAATTTCTATAGAAAATTGTTTATATAAAAAATTTCTATAGAAAATTTTTCATATAAAAAAATTCTATAAAAAATTTTTCATATAAAAAATTTGTAAAGAAAATTTTTCATATAAAAAATCCTATAGAAAATTTTTCATATAAAAAATTTCTATAGAAAATTTTTCATATAAAAAATTTCTATACAAAATTTGTCATATAAAAAATTTGTAAAGAAAATTTTTCATATAAAAAAATTCTATACAAAATTTTTCATATAAAAAATTTCTATTGAAAATTTTTCATATAAAAAAATTCTAAAGAAAATTTTTTATATAAAAAAATTCTAAAGAAAATTTTTCATATAAAAAAGTTCTATAGAAAATTTTTCATATAAAAAAGTTCTATAGAAAATTTTTCATATACAAAATTTCTATAGAAAATTTTTCATGTACAAAATTTCTATAGAAAATTTTTCATATAAAAAATTTCTATAGAAAATTTTTCATAAAAAAAAAGTTTCTTAAGAACTTTTTTCATAAAAAGTTGTATAAAACTTTTTCTTGTCACACAGTGTTATTTAGGAATAAGCATCTTTTTTATTTTTTTTTTTTTCAAATTATTGTCAAGTTTTTTACTTAATAATTCATAATTTGAGTTTAAACTTTCTTTTTAAATTTAACTAAAAGCAAATTGCATCTTTCTCTTAAATCGAATACTTTTGGATTTGAAAATTTTTCAAAAGTAATTCATAACGTTAGACCTTCAAAACATGTGAGTTCTTCAATGTTGCATGACATAGCAAATTTATCTTTGTATGTTCCTTAGAAAGGACTTCTTTTCTTTGCTTAACTTCTCTTTTCAATTTGTCAATTTCCCCATCACAGGCACTTAATCATACCACCCCTGACAGCTTTGCCCTCGCTTTCGTTATACAAAACCTAAATACAGGAAAAGTGGAAATTTTCGTGGTACTATTTTCGAGTTAAACCATTTGCCACATTTTTGTTTTTCATATTTTTCTTAGAAAATTTAGACGAAAATTCGATTGTTTGTTTGTTTGTTTTCGCTTAAGATTTAACTGAAATTGACAAATTGCAAGGAATTAAATATTGAATGACGGCAAAACTTTTGCTTTCAAAGAAAGAGAAATTATTTATTCAGTTGAATTTTATTTTTACTAAAACACAGACATATCCTTTTACACACACACTTAAAAAAATATAAATATTTGTCTTCTTGGGATTTTTAAAATTTATTGTTTTTCTTGTTTTTTGTGTTTTTTGTGAGCACTATGGGGCACTTAATAAATATTGAATTTGTAAAACAAATGAATGTAATTTTAGTTATATTCTTGGTCTTTAATGCTAAACATCAAGTGTATTTTATGCGATTAAATATTAGGTGTAGTAAAAAGAAATTTGAACGGCTCTTTCTATGCAAAACAGTTTTTTCCATAGAAAAAATCTGTGTATAAAAGATTTTTCTATCGAAAAATCTGTGTATAACAGATTTTTCTATCGAAAAATCTGTCTATAACAGTTTTTTCTATAGAAAAATCTGTGTTTAAGAGTTTTTTCTGTAGAAAAAACTGTGTATAACAGTTTTATCTAGAAAAAAATCTTTGTATAACAGCTTTTTCTACACAAAAATCTATATATAATAGTTTTTATACAGAAAAATCAGTGTATTACAGTTTTTTATCTAGAAAAATCTGTGTACAACCGTTTTTTCTACAAAAAGAATCTGTGTATAACAGTTTTTTATATAGAAAAATCAGTGTATAACAGAATTTTTTATAGAAATCTGCTATACACAGATTTTTCTACAGAAAAAACTGTTATACACAGATTTTTCTATAGAGAAAACTGTTATACTCAGATTTTTCTATAGAAAAATCATGTTATACACAGATTTTTCTAGAGGAAAAATTGTTATACACAAATTTTTCTGTAGAAAAAACTGTTATACACATATTTTTATCTAGAAAAGACTGTTATACACAGATTTTTCTATAGAAAAAACCGTTAAACACATTTTCTAAACAGAAACTGTTATACACAGATTTTTCTTGATAAAAAACTATTATACATAGATTTTTCTTAAGAAAAAAACTGTTATACATAGATTTTTCTATAGAAAAAACTGTTATACATAGATTTTATAAAGAAAAACTGTTATAAACAAATTTCTCTTTAGAAAAAACTGTTATACACAGATTTTTCTATACAAAATAGTATTATACACAGATTTTTCTCTAGAAAAAACTGTTATACACAGATTTTTCTATAAAAGAAACTGTCATACACAGATTTTTTGCAGGAAATACTGTTATACACAGATTTTCCTATAGAAAAACATGTTATACACAGATTTTTCTATAAGAAAATCGGTTATACACAGATTTTTCCATAGAAAAAACTGTTATACACAGATTTTTTCATAGAAAAAAACTGTTATACACAGATTTTTCTATGGAAAAAACTGTAATACATAGATTTTTCTATAAAAAAAAACTGTTATAGACAGATTTTTCTATAGAAAAAACTGTTATTGACAGATTTTTTTTTAAGGAAAAACTGTTATACACAGATTTTTCAATAGTTATCTATTGAAAAATCTGTGTTAGACACAGATTTTTGGATTTTATTACAGAAATTACTGTTATATACAGATTTTTTACAGAAAAGACTGTTATACACACATTTATCTATAGAAAAATCTGTTATACATAAATTTTTCTCTAGATAAAACTCTTATACATAGATTTTTCCATAAAAGAATACGCAGATTTTTTTACGATATACTGTTATACACAGATTTTTCTATAAAAAAATCTGTTTTATACAGATTTTTCTCTAGAAAATTATGTTATGCACAGATTTTTCTATATAAACAACTGTTATACACAGGCTTTTCTATAGAAAAAACTGTTATACACAGATTTTTCTATAGAAAAAACTGTTATACAAAGATTTTTCTATAGAAAAAACTGTTATACACAGATTTTTCTATAAAAAACTGTTATACACAGATTTTTCTATAGAAAAAACTGTTATAAACAGACTTTTCTATAGAAAAACTGTAATAAACTGTAATTGTTATAGAAATTTTCTATAACAATTTTTTCGATGAAAAAAAATCTATGTATAACAGTTTTTTCTATAGAAAAATCTATATATATCAGTTTTTTTTCTTAAAAAAAATCTATGTATAACAGTTTTTTATCTAGAAAAATCTGTGTATAAAAGTTTTTTCTGTAGAAAAATCAGTGTATAACAGTTTTTTCTATAGAAAAATCTGTGTATTACAGTTTTTTTTTATCGAAAAATCTGTGTATAACAGTTATTTTTTATATAAAAATCTGTGTATAACAGTTTTTTCTATATAAAAATTCTGTGTATAATAGTTTTTCTATAGAAAAAAAACCTGTGTATAACAGTTTTTCTATAAAAAAAAATCTGTGTATAACAGAAAAAAATCTGTATATTACAGTTTTTCTATGCAAAATAAGTAACAATTTTTTCATTAGAAATTATGAGTGTAACAGTTTTTTAAATTTAAAATTCTGTATATAACAATTTTTTCTATAGAAAAATCTCTGTATATCATTTCTTTCTATAGAAAAGTCTTTGTATAACAGTATTTTTCTTTAAAAAACTACAGTTTTTTCGATCAAAAAAGTATGTGTGGCACAGTTTTTTCATAAGAAAATTTCAGTACTACAGATTCCATGTTATACACAAATTATTTTTTAGAACAATTATTTTTTTCTGTAGAAATTTGTGGTCTTTAATATTAAAGTCACCTGTTTGCATGACCACATTTAACTTCAATGACATTGTGAACAAACATTTATTAAATTCACGAATGTTCATTATATTTGCCAAAAGGAAACATAAAATAGATGTATGTGTATGGGTATTAGCACCATTAAAAGCAAAGCACATCCGTTTCCTTTAACCTTAACCATTTTGTTGGTACAAGTACACAAGGAAGTAGATAAATATTTACCAGCTCAATGGCGAGAGTGAATGGTTGTAAATTATTTTTTTTTTTTTTTGTTATGGAACTTTGCCACAGGTAAAACATTTTGTGGTTAGACATTTTGTTGTATTTATACAAAAGTATGTACAAAAGTTTGAATTTTATTGCTTTATATGTAGGTTTCTAAAGCAGTTATAGGTATGTATGACAATGAAATGTCTTAATTTATTTATTAGACTTCCTTACCAATGTGACTTAAATATGTTGTGTTTAGAGTAATCGATTTGAAATCAACAGTTGATATTGTGATATTTGTATGAAAATCGTTTTTGGAAACCATAAATTAAGATAACAATTTCGTGATGGAAAATTTGTAATTGAAAACTTATACAATGTCTTTAAGTTATTATGTCGTATGTTAGAGAAAACACTTTCTTTGGAATAATTGTATAAGTTGTAAACCTTGTGAATTTTAACAATGAAAACTTTATATGAAATGAAATTTCAAAGGGATTTTACATATGTGTCGTATGAGTGATTTCGCAATTCGAGCAAATAAATCATACGTACAGTTGGACTTTCAAGGCAAAGTAAAGGCATGATGCAGTTTCTAAAGTTATAGTCCGATTTAAATAGAATTTAATATACATTTAAATTTGGATCCTAGGCTCTTTAAAATATATCATGTATCTATTTATTGCGAATCCTTAAGCTCTATAACAGAGACAATTCATCGACAATTTAATGATTACTAAAACGATTCATTTTCATACAACCTAATTATATACTTATTTTTTACTGTTACCTTTTTTTATAACTACTTTTTTTTCGAAATGGTTTATATTGTTAAGTTTTCTATAACTGAATTTCATTCTTTTTCTCTTATCATTCCTCACTTTTTGTCTTGTGTGATAAAAACTAAATTTTTTCATTCTGCCTTCTTATATAATATTTAAGTCCTACCTGTCTATTTTTTCATTACATAACATCACTGAAAATTATGCCAAAGAAAGTAAAAAACCATAAACACGAGCCACAAAAAAATACTTTGCTAAGTCTTCATTTAATAAAGATAACAAAAGGACATTGTTAAATTAAGCAAAAGAAAAGTTAATGACTTTTAATAGGAAATTTGCAAAAAGAAAAATGAAAGTCAAATAAAATTATAGAAATTAAAAAAATTATTTTTTATTTATTTATTCGTTGACAAAGAATGGAAACGAGAATAATTCTACATTTTGTATTGAATTAAGGTGAGTTTATTTTTATGAACTGGTTGTACATTTGTGATTCAAGGTATTGTCCTTCAGTGGAAGCTGCTTTCTCCCATCTTTGAGGTGATCCACGAATCTAGCCAGGCCGTGCGCCATTGATAGAAACAAGTGATAGTCCAAAGGTTCAATGTCTATAGAATACGGTTTGGGGCGTAGGGCTTCCCATTTCAAAATTTTTCATGTACGTCTTGACCACTTTTGTAAAATGGGGTCGAGCATTGTCAGTAAAATTACTTCATTACGTCTCTTGTTGTATTGCGGACATTTGTTTTTCAAAGCTCGATTTAAAGGCTGCAAATCAGCGAGTAATTCTGAGTCGCTCGATAAACTAAAATACCAATATTCTATGCATTATAAACATCAGCACAAGATTAATTTACCTTTTCCATCTATAGTTGAGCCCCTATGCTCCACTGAAAGTCAAAAATAACAATAACAAAAGACCAATGGTGGTGAAGGGTATAAATAGTGTGAGGGACTTTTGATGTGTATGGTATGCTATTCGATACTTTATACGAAAAGAACTAAAACTATCGCTATAATCGATGAATTCACCTCGAATGCATGTACATTAGAGTGTCCCGAATAATTAAAAGTCATTTTACAGAAGGTCTAACACCCAAATTTTTAACATTTGAATCCAACAATCCAAATACAAAGTTTCATTAAAATCGGATATCGGGAAAGCTTGTCGACTTGACGCCAAAGTTTGGAAATGCCAGTTATGTACGAAAAATTAGGGATTTCTTCAGATTTTTAAAAAAATTTTCTACTTAGAATATTTTTTCAGAAAAAGTATTTATAAGCATAGTACAGGCAACTAAATGAGATTTCAAACAAGATACAACACCTCAATATAGGTTGAAAACTTTCCAAACTATAAAGGTTTTCCCAAGGTATATTACGTTCTTGAAGACTCTCCTGAGCATATGGGCAAATCCGAAAAACATTAAACCAAGTACAAAATTTTAAAACTGTCAACATCGCATATTTGTGTTTATGGAAAAATTTACCATATATTGATCCTTTTGAATATATAATGGATACAATTTTTGAATGCTCTCTTCGTGAATGGCATGTCTTTATTTGCACCCATCTTGAATTTTTATAAATTTTTTTTGAAATACAGGCCTGTTCTGCAAATCACGTGATTTTTAATCACATGCCGTTTTAAAATCACAAATGTGATTTGTTCCTGTTCTGTAAATCACAATTTTTTACGTTTTTTTGTGTGATTTAAAATTCTCAAAACACAAGGAAATTTGTATAAACTAGTAATAATGCACTATTTTTAATAATATTTAACATCATTAATAAATTTTTATTGATTTTTTAGTATTTTTACAAAAATTTAAAGCTTTTAACGTTGACAAAGTAAATTTTGCTACTTGATCGACATTAAGGTGTAGCTTGAAATGAGTGTGTCCGTTTTTTCGTATTTTTCTTTGAACTTTTAATTAAAATCGCAAATTTTATTACAAAAAATTATAAAAATCATATTAGGCTTTTAATCTATTCAATTAGTAATAGAAATAAAAATCAAATTTCTTGTAAAACAGGCAAGTGGTTTCAAATCGATAGTGTCTTAGCTAACCGGTTTGAAATCACAAAACTTTTATGATTTTTGTTTGCAGAACACCTTTTATGTGATTTTAAATCACTTTCACAAAATGTGATTTTCAGAACAGGCCTGATAATAGGTTTTTTAAAAGTTCATTAAAATCGCAAAAACATCCATTTAGGTATCAAGTTTCAATAGCGGCTTAAAGTCTGCTTAATTTTATACAATTAGATGTAAAAGACCACATAAAAAGTAATTGAACTGATATAAAAACCGCCAAGTAAAAAAGGGCTCACAGTGTGTAGCGTCCGTCACAGAAATAAACGTTTTTTTTATTTAAGTAGTGCAATTTTTATTTTAACTCCAATTGAACTTGCTTCGTAAAGAGAACTTATAGTATGCTTTACATTAGGCATTTTACAGAATAATGTGTAAAGAAAGTGTGTAGCGTCCGCCACAGTATACATTTTTTCCAAAATGATATTTATTAAATACAAAATTTAGGAACACATGTCTGTCTTATTCATAAAGCAATAACACTTTCTATATCCACAGATTAAATTTAAGGTATTAGGTGTTAAAAAAAAACAAGTAAGAAAGCGCTATAGTCGGTCAAGCCGACCATACGATACCCTTCACCACTAAGGTCAAAGGTGTTATTTTTCCTGTGTAAAGACAAATATTTGCTAAATTTTGCCATCATACAAACATTTTCTCAAAACTTATATATTCAACCTGTTTCCGTCATTTGGACTTATATGAGAGCTGGGGTCAAATGTGGACCGATTATCTCGAAATTTGGCAGATTGATTACAGTTGTTACAAAAATTATGTATGCAAAAAATAGACTCAAAATTTCCATTATCTTTAGATTTACGAGTGTTTTAGTGGTTTTTTGTCTCATTTAGTGCGTTTTTAAAGAAGAATTTGTATGTGAGCTATGGTCAAATGTGAACCGATTTCAACGAAATTTGGTACAGTGATTTTAGTTGACATAAGCAGTATTTGTTTTAAATTTCATGAAAAAATATTGATATTTGTGGCCAATATAGCAATTCCGGGAAGTGGGACCTATGGGAGGTACCGTAAATAATGAACCGATTTTGACCAATTTCAATAGCCATAGTCCCATTATCAAAAAAATGATCTGTGCCAAATTTCATAAAATTATCTTTAGAATTGCGACCTGTAGTTTGATTACAAGGTTTACATGGGGGTCCAGCCAGCCAGACGGACGGACGGACATCGCTAAATCGACTCAGAAAGTGATTCTAAGCCTATTGGTATACTAAAAGGTGGGTCTAAGACAAATATTTCTATGCGTTACAAACATCAGCATAAACTTATAATACCCTTTCCACCTATGGTGGTGAAGGGTATAAACACACAGTGGGGCAAATTTGATGCTTTTGAATTTTTTTTTTTTTAATTTTTAGGAAAAATAAGATGTAAGGAGTATATAAAGAAGTGTAAAACTTTATGTATTTAGACGTTTTGTGAAATATTAAATTATGCATAAAATTCGCATTTTTAACCGCGAGCATGAAGAGAAAGAAGATGAAATTCGGAAACAAATAACACCATTAGGTTCACTGATTTACAAACCCTTAAAAAAATATAAAATATGAATTTTTTCCTAATAAGAAACAGTCAAGTAAAAACTGTAACGTCCGTCACATAGCGTCCGCAACAGCTCATTTATGGATTTTTGACGCTAGTGAAAACTTTGAAAAAATTTATGAAAGCTGTTTTGTAATTCTCTGATTTTCCTCTATCTTCAATGTATTTACAATTTTTTTATTACTATAAACGTTTTGATGAAAATTACAGAAACACGTTGTTGAAAAAAAAATCACTTCCATTTTTTGTAGCGTCCGTCACAGCACTTTAAAAGCAAATATCTTTTTCCCCAAAAACAAGTATGTAAATTAACAAATGCCATTCGAGGGCGCAATCAATGGGCTATAATTCTCCGAAATTTTTACAAAGATATCTTGTGTAAAACGATTATGGGATTCATTTAAATAAAACAAAATCCGTACAAATGTATCGTCCGTCACGCCCATATGCAATAAAAAATTTATTATTTTAAAAAAATTTTAATAAGTTTGACTGGTTTTACTTTTTTTTTTTTTCAATGTTTATTTATTTACAATATATAACAATTTATACTATAATAAACTCTAGTATGATACATATTTACATAAATACAAAGTCCCAGAAACGAGCTCTCGAGTATTGTGGATATAATAATAATTTTGTTTTGCAAAAATAATAATTTTTTTATATATTAAATAATATAATATTATATTTTATCTGTAATGAAAAATTTTAATAAAAACATTACTTTTATATGACAAAAGATAAAAACTATGTCTAAAAATAAAAGAAAAAAAGGAGATTTATATTTTAATAACTCATTATCCACCAAAACTTTTTGGCTTTTGTGCTTTGTAATGCAAGAAAATCTCTATTAGCTATACTTCTATCATACCTGTTCGAGACAGTTGATATTCTATTGCAATCAACTGCTTTGACATTGGCACGCCTATAGTTATGATAAAAAATAGGAACTCCATTATTGTTTTGAATAAACATTAGCTTATCTAATAATAAAAATGACTCAGGTGGACCAAAGCCATTTTGTAGAGCATTAGATATATAATCCAGATTTGTATAATAAGGTGCCATTATCAAATTATTTTCATTACAAGAAGTACATCTTAAAATATAATTTCTTATTAAATTTATTATAAAATTGTCTATTCTAATAACATTTGCTGTATTATATAACTTTTTATTAGATACATATTTTAAATAATTAGTATGAGATGATCTAAATAATCCTGTGCAAGCTCTCAGACATTTTCTTTCAAATATCCTTATTTTTTCCATATATGAAGGTGAGATATTAAACCATATCGGACATCCATATGTGAGGATCGGTCTGATAAGCGATTGATACATAATTATTTTTATTTTAGGTTTTAAGTATTTCGAATAAAATAATGATTTGTATATAAAAAAGGCTTTTTGTGCTTTACTAATTGTTTCAGTGACATGATTATTGTAATACAGAAATTTATCTAATTGAATTCCTAAGTATCTTACAGTTTGTTTGTTTGGTATGTTTGCATTATTTACATTCGATTTGATTCCAAAGCATTTCCAATTTCTTTTAATATTATTGTTGCATTTATTAACTGGAGGTCTGAATAAAATTGTTTCGCATTTATTTATATTTATTTTCATGAACCAATCAACTGAAAATTTTTCTACTATATTGAAATACTCTTGAAGTTTAGAGTTTATTTTTTCAATTGTATCATCAGCGTGATATATAATTATATCATCTGCAAAAGCTATAATATTATCTACTTTTTTAATTAAATCCAAAATAAAAATATTAAATAGTGTAGGGGAATTAACTGTACCCTGTTGCAAGCCATTAACAATGTTGAATGATTTACTACTTTGGTAGTTTTGGTAATATACTTTGAATGATTTACTACTTATCATATTGTAAATAAGTAATATTGTTTTAAAAGGAAATTCAAACTCTATTAATTTATATATTAACCCTGGAATCCAAATGCTGTCAAAAGCTTTTTCCATATCTATTAAACACGCTCCTGTGCATAATTTTTTGTTCCAATTCCAATTAATATTAGAAGTAAGAACGTGTATTGCATTAAAAAATGTGGAACGCTTCACGATTTTGCGTGTCATCCTTGCGCAGGGGCCATGCTAATCTTCTCTGTATCGTTCCAATTTTAGTATATGTTCTGCCGAAGCAAGAATGAATTTTTTCCTAATAAGAAACAGTCAAGTAAAAACTGTAACGTCCGTCACATAGCGTCCGCAACAGCTCATTTATGGATTTTTGACGCTAGTGAAAACTTTGAAAAAATTTATGAAAGCTGTTTTGTAATTCTCTGATTTTCCTCTATCTTCAATGTATTTACAATTTTTTTATTACTATAAACGTTTTGATGAAAATTACAGAAACACGTTGTTGAAAAAAAAATCACTTCCATTTTTTGTAGCGTCCGTCACAGCACTTTAAAAGCAAATATCTTTTTCCCCAAAAACAAGTATGTAAATTAACAAATGCCATTCGAGGGCGCAATCAATGGGCTATAATTCTCCGAAATTTTTACAAAGATATCTTGTGTAAAACGATTATGGGATTCATTTAAATAAAACAAAATCCGTACAAATGTATCGTCCGTCACGCCCATATGCAATAAAAAATTTATTATTTTAAAAAAATTTTAATAAGTTTGACTGGTTTTACTTTTTTGCGACTTTAAGATATTTAAATACCGATTTTCGTTAAAATGGGCTAACGTAAAGACACTTTTGCATAGAATGCAATGAATGAGTTTTGAACACTTTTTTTCATAAAGTTTTCAAAAATCCTTTTTTGTTTTTTTTTTCAATAGTTTGCTACAAACTCAACAAATTCGAAAAAAAGTAAAAAAAATTTCTAGAATGTTAATTAAAATACTCTGCATATTACCACGAAGAAAGAATGAGATCGATATCTCTAACGACTTATCCGTATCTGCGATTTAAATTCAAAGGATCTCAACGAAAACACAATTTTTCACTAAAGTTTTAGAAAAATCACGTGAATTGTTATATATTGGCAGTTTTTTTTAGCAGAACTGGAATTATTATTCCTTAAACGGATAGAATATATATATATATATATATATATATATATATATATATATATATATATATATATATATATATATATATATATATATATATATATATATATATATATATATATATATATAAGAAATTTTGTTGAAATCGGATGTCATTAACCCTTTTATTACCAGAGTCAAAAGTAAAATTTTTAAAATATTAAATTCTTTTCAAAAAAGGGACTAGAAATTACATGTTTTTATTGTTATATTTCAATAAAAATTCAAGTTTTGCCATTTCGAGGAAAAATTATTAAACTTTGTAATTAAACAGGTAATAGGTAATAAAGGGGTAAAAATTATATTTTGTACTTTTGAGTACATTTTTGTTTCTTCTGTATCAAATCACGTACACCGTATAAATCACTTCAAACACATACTTTTGTGCAATATTTTTCGATTAATGGAAACGAATCAAGTAAAAAATAAATAAATGCCACCTTCTTCTGTCACAGTAAAAATTTGAAACACGCGTTCGGTACTTAATTTGGTACTTATAAGCAAATAAACTGCTAATGAATTGTGACTGAATAAGATAAAATTAATCTTGATTTAAACAAATAAAGAAATCTTAATTTTAAATAATTAATGAACTTAATTAACCAAATATTTTTCTTTTTCCTTTCTCACTCAATGAACAACAACAATTTTTTTTGACAACCTCAAATAGTCCTTCAAAAGGACAAAGCATAAATTAAGAGCCATGAATCATATTACTGATGAATTTTTGATTTATGTTTATTCCCTCTGATATTTAGAAGCAAAATTAACATTATTTATAAATTAAACACTTTACACGTTTTTCCTTTTTTAAAAAAAGTTTGGAGCCAAAAATTAAGCACCAAACATGCCTATGTGCGTTTTCTTAGCCCTAAAAATCGAAATATATATTTTTAATACCAAAATCATTAATCAGCCTTTAAAACGTGAGTTTTTTACATATTCGTTTCAATATTAAAATTACATGTAATATTAAAAATAACGATGGGAATTTCACCATGTGCAAAAATAAATAAAGTATTAAAGATTAAGGATGTGGTATAATCCTTTGAAGCACATTCATTTATAACAGGTTTTATTTTTAGTATTTTTTACCAGCCAGATACACATACCCTCTAGCTTTTTTTACTTCTGATCCCAATAATTGAATCAATTTTGACCTAGTGGGGTTTTAGGTTAGTCTTGGTTTTCGAGATATAGAGTTATAAAAATAGAGGAGGTTGCGCAGGTCTTCCTTTGTCGGTTTTTTCAACTAGCACAGTGTTATTAAAATTTCACCACCATAGCACAATTGTTAGAAACATAAAAAAAGTGGTAATAAATCTGTATCTTCTAAACTGTAAGTCTGATTTTTCTATAGAAACTTTTTTCATCAAAAATGTTTCTATAGAAGAATTGAAAATTTTTTGATATAAAAATATTTTTATCGAAAATTTTTACAGAAAAATATTTTTATTTATTTATTTTTCTTACAAAAATTTTTCTATAGAAATTTTTTTTACAAAAATTTTTTTTATCAAACATTTTTCTATAGATAATTTTTTATCAAAAGTTTTTCCAAACATTTTCTAACGAAAATTTTTTCATCAACAATTTTTCTATAGAAAATTTTTTTATCAAAAATGTTTCTATAGAAAATTTTTTTTATCAAACATTTTTCTTTAGAAGAATTAAAAATTTGTTGATAAGAAAAATATTTTTATCGAAAAATTTTATATAAAATATAATTTTTATCGAACAATTTTCTAAAGAAAAATTTTCCACAGTAAATTTTTTTATCAAAAATTTTTCTATAGAAAATTTTGTTATCCAAAATTTTTCTATACAAAATTTTTTTATCAAAAATTTTTCTATAAAAAATTTTTTTATCAAACATTTTTCTATAGAAGAACTTTTTTGATATAAAAATATTTTTATCGATTATTTTTACAGAAAAATACTTTTATCTAAAAATTTTCTATAAAATATAATTTTTATCGAACAATTTTCCAAAGAAAAACTTTTCCATAGAAAATTTTTTTCCAAAAATTTTTTCATAGAATTTTTTTTTTTTTTTTAATTTTTCTATAGAAAATTTTTTTATCAAAAATTTTTCTATAGAAAATTTTGTTATCAAAAATGTTTCTATAGAAGATTTGGAATTTTTGTGATATAAAAATATTTTTATCAAAAAATTTTACAGAAAAATATTTTTATTTATTTATTTTTCTTTTTTTATCAAAAATTTTTCTATAGAAAATTTTTTTATCAAACATTTTTCTATAGAACATTTTTTTATCAAACATTATTCTATAGAAAATTTTTTATCAAAAATTTTTCTATAGAAAATTTTTTCATCAAAAATGTTTCTATACAAAATTTTTTTATCAAAAATTTTTTTATAGCAAATTTTTTTTATCAAAAATTTTTGATAAGAAACATATTTGTATCGAACAATTTTATATAAAATATAACTTTTATCGAACAATTTTTCAAAGAAAAATTTTCCACCGAAAATTTTTTTTGCCAAAAAAATTTTCTATAGAAAATTTTGTTATCCAAAATTTTTCATTAGAAAAATTTTTCTTCAAAAATTTTTCTATACAAAATTTTTTTATCAAAAATTTTTCTAAAAAAACTTTTTTTATCAAAAATTTTTCTATAGAAGATTTGAAAATTTTTTGATATAAAAATATTTTTATCGAAAATTTTTATCAAACATTTTTCCATAGAAAATTTTTTTATCAAACATTTTTCTATAGAAAATTTTTTTATCAAAAATTTTTCTATAGAAAACTTTTTTATCAAAAATTTTTCTATAGAAAACTTTTTTATAAAAAATTTTTCTATAGAAAATTTTTTATCAAAAATTTTTCTATAGAAAATTTTGTTATCCAAAATTTTTCTATAGAAAATTTTTTAATCAAAAATTTTTCTATAGAAAATTTTTTAATCAAAAATTTTTCTATAGAAAATTTTTTTTATCAAACATTTTTCTATAGAAAATTTATTTTATCAAAAATTTTTCTACACAAAATTTTTTTCTATAGAATTTTTTTTTATCAAAAAATTTTCTATAGAAAATATTTTGATCAAACATTTTTCTATAGAAGATTTAAAAATTTTTTGATATAAAAATATTTTTATCGAAATTTTTTAAAGAAAAATATTTTTTTGAAAAATTTTCTATAAAATATAATTTTTATCGAACAATTTTCCAAAGAAAAATTTTTCTATAGAAATTTTTTTTTTCAAAAATTTTTTCATAGAAAATTTTTTTTTAAATTTTGTATATAAAATTTTTCTTCAAAAATTTTTCTATACAAAATTTTTTTATCAAAAATTTTTCTATAGAAACTTTTTTTATCAAAAATTTTTCTACAGAAGATTTGAAAATTTTTTGATATAAAAAAATTTTTATCGAAAATTTTTACAGAAAAATATTTTTATTTATTTTTCTTACAAAAATTTTTCTATACAAAATTTTTTTATCAAAAATTTTTCTATACAAAATTTTTTTATCAAAAATTTTTCTATACAAAATTTTTTTATCAAAAATTTTTCTATAGAAAATTTTTTTATCAAAAGTTTTTCTATAGAAAATTTTGTTATCAAAAATTTTTCTATAGAAAATTTTTTCATGAACAATTTTTCTATACAAATTTTTTTGATCAACAATTTTTCTTTAGAATTTTTTTTTATCAAAAAATTTTCTATAGAAAATATTTTGATCAAACATTTTTCTATAGAAGATTTAAAAATTTTTTGATATAAAAATATTTTTATCGAAATTTTTTAAAGAAAAATATTTTTTTTTTAATTTTCTATAAAAAATAAGTTTTATCGAACAATTTTCTAAAGAAAAATTTTTCCATAGAAAATTTTTTTTTCAAAAATTTTTTCATAGAATTTTTTTTTTTTTAAATTTCTATAGAAAATTTTTCTTCAAAAAATTTTCTATAGAAAATTTTTTTATCAAAAATTTTTCTATAGAAGATTTGAAAATTTTTTGATATAAAAATATTTTTATCGAAAATTTTTACAGAAAAATATTTTTATTTATTTATTTTTCTTACAAAAATTTTTTTTAACAAAAATTTTTCTATAGAAAATTTTTATTATCAAACATTTTTTTATCAAAAATTATTCTATAAAAAATTTTTTATCAAAAATTTTTCTATAGAAAATTTTTTTTATCAAAAATATTTGATAAGAAAAATATTTGTATCGAAAAATTTTCTATAAAATATAATTTTTATCGAACAATTTTCCAAAGAAAAATTTTCCACCGAAAATTTTTTTTGTCAAATTTTTGTCATAGAAAATTTTGTTATCCAAAATTTTTCATTAGAAAATTTTTCTTCAAAAATTTTTCTATACAAAATTTTTTTATCAAAAATTTTTCTATAGAAACTTTTTTTATCAAAAATTTTTCTATAGAAGATTTGAAAATTTTTTGATATAAAAATATTTTTATCGAAAATTTTTACAGAAAAATTTTTCTATACAAAATTTTTTTATCAAACATTTTTCTATACAAAATTTTTTTATCAAACATTTTTCTATAGAAAATTTTTTTATCAAACACTTTTCTATAGAAATTTTTTTTATCAAAAATTTTTCTATAGAAAACTTTTTTATCAAAAATTTTTCTATAGAAAACTTTTTTATCAAAAATTTTTCTATAGAAAATTTTTTATCCAAAAATTTTTCTATAGAAAATTTTGTTATCCAAAATTTTTCTATAGAAAATTTTTTAATCAAAAATTTTACTATACAAAATTTTTTTATCAAAAATTTTTCTATACAAAATTTTTTTATCAAAAATTTTTCTATAGAAAATTTTTTTTATCAAACATTTTTCTATAGAATTTTTTTTTATAAAAAATTTTTCTACACAAAATTTTTTTCTATAGAAATTTTTTTTTATCAAAAAATTTTCTATAGAAAATATTTTGATCAATCATTTTTTTATAGAAGATTTAAACATTTTTTGATATAAAAATATTTTTATCGAAATTTTTTAAAGAAAAATATTTTTTTTTGAAAAATTTTCTATAAAATATAATTTTTATCGAACAATTTTCCAAAGAAAAATTTTCCAACGAAATTTTTTTTTGTAAAAAAAATTTTCTATAGAAAATTTTGTTATCCAAAATTTTTCATTAGAAAATTTTTCTTCAAAAATTTTTCTATACAAAATTTTTTTATCAAAAATTTTTCTATAGAAACTTTTTTTTTCAAAAATTTTTCTATAGAAGATTTGAAAATTTTTTGATATAAAAATATTTTTATCGAAAATTTTTACAGAAAAATTTTTCTATACAACATTTTTTTATCAAACATTTTTCTATAGAAAATTTTTTTATCAAACATTTTTTTATAGAAAATTTTTTTATCAAAAATTTTTCTATAGAAAACTTTTTATAAAAAATTTTTCTATAGAAAATTTTTTATCAAAAATTTTTCTATAGAAAATTTTGTTATCCAAAATTTTTTCATAGAAAATTTTTTAATCAAAAATTTTTCTATAGAAAATTTTTTAATCAAAAATTTTTCTATAGAAAATTTTTTTTTATCAAACATTTTTCTATAGAAAATTTATTTTATCAAAAATTTTTCTACACAAAATTTTTTTCTATAGAATTTTTTTTTATCAAAAAATTTTCTATAGAAAATATTTTGATCAAACATTTTTCTATAGAAGATTTAAAAATTTTTTGATATAAAAATATTTTTATCGAAATTTTTTAAAGAAAAATATTTTTTTGAAAAATTTTCTATAAAATATAATTTTTATCGAACAATTTTCCAAAGAAAAAATTTTTCTATAGAAATTTTTTTTTTCAAAAATTTTTTCATAGAAAATTTTTTTTTTTATAAATTTTGTATATAAAATTTTTGTTCAAAAATTTTTCTATACAAAATTTTTTTATCAAAAATTTTTCTATAGAAACTTTTTTTATCAAAAATTTTTCTACAGAAGATTTGAAAATTTTTTGATATAAAAAAAATTTTATCGAAAATTTTTACAGAAAAATATTTTTATTTATTTTTCTTACAAAAATTTTTCAATACAAAATTTTTTTATCAAAAATTTTTCTATAGAAAATTTTTTTATCAAAAATTTTTCTATACAAAATTTTTTTATGAAAAATTTTTCTATAGAAAATTTTTTTTATCAAAAAATTTTCTCTGTTCTTTCGAAGCATGTATTTTGTTGCTATAAATTAGATTTTGACTTGTTTCTTGCCTATTTTGTTTTTGCCTTTTCTTTAAAAAAGCGACTCTGTTAATATCCAAACTCCAACTGAATGATTTTAATACTTATTTTCACGAGTTTTGTTAATGATCGTGGTATTTACGAAAATTAAAAAAAATTAATCGGCTACTGGTGGTAAGAGCTGCCTACTCCTGGTTATAAGTGTCTTGAAGATTTTGGTGGTACCCAGTAACACATAAAATATGTGTTGGCTTCTTTACAAATTGCACAAAATGATTGAGACACTATCAGTAGAATTTTTTCATCATCTACTAACTCTCAAGAATTTCTAATATAGAGTTGGAGAGGGGCATTTAAACTGGTTATTGTTACATCCCTTCCCGCGAATGGTCATAGCTCAAATCATAACATTTAACAAAGCTATAGTCAAAGATTTTGTCATAGACAAGTCATAGCTTTTGTCGACGCTCCTGTCAGTTCTTGTATTATCTCTCCTATCTACAGTTTTTGTGATAGATCTCATAATAAATAGCTCAAATCATAGCTGTTGACAAAGCTCCAGTCATAGCTCTTGTCATAGACTAGTCATAGCTTTTGTCAACGCTTTATTCATTACACAACCACAGTTCTTGTCATGTCTCTAGTTATAGTTCTTCTTTTGACAAGGCTGTAGTCAAAGCTTGTGCTAGATATCGTAATAGCTCAAATCATAGCTTTTGACAAAGCTGTAGTCATAGATCTTAACTATTCATGGCTTTTGTCAAAGTTGCTGTCATTGGTCAATCATAATTCTTGTCATAGCTCAATATATAGTTCTCATGGTAGATCTAATAACAGCTTTAGCCATATCTCCAGCCATAACTCTATCCATAGCTATATCCATAGGTCTAGTCATAGCATAGCACTAGTCATTGCTCTTGATAACGCTCTAGTCAATGCTTAAATCATAGCTCTTGTCTTTACCTTAGACATAGGTCTTGTGATAGATCTATTTATAACTTTAGTCATAGCACTAATCATTACCCCTTGTTATAGGTCTTAAGATTTAGTAATATTAAGCTCTAGTCATAACTCTTGCCATAGCTATTTTAATTGGTCTTGTCATATCAAAGCACTAGGCATGTAGGGGATGTTGGATACCAAGCAACTATTCTAATTGGTCTTAACCCAGACATATCTTGGTTATCCTTCATCTCAACTGTTGACACTGATCTCCTTGTGGTTTCACCCCCGGAACTACGGTAGCACCCGTTAATGTAGTGAGCTAACATGCGCCGCGAGTTCTCCTAAAGAACGATACAAAATGTGGCTTAGGGCGTCGGGCTACTAACCCACTCTGGCTTTATCTCCAATCGTTGCTCTAATCATAACTAGTTACAAGAGTTACTTAAGGTACAAGGCCAATACACGCGACATGCGGCTGCGGACGGTCGTAGTATTGCCAGTACATAAAATGTGCATTTGTTTACAAAAATATTCATATAAAATTTATTTTAATAGTATATAATTAAATCTGGCAGCACTGAAAAAATCTGACGCGCGGAAAAGTAGAACAAAGTTCTACTTTTTTCCATTGCGGCTTCAAATTTGACAAATCAAAAAACAGCTGATTGCGCGCGCAGCCGCTTGCAGCGTGCATTGGCCTTCTACCTTTACAGATTTAGTCATAGCTCTTATCTAAGCTTTATTGAATGTTCTGGTTATATATGTATGTATATAGAAATAAATATAGCTTTAATCTTAGTAAGAAATTTAAATAGGTGTTAAGTTCTCAAATTTATTTTAGTTCTAAAATCATATGCCTGGGGTACATTAAAAAAAATTTGTCATATTTCATTACCAGCTTCGTTCCACTTTCAAATCGGGCACTCCACTAAAGCTTTAAAATTACACACAAAACCCTTGTCATCGAAATATTGACCCCTTGGGCAGTAAAGAGCAATCGCATCACCATTCAAGCAGACATAATATTTATTGCAATTTTTGGAGTCCCTCAAAAATGTGCCATCCCTTAAGACTTTACAGTCACCGTTCTGCAGGCAATCGCCTGAGTTTTTCTCATCTTCCATTTGACAGTCGACTCTTGAGGGATAATTACACATTTTCAATTTATCGTCGAACAGGAAACGTCCCGGACAAGTTTGGGGATAGGCTTTTTGTTTATAGCAGCTGTAATATTTATTACAATATTTGGGATTTTTAATGAAGTAGACCTCTTTATGCTGGGCGCATATGGAATTATAATCCGTTTCGGTTTGGGATGTTCTTGGGCTACTGGAGCAAGTAGTGGTTGTTATTTGATATGTAGTTGTGGCTGTGGTTGATATTTGACATGTAGTCGTGATTGTGGCTGTTGTGGTCGTTGTCGCAAGTTGTGGTTTTGTTGAATCTTTGATTGTTGTTGTTGGAGAAGTTCTAGGTGTAGTTCTTGATTTAGTAATAGATTCTGCAGAAGAATCGGAGTTTGATGCTGATGAGGATTTGATAGCTGTTGTAGTCGTTGACTCAAGTTGTGGTTTTGTTGAAGCCTTGATACTTGTTGTTGGATAAGGTTTAGAAGTAGTTGTTGATTTTGAATTAGAGTCTGCAGAAGAGTCGGAGTCTGATGACGATGACGAGGTAGATTTGATAGTTGTACATAATGTAGTTGTTGTACTTCGAGTTTTTGTATTTGTTTGCGTTGGTCTTCCTGTTGATGTAACCGGTCTAGTCTCTGGCATAGTTTCTGTTGTTGTTGTTTCCCTTGGGAATTCTGTAATAGGTGGTAAAGTTGGATTTGTTGGTTTTCCAGATGTTGTGGCTTCCGATGTCGTTGAACCTGCTGTTGTTTCTGTAGATGGTTCCGAAGAAAGTTTCGTAGTAGTTGGAAGTGTTGGAGATGTTGCCTGAGATGCCGTAGATTCCAAAGCTGAAATTGTTTGAGTTCGAGTAGTTGTGGTAGGTGTTGTTTCAGTTGCTGTTTTGGTTGAAATTGTTTGGGTTCGAGTAGTTGTTGTAGATATTGTTTCAGTTGCAGTTTTTGTTGTTGGTGCAGAACTAGTATCCGGGTTTGCTGGAGTAGTAGCAGGTGTCGTGTTTTCTGAACCGGGTGTTGCTATCGTCGAAGTTACTGGCGGGAGCGTTAAAGGCTTGTTGGTTGATTCCGACTTCGGTGTTGATGATTCTGAAACATGTTCGGTCGTGGATTCCGGAGCTTTTCCTGTTGTTTCTGTACTTGAACTTAATGTTGTCATTTTCGTGGAAGCTTCAGTAGTTAGTAAAGGCTTTGCTGTTGTTTCCCGCGTTATCTGGGTATTAGTTTCAGTGGTTATTTCCGTTGTTGTCTCAGTTTCAGTGGATGAGTCCGTTGATATTGCCGGACTACTAGTAGATTCTGGAAGGTCTGTGGAATTTGGCAACTCAGTGGTTGATTCTTTTACCGATTCCGTGGAAGATATGGTTGTTGTTTCACTTGAATCATCAGTAGTTGATACAGTTTCCCTTGTTGTTTCTTTTGAAGGTTGAGTGTTCTTCTCCTCAGGCAACTCAGTTATGGGTTGGGTAGTAGTATCATCTGTTATCAAATCGGTAGTGGTTTCACTGAATGGTGAAGTAGTTGTATTTTCTTCTAATATATGTGTGGTGGATTCTGGAGATAAGGTACTTGCTGTGTCTGTGGTTAACTCGTTGGTGGTGAGTTCAGGAATTTCTGTTGCCATGGTTGCAGTTTCACTATTAAGCTCAGCATTTAATTCTTTGGAAGCTTTGATCTCTGCTAAATCTTCCAAGAAATCCAAAAGATTAAATAAATCTAATTTTCGGCCGATTAACTTCTTGGATTTTCTTAAAGCTTTCCCCTTCTCATCCGATGTTGATTTACCTGACAATTTTGTGCTTGTTTTTCTCGCTGTGGTGACTTCAGTGGTGGCTTCAGTTGTAAACTCAGTGGTGACTTCAGTGTTAAATTCAGTGGTAAGTTCGGTTGTCAATTCAGTGGTAAATTGCGCTTCTGTTGTTGCTATAATCTCAGAGTCCAATGTAATTGGCAAACTGTAGTTATGGAAATTAGTCTTTCTGTGTGTCAATGTCCCTTCAGACCTATTCGAGGAATTCAACAGGGAATTTTTCAAGAGCATTTTCACACCTTTTAGCAAAACTCCGCTCAAGTTTTTTGTCAGCTGAATTTGTGAGAAGGAATTCTCCAAAATTGATGAATTATTATTAAGAGATTCCTCGGGTAATGTCAAGGATATTACGTTCAAAGATGATTTCAAATTTTCCTTATCAAAGTTTCCATAAACCTTCTTCAAGGTTTCTTCCGTTAATACTGTCATACCCGTTTGAGTATTATTTGCGTTATTGGATAGCAGAAGCACGGGTATGGCTGGTATATAGCCCGTAGTTTCAATTTCCTTATCATTCGAAGCCTCCGCTAGGCAGGGACAAGGTGGACATTTGCCCTTAATACATTTCTGTTGCCGCTGATTAAAACGATAGCCGGAAGCACAGGATAAACTAAATTGACCCCAATATCCCAAGCAGATATAAAAACTGTGACAATCTTCGGGATCTTGTAACTTATAGCCAAAATGTCGAGACGCACAAAGTTGAGGTACCGATGTCGAGTCAGTATAAGACAGCGTTGAAAGCAGTATAACGCAAATTTGTACAACTTAATATGAAAATAGTTAGAATTTTGAATGTTCTTTTATCTAAAATTTTAAATTTACTTACTTAATAACATTTTTATTAGAACAATAAATAAGCTCCTAACAGCCGCTAATTATTCAAACTAAAAGTGCTCTTAAAACTTAAAGTAGTACAAGGTCATTGGTTACAGTGTATTTATAGGAGAATTTTTTTCTTCAAATTTAAGTTAATTAAATTTAGAATTTTGTAAATTTGTTTTGCATATTTTAAAAATTTCGACAAGTTGTTTTACATGCTGCTGCACTAATGGTAATGAGTATTTTCTATGAAGTAGTTATACACCAGGTCCTCGGTTTGCGCTCAGGTTAATTTCTAAAATTTTTTTAGAAAAATTTCATTAAGAAATTTTTTCAATAGAAAGAATTTTTTTTTTTAAATGTTTTATATAGAACAATTTTCATTTAAGAATTTTACCTGTGGAAATGTTTTTATTGAAAAACTTGTTTAAAAAAAACTTTCATAATAAAATTTTTTCCATAGAAAAATTTTCATTTTTAATTTTTTTCTATAGAAAAATTTTCATTACAAAATTTTTCTATAAAAAAAATTCTATAAAAAATATTTTCTATAGAAAAATTTTAATCAAAAATTTGTTTCTATAGAAAAATTTCCATTTTTATTAAAAAAAAATTATTCTTCTACAGAAAATTTAGAAATTTTATCATTAAAAAAAATTTCAATAGAAAAACCTTAATTTTAAATTTTTTTTTGTAGAAAATATAGAAAATTTTCATTAATAAATGTTTTCTATAGAAAAATGTTCATTCAAAAATTTTCTTCTATAGAAAATTAAATTCAAAATTTGTTTCTATAGAAAAATGTTTATTGTCTGTCTGTCTGTTTGTCTGTCTATCTGTCTGTATGTCTGTCTATCTGTATGTCTGTCTGTCTGTCTGTCTGTCTACCTGTCTGTCTGTTTGTCTACCTGTTTGTCTCTATGTCTGTCTGTCTGTCTGTCTTTCCGTCTGTATTGTCTTTTCGATAAGTCGGAAACAACTAATGGCGATTATTCAATTAGAGAATTAGAGAGAAAGCTAAGGCACACACGTGTTTATTCGTGCGTTTATGTTTTTTCATTTAATTTCAATTTTAACAGTAAACAAATGCTTAAAAAAATATAGTGCTGTTGAAATCTAAGTCTAAAAAAAATTTATTTTGTGAACTAGTGTAATTAGTTTTTTAAAATGAAACCCCAATTACGTATGTACATAAACCTACAATTCTTGCAATATGACGACCTTGATCTTTCAATTGCCTATTAAAAGTTTAATATATAATTTGAAGCACTTTTATGATTAACCACTTTATAAATGAAAATTTCGGAAAAATTTTATATGAATACATTTTTTTACATAAAACTTTTAATTAAATTGTTTCAAACATTATTTACATAAGTATGTATGTAATGGTGATATGCATTTTTAGCCAATTATTCATATATATAATATATAAGTATATTTAAGTAAAAAGTTTTTTTTGGGAAAGTAAAAAAGTTTTGCAAAAATATGATAAAAGTCATACCTTCATTAGCCAGTATCAGGTGCTTTTTATAGAGTGACACAAGTTTAAATCATAATAAAACAAGGAAATATATTTAATATCTAACGATAGAAAAGTTGACGATAGGAAGAGATCTCTATAGAAAAGTTGACGATAGGAAGACTTTTCTATAGAAAAGTTGACGATAGGAAGACTTTTCTATAGAAAAGTTGACGATAGGAAGACTTTTCTATAGAAAAGTTGACGATAGGAAGACTTTTCTATAGAAAAGTTGACGATAAGAAGACTTTTCTATAGAAAAGTTGACGATAGGAAGACTTTTCTATAGAAAAGTTGACGATAGGAAGACTTTTCTATAGAAAAGTTGACGATAGGAAGACTTTTCTATAGAAAAGTTGACGATAGGAAGACTTTTCTATAGAAAAGTTGACGATAGGAAGACTTTTCTATAGAAAAGTTGACGATAGGAAGACCTTTCTATAGAAAAGTTGACGATAGGAAGACCTTTCTATAGAAAAGTTGACGATAGGAAGACTTTTCTATAGAAAAGTTGACGATAGGAAGACTTTTCTATAGAAAAGTTGACGATAGGAAGACTTTTCTATAGAAAAGTTGACGATAGGAAGAGTTTTCTATAGAAAAGTTGACGATAGGAAGACTTTTCTATAGAAAAGTTGACGATAGGAAGACTTTTCTATAGAAAAGTTGACGATAGGAAGACTTTTCTATAGAAAAGTTGACGATAGGAAGACTTTTCTATAGAAAAGTTGACGATAGGAAGACTTTTCTATAGAAAAGTTGACGATAGGAAGACTTTTCTATAGAAAAGTTGACGATAGGAAGACTTTTCTATAGAAAAGTTGACGATAGGAAG
Organism: Stomorhina lunata; assembly: GCA_933228675.1. Lineage (NCBI taxonomy): Eukaryota > Metazoa > Arthropoda > Insecta > Diptera > Rhiniidae > Stomorhina > Stomorhina lunata. Next base: position 56,398,565 of record OW121742.1, read on the forward strand.
ACTTTTCTATAGAAAAGTTGACGATAGGAAGACTTTTCTATAGAAAAGTTGACGATAGGAAGACTTTTCTATAGAAAAGTTGACGATAGGAAGACTTTTCTATAGAAAAGTTGACGATAGGAAGACTTTTCTATAGAAAAGTTGACGATAGGAAGGCTTTTCTATAGAAAAGTTGACGATAGGAAGACTTTTCTATAGAAAAGTTGACGATAGGAAGACTTTTCTATAGAAAAGTTGACGATAGGAAGACTTTTCTATAGAAAAGTTGACGATAGGAAGACTTTTCTATAGAAAAGTTGACGATAGGAAGACTTTTCTATAGAAAAGTTGACGATAGGAAGACTTTTCTATAGAAAAGTTGACGATAGGAAGACTTTTCTATAGAAAAGTTGACGATAGGAAGACTTTTCTATAGAAAAGTTGACGATAGGAAGACTTTTCTATAGAAAAGTTGACGATAGGAAGACTTTTCTATAGAAAAGTTGACGATAGGAAGACTTTTCTATAGAAAAGTTGACGATAGGAAGGCTTTTCTATAGAAAAGTTGACGATAGGAAGGCTTTTCTATAGAAAAGTTGACGATAGGAAGACTTTTCTATAGAAAAGTTGACGATAGGAAGACTTTTCTATAGAAAAGTTGACGATAGGAAGACTTTTCTATAGAAAAGTTGACGATAGGAAGACTTTTCTATAGAAAAGTTGACGATAGGAAGACTTTTATATAGAAAAGTTGACGATAGGAAGACTTTTTTATAGAAAAGTTGACGATAGGAAGACTTTTCTATAGAAAAGTTGACGATAGGAAGACTTTTCTATAGAAAAGTTGACGATAGGAAGACTTTTCTATAGAAAAGTTGACGATAGGAAGACTTTTCTATAGAAAAGTTGACGATAGGAAGACTTTTCTATAGAAAAGTGGACGATAGGAAGACTTTTCTATAAATGTTCTAGGATGACATTTTTATAGAAAAAACGATTTTTGATGGTGGGTATTAAAAGTAAATGCATATTTCTTTCGGAGAACTCTTTATAGGATCAATTCTCATAACATTTTAAATATATTAATAAAGATTTCCATATAAATTAAGATTTTATAAAACTTTATTTTATTATTTTTTGGAGCTTTCTTCAGAAACGCCCGTATTTATATTGTATAGTTCCGTTTACTACTTAACATACTTATCATATGTTAAATATCGTGTATCTCATGTTAAAACAGTAACAAGCTTTTGAACAGAAATTCAAACAAGCGAAAGTCATTAGTAAATTAAATACATATAAGTAGTTTAAAAAAAAAAATTACCAAAAATTGATAACATTTAAAAATTTATCAGAAATGATATAAATATATTTATTTCTTTGAAATTTTTAAAATAAATAAATTTGTAAAATTTCAATGACTCATTGAGAAATCTTTTTCTGTCAAAATCTTTATATCTTATGGAGTCCAATTAGTTATGATGTAATTCATTAAATAGTTCCATTGTATCATTGACAATTGGTCACTTTAGAGTCTTATATTAAGGACAGACCTTACCTACACTTCTTCCATTATAAAACACAAATTTTTTTTTCCATTTTAACTTTAATATTAAATTAAAGATTCGAGTAAAACATAAAAATACAAATAACAGATGAAAAATCCCTAAAAGCTCTTATAATTTCTAAAAGTTTTTTTTCTATTTTTTAGTTATTCTTTAAATAAATAAAACTTAATAGCAAAAGTTAATGTGTGTTGTCATAGCACTTGGCCTTTGTCATATGAACGCACGTGCGTCTCTCAATGTCCCAACCATAAAAGAAGGGACACTGTTGTAGTGTCTGATAGCCCTTGATGCAGTAATAGAAATAGTTACACTTTTGGGGATGGGGAAAGAAGTCGGTGACATGTGGCAGGCATCTGTTGGTAGGCGAGGGAGGTTGAGTCTTAATCTGAAATGATAAAAATTCAAAAATTTAAATTTTCTGAGAAAAATGTTTATATTATGAGTAGAACGATTAGAGAGGTTCGAACCTCATATAAATGAGTATAAACTTTTCGGTCACCACCAGATCTTTGTCAAATTTATATCTCGATTCTTATCCTGGTCGATAAATATACCCACCATGAAATAGAATGGGAGTATATTGAGATAGTCATTCCGTTTGTAATTTCCTTAATATTGGCTCAAAAATTGTTGCATGTATATTCTGGATCTTTATAAAAATCTAAGCGATTGACCGATGTCTGTTTGTCTCTCTGCCTGTCTGTCTGTCTGTCTGTCTGGCTGTCTGTCTGTCTGTCTGTATGTCTGTCTGTGTGTCTATCTGCCTGTCTGTCTGTCTGTCTGTTTGTCTGTCTGTCTGTCTGTCTGTCTGTCTGTCTGTCTGTCTGTCTGTCTGTCTGTCTGTCTGTCTGTCTGTCTGTCTGTCTGTCTGTCTGTCTGTCTGTCTGTCTGTCTGTCTGTCTGTCTGTCTGTCTGTCTGTCTGCCTGTCTGTCTGTCTGTCTGTCTGTCTGTCTGCCTGTCTGTCTGTCCGTCTGTATGTTCGTCTGTATGTTGTCGTCACGATAAAACCTTAACAAAAGGATATAGGCCACTGAAATTTAGCATTAATATTCTTCATTTCTTGGAAAAATTTGGTATTGAAATTGGGCGAAATCGGCTTACATTTGACCATAGCTCCCGTATAACCTCACTTAGGCCAATCGGTTATAGTAATTTTTTGCCATTTTCGATTTTTTATGAATTTTTAGAAAGAAACTTTTTTGGATTTATTATACAAAAAAATGTCTTGTGATATCAATAACTCAATATCAATATCAAACCAAAATCTTGTGTAAGCATGTCTGAAAATAAATTTTGTTCTTAATCCATTGATGTATTTTCAATAAAATCGGAATAGTCATTTTCAAGATATAGTAAACTAACTAGGACAACCACTTTAAAAATCCAAAATTTTTAAAAACTAAAATTTTTTACTTTGCTGTGTAAATAACTCCAAAGCCTTTGATCAGGTCAAAATCATGTATTAGCACGTCTAATGGTAAATTTTGTTCTTAATGCATTGATGTATTTTCAAAAAAATCAGAAAAGTGGTTTTCAAGATATGGTGAAATAACTAGGACAACCATTTCAAAAATCCATCATTTTTTAAAAATATTTTTTTTACATTGCGATGTAAATAATTCCAAAGTCTTTGATAAGACCAAAATCTTGTATTAATACGTCTGAGGTTAAATTTTGTTCTTAATATATTGATGTATTTTGAATAAAATCGGAAAAGTGATTTTCAAGATATGATGAGTTAACTAGGACAACCTTTTAAAAAATCCAAAATTTTGGGAAACAAATTAAATAAAAATATTAAAAATTGTTGATATTTTTGTACTTATGGGACCAAAACACACAAAAAAATAGTTTAACTTGAATGTTATTTTAGCTTTTGATCCAGATATAACAATTTTTTTAATGATAAATTAGCTCATTTTTGGAAGGTCCTACAAAACAATTCGATAAATTTTTAATTTGATTGATTGGTTTTTAGAGGTTAATCCAAAAGCCATCATCCATTTGTATGGAGATCAAGCCTATATAATTTATATAATTTATATCATTTTAATATATACATATCTATATCGCTTTTTACCTTGCAATTTGAGTTCTCTGGAAAATCGCATTTCCCCGTCAACGAATTAAAATGCAAATGATTCGTGCAATGCATTTCTATGGGATGGCCATGATAGCAAACAAAATAATCGGAACAGCTTGTATTGCTGATAATAAAAACAATTTGATTAGGATCGTCACTAGCAGGACAGTTATCCTTAACCAGTTGAGGTATAGCTAAAATTTCAGCCGGTGTAGTCTCTAAGATAATTGAAGGCAAAGTGGTGGTAGGTAAAGTCGTGGCCACAGTTGTTAACGGCTCAGGTTCTTCGGTTTCCTCTTCCTCCTCTTCTTCTTCCTCATCCAAAGGACACACAACATTCTCTTTGGCATCACATTCTCCCGTTTCACTATCAAAATATTCACCCTCATCACACTCCAACAACTCGGAATCATCTTCATTGCACAGAATATAAGCAGAGCAGCTGTCCGATTTAGCCACATAGGTATCCGGTTCTATGTCCTCACATTCTTCAAATACATCCCCTTTAATCACATTAATTAAACACAAGATCAAAATTATCACAACTTTATTTTTTGAAAACATTTTTGTTCCCACTTTAACGAATTAAACCGTGACTTTCTGATGTCAATTTAAACTTTTTAAATAAATGATTTCATTTTATTGTTCTTTTTTCGATTTTATAGATTTTTTTTATCTCATAATTGTATCTTGTCTTTTCAGCTGAAACATTTTAAATTTATATCTGTTGAAATTTTAATGATATCTTATATTGGAAAACGGAAATTGCTTCCAAAGAAGTTGCATAAATATTTATGTTTGTATTTTTGGTTTCCAAAGATAAAAAGATAGGCATAACTATTTTTCATCGAAGAAAAGATATTGTGATACACATGCATATGCTTCGGATACATAACAATATTGGGCATTTACTTTCATATTTGTCGACATCAAGGTCTTGGTTGTACAACATTTCATACGTACATTTTGTCATCTTGAAAACCATGCAAATGAAAATACACTGAAAAAAAGATTTTTTAGATTTAAAGATTTCATATTCCGATATTTACATAAATGTTATTAAATTTTATAGTTCGTTGAGCTAAGCTGAGAATCTGGAGGAGGTTTGCGCAAACCATAAATGTACACAGGCTCAGTAAAAGGTGAAAACTTACCTTACCTTAACCAAAGACTCTATAGAAATAAAAAGTTGCACTTCGATACATTGATTTGCCGTATGGTCTTTTCCATAAGTCCTATAAAAAGAGGTATACCGCATTTAGTACGTAAACAATAGTTTACATTATGTAAACAATAGTTTACACTATTTACACAATAGTTTACACTATGTAAACAATAGTCTACACTATGTGGACAATAGTTTACACTATGTAGTTTACAGTTTGTAAAAAATAATTTATACTATGTAAACAATAGCTTACACCATGTAAACAATAGTTTACACTATGTGAGCAATGGTTTACACTATGTGAACAATAGTTGATACTATTTAGACAATAGTTTAAACTATGTAGACAATAGTTTACACTACATAAACAATAGTTTACAGTATATAAATATTAATTTTTACCATGTAAACAAAAGTTTTCTCTATGTAAACACTAGTTTACACTATGTAAACAATAGTTTAAAGTATGTAAAACATAGTTTAAACTATGAAGACACTATGTAAACAATAGTTTACACTATGTAAACAATAGTTTACACTATATAAACAATAGTTTACAGTATGTAAACAATAATTTATACTTTGCAAACAAATGTTTACTTTATGTAAACAATAGTTTACACTATGTAAACAATAGTTTACTCTATGTAAACAATAGTTTATAGTATGTTAACAATAATTTATACTATGTAAACAATAGTTTACACTATGTAGACAATAGTATACACTATGTAAACAATAGGTTACAGTATATAAACAATAATTTATACTATGTAAACAAAAGTTTACTCTATGTAAACACTAGTTTACACTATGTAAACAATAGTAAGCTATAGTTCATGGTATGTTAACAATAATTTATACTATGTAAACAATACTTTACACCATGTAATTTACACCAATAATTTACGCAATGTAATCAATAGCTTACACAATGTAAACAATAGTATACACAGTGTAAACAATAGTTTACACTATGAAAACAATAGTTTACACTATGTAAACAATAGTTTACACTAAACAATAGTTTACTCTATGCAAAATTAGTTAACACTATGCAAAAAGTTTACAATATGTAAACAATGGCTTACACCATGTCAACAATAGTTTACACTATGTGATCAATGGTTTATACTATGTAAACAATAGTTAAACTCTGTAAACGATAGTTTACACTATGTAAACTATAGTTTACATTTTGTAAACAATATTTTATACTATGTAGACACTATGTAAACCATAATTTACACAATGTAGTCAATAGTTTAGACTATGTAGTCAATAGTTTACACTATGTAAACAATAGTTTACAGTATATAAACAATAGTTTACAGTATGTAAGCAATAATTTATACTATGTAAACAAAAGTTTACTCTATGTAAACAATAGTTTACTCTATGTAAACAATACTTAACTCTATGTAAACAATATTGTTTACACAATGTAAACAATATACACAATAGTTTACAGTGTGTAGACAATAGTTTACACAATGTAAACAATAGTTTACAGTGTGTAAACAATAGTTTACAGTGTGTAAACAATAATTTATACTATGTAAACAATTGTTAAGTCTATTTAAATAGTGGTTTACGCAATGTAAACAATTGTTCACACTATATAAACAAGTATGTTAACAATAATTTATACTATGTAAACAATGGTTTACACTATGTAGACAATAGTTTACACAATGTTAACAATAGTTTACAGTATGTAAACAATAATTTATACTATGTAAACAATAGTTAAATCTATTTAAACAATAGTTTACACAATGTAAACAATAGTTTATATAATGTAATAATAGCTTACACAATGTAAACAGTAGTTTACTTTATGCAAAAAATAGTTTACACAATGTAAACAATAGTTTTGAATATGTAAACAATGGCTTGCACTATGTAAGCAATAGCTTACACTACGAAAGCAATGGTTTTCACTATGTAAACAATAGTTTACTCTATGTAAAAACAATAATTTACACTATGTAAAAAATCATTTACACTATGTATGTACTACGTTTACAATAATTAACACAATGTAAACAATAACTCACTCTATGCAAGAAATAGTTAACACTATGTAAACATTATTTTCTACTATGTATACTTTAGTTAACACTATGTAAATTACCCTATATAAACTATAGTTTACTCTATGTAGACTTTAGTTTATACTATTTTACACTATAGGAAGTGTAGTTTTTAATACACAAACCATAGTTTACACCATGTGCATTAAAGCCTACATTAGGTAAACTTTAATTAACATAATTTAAATCATACATTTTTTTATTGCATCATTTACCTTCCATACACGTGCCTCTGTTAATACAATTAATAACCAAAGAAAATGCAATTTATATATGTTTTTGCTGCGCATTTTTCTTTTTATTGTGTATCTCTTAAGTTAATTATTTGTTATTTTATTATATTTATAAAATTCACATTAAATGTTAATTTATATATAAAAGAATTTAAAACAATTCGAGTTAAATGTATTTAGTACTTAGGTAACATGTGCTTTGATTTAATACTAAAGATCTGTTTCCCTCGCATCTTCTTCCGGAATGGGCGATATGGTGGAGCAATATTGCGGTGTCAGCAGGAAACGTGAATTGGAACGATATAATTGACAACTTTTCATCAGAATTGCTTTCTCTGTCGCTGCCACTTTAATGCACGGGTTATGACCAGGGTCATCAATTGACACATGGAACTGTATGAAATAAAATGATAAATTTTGTTTTTTTGTTTCGTTTCTTTATATTTACAAAAGAATTCATCTTAATCATAATTTATTTTCTATTTAGTTATCATTAATTATTTATTAAATAGATGATTTGTTATTGTGTTCATTGTTACTAACATTCCTGTGTTGCCGTTGATTTGTACGATTTTGAGTTTCTCTATACTCCTGATACTGCGATATGACACACATCAAACAATAGGTCTAAGGCGAAAGTGCAAATGTCGAAAATGAGACAGGAAAGGTTATAAAATATAAGTTCAAATCAATCACTTTCATTTCGGTTATTTGTATTTACTTTTACTTACATTTAAACAAACAATAAATAAATCAATTGTGAAGATAAAACCAACAACAGGATCGAAATTCGCTCGTTTGCTAAATATGAAATAAATGGCGTAGAATAGTTCCACACAGACATCACCCATCATTAGTAGAATCCATGGCAACAGGAATTCACGTTTATGCTGAAATACAAAATAAAAAGATAAATTACACTAAATCTCTGATAACAGCGAGAAAGAAACAAGAATAATTATAAAAAACTTCAGGTGCTATTAAAATGAAAAATAAGGAATATTTGAAAATATTACAGAGTTAACAGTGGGGTAAGATTTAAATCATATTAAAATATTTCGTCTAGTTTTCCATAGAAAACTCTTTCCTTCCTTAAGTTTTCTAAAAAAAGTCAAGTTTTCTACAGAGAACTATTTCCATTATCAAATAAAACTTCCTTTCGTCAAGTTCTCTATAGAAAACTGTTCCCTTCATCAAGTTTTCTAGAGAAAGCTCTTCGCTTAGTCAAGTTTCTTTAGTCAAGTTCTTTATAGAAAGTTCTTCGTTGCGTCAGGTTTTCTATAGAAAACTCTTCCCATCGTTAACTTTTCTATAGAAAACTCTTCCTATCGTTAACTTTTCTACAGAAAACTCTTTCTATCGTTAACTTTTCTATAGAAAACTCTTCCTATCGTTAACTTTTCTATAGAAAACTCTTCCTAACGTCAACTTTTCTATAGAAAACTCTTCCCATCGTCAACTTTTCTATAGAAAACTCTTCCCATCGTCAACTTTTCTATAGAAAACTCTTCCCATCGTCAACTTTTCTATAGAAAACTCTTCCTATCGTCAACTTTTCTATAGAAAACTCTTCCTATCGTCAACTTTTCTATAGAAAACTCTTCCTATCGTCAACTTTTCTATAGAAAACTCTTCCTATCGTCAACTTTTCTATAGAAAACTCTTCCTACCGTCAACTTTTCTATAGAAAACTCTTCCTATCGTCAACTTTTCTATAGAAAACTCTTCCTATCGTCAACTTTTTTATAGAAAACTCTTCCTATCGTCAACTTTTCTATAGAAAACTCTTCCTATCGTCAACTTTTCTATAGAAAACTCTTCCTATCGTCAACTTTTCTATAGAAAACTCTTCCTATCGTCAACTTTTCTATAGAAAACTCTTCCTATCGTCAACTTTTCTATAGAAAACTCTTCCTATCGTCAACTTTTCTATACAAAACTCTTCCTATCGTCATTTTTTCTATAGAAAACTCTTCCTATCGTCAACTTTTCTATATAAAACTCTTCCTATCGTCAACTTTTCTATAGAAAACTCTTCCTATCGTCAACTTTTCTATAGAAAACTCTTCTTATCGTCAACTTTTTATAGAAAACTCTTCCTATCGTCAACTTTTCTATAGAAAACTCTTCCTATCTTCAACTTTTCTATAGAAAACTCTTCCTATCGTCAACTTTTCTATAGAAAACTCTTCCTATCGTCAATTTTTCTATAGAAAACTCTTCCTATCGTCAACTTTTCTATAGAAAACTCTTCCTATAGTCAACTTTTCTATAGAAAACTCTTTCTATTTTAAATTTTTCAATTAAAACTCTTCCCACCCTCTATCGTAGGAAAAAGATGATTTTTTAAGCACAGTGTAATTTATCCATTTATTCTTTTCTCTTATTTAATAAAGAATTTTTTACCTTTTTCAAACCATACATCAATATTATCGATGAAACCACTAGACCCAAAGAACAGATTAACACAATTATATTGAATATCACATGAGCTGTAAAAATAATAATGGAATTTAAATTAATTTCATAACTTTTTAACATAAAATACTTCAACCATAAAAAATATTTACAATATGATTTTACGTATAAATAAGATTACATAAATATTTTTTAAAATTATAAATATTTTTATTTTTTATTCAAATAAATTATTCTCACATACTTTCATTTATATCGCCCTTTTCGATTATCGTCTCCCCTTGGGGTGACAGTCGTCTACCCACCAAAAATTCCCACTCGTCTATTACATAAATCAGCAAAATTAAACTGGAGAAGGCGAAATAAATCTGAAATAAAAAATGGGATAATTACAAAATAGGGGTTTTTAGTTGAAATATTTTTCTATAGAAAAATTTTCGATAGAAATATTTTTCTATAGAAAAATTTTCGATAGAAATATTTTTCTATAGAAAAATTTTCGATAGAAATATTTTTCTATAGAAAAATTTTCGATAGAAATATTTTTCTATAGAAAAATTTTCGATAGAAATATTTTTCTATAGAAAAATTTTCGATAGAAATATTTTTCTATAGAAAAATTTTCGATAGAAATATTTTTCTATAGAAAAATTTTCGATAGAAATATTTTTCTATAGAAAAATTTTCGATAGAAATATTTTTCTATAGAAAAATTTTCGATAGAAATATTTTTCTATAGAAAAATTTTCGATAGAAATATTTTTCTATAGAAAAATTTTCGATAGAAATATTTTTCTATAGAAAAATTTTCGATAGAAATATTTTTCTATAGAAAAATTTTCGATAGAAATATTTTTCGATAGAAATATTTTCGATAGAAATATTTTTCTATAGAAAAATTTTCGATAGAAATATTTTTCGATAGAAATATTTTTCTATAGAAAAATTTTCGATAGAAATATTTTTCTATAGAAAAATTTTCGATAGAAATATTTTTCTATAGAAAAATTTTCGATAGAAATATTTTTCTATAGAAAAATTTTCGATAGAAATATTTTTCTATAGAAAAATTTTCGATAGAAATATTTTTCTATAGAAAAATTTTCGATAGAAATATTTTTCTATAGAAAAATTTTCGATAGAAATATTTTTCTATAGAAAAATTTTCGATAGAAATATTTTTCTATAGAAAAATTTTCGATAGAAATATTTTTCTATAGAAAAATTTTCGATAGAAATATTTTTCTATAGAAAAATTTTCGATAGAAATATTTTTCTATAGAAAAATTTTCGATAGAAATATTTTTCTATAGAAAAATTTTTTGTAGAAATTTTTTTCGGTAGAAAAATTTTCTTTAGAAATTTTTTGCTGTAGAAAAATTTTCGTTAGAAATTTTTTTCGGTAGAAAATTTTTCTTTAGAAATTATTTTCGGTAGAAAATTTTTCTTTAGAAATTATTTTCGGTAGAAAATTTTTCTTTAGAAATTATTTTCGGTAGAAAATTTTTCTTTAGAAATTATTTTCGGTAGAAAATTTTTCTTTAGAAATTATTTTCGGTAGAAAATTTTTCTTTAGAATTTTTTTCTATGAAAACTTTTCTTTAGAATTTTTTTTTTGTATAGAAAAATTTTCTTTAGAAATATTTTTCTATAGAAAAGTTTTCGTTAGAAATATTTTTCTATGGAAAAATCTACTTTAGAAATATTTTTCTATAGAAAAATCTACTTTAGAAATATTTTTCTATAGAGAATTTTCGTTAGAAATATTTTTCTATAGAAAAATTTTCTTTAGAAATTTTTTTCTAAAAAAATTTTCTTTAGAAATTTTTTTATAAAGAAAAATTTTCTTTAGAAATTTTTTTCTAAAAAAATTTTTCTTTAGAAATTTTTTTATAAAGACAAATTTTCTTAATTTTTTAGAAATTTTTTTCCATAGAAAATTTTTTTTAGAAATTTTTTTCTATGGAAATTTTTTTTTTAGAAATTTTTTTCTATAGAAAAATTTTCTTTAGTAATTTTTTTCTGTAGAAAAATTTTCTTTAGAAATTTTTTTCTGTAGAAAAATTTGCTCTAGAAATTTTTTTCTATAGAAAAATTTTCTTCAGAAATTTTGTTCTATAGAAAAAATTTCTTTAGAAATTTTTTTCTATAGAAAAATTAGCTTTAGAAATTTTTTTCTATAGAAAAATTTTCTTTAGAAACTTTTTTCTATAGAAAAATTTGCTGCAGAATTTTTTTTCTATAGAAAAATTTTCTTTAGAAATTTTTTTCTATAGAAAAATTTGCTTTAGAAATTTTTTTCTATAGAAAAATTTTTTGCTACAGAAAAATTTTCTTCAGAAATTTTTTTTCTATAAAAAAATTTTCCTTAGAAATATTTTTCTATAGAAATATTTCTCTAAAATTATTTTGCAAATATTTAAAGAACAGAACTTGCGCTTTTATGTTTCCAGTCTATAAAAAGCTTTGCCAAAACCCATTAAAAATAATTAATTGGAAAGAAAGCAAACAAAAGTTAATTTCTTATATAAAACAAAAAAAAGTGAATGAAATCGATTCCATTTATTTATTGCGAAACACAAGTAAGATTTTATGGTCAAGCAGATTTTTAATGACTAGAATGTTTTAATTAATAGGTAAGTACTTGTATCTATTAAGATCGAGATTGCCTATTAAACAGAAATATCTATTTTCTAATTAATTTTCCAGAAGAATTTTAGCAATTTTTTATTTAATCCATTTTATGTAATCATTGCAAAAAATATTGAAGGATTTTACAACAATTATGTAAAACTTCTTGACTTTTTATATATAAACAAAATTTGCAATATTTCGAAATCCCACGTTGTCAGCGCATGACGTTAGGACAACATTTGCCTTATGTTAATAAAAGCCCCCCAAAAAAGCAAATATTTTCATTTAATTTCTTATTCTGTTTTAAAATTATTTTTAACTTGTAAATAACACAAAAAATTAGATTTTGCCTAGCTTTAATTTTAAAGTGAAAATTTTCGTATCAAAAATAGAGATTTATAATTTTAATCCCTTCAATTTGTTTAAGCTCAACAAGTATATGTTCTCCTTTTATATCCGGATTTTATGGTGTAAAAACCAGCCTCATATATTATATCGTTTAGATTCTATAGGCTCCCAAAGTTTGACATCTCAGGTATTTTTGTGAAAAATTGACAATGTTTAGGACTCAATAACTTCTGAACGCGTTGTTAGATTTTCATTAATTTAACGTCGTTGGAAAGTATATTAATTCTTTTGTTAGATTATAAAAAACAATTTATCTATTATCCTTTCTCAAGGACCTTTACTATGAAAAATGTCCTTTACTATGAAAAAATTACCTTTACTATGAAAAATATCTTTGGGTATAATGAAAACGCTCCTTTAGTTTTATTTATTTTTTGACAGTAAATGGGCAACTAAGTTGTCTTTATTTAGTAAAAATTTCTTTATGGGCTGACTACGAGTTCTAAAGTTGCAGCGATTTTTCTTTATCAACCCACAAAATGTTCATACAAAATAATTGGGTTTTAATTATTAATTATTATTCCTTGAGAAAGGCTAATAATCTGATAATCGATAATCTAAAAGAAGAATTAAAATCCTTTATAACGACGTCAAATTTATCAAAATCTGACAAAGCGTTCAAAAGTTATTGCCAATTTTGTAAAAAAAAATCCGAGATGTCAAACTAACATAAGCGTTAAGCTTAGAAGTCTTGTAATTACTTCTACAAAAGACTTAGTAAAAATTGTTTAATAATAAAAAGTAAACCCTTACGATAATATTTCTTGTACATAAAGTACAGTAAGCTTTAAAGTTTAGTTATAGAATAAGCTTACAGAGAATAGTATTCTAATCATTTTCACAAGAAATAGTAATTTTACAAATTGTAGAATTACTATTTCTAGTGAAGAAGAGTATCCAAAGCATTGTGCGTACAATCAAAGCCTGTTCTTGGTGCCTTTACTTACTAGCGTCACTGGGTTATTCCAGAGGCTTTGACTAGTCTCAATAACTCCCATTGCAGGCATCCTACCCAATTCCTCATACATAAGCTTTTGCACAGCAGGAGATACTGGGTAATGTCTCTGTTTTACAGACGATGCGTCTTGCGTATCTATTATATGTGTCTCTAGGTCAGTCTTCCCAAGTCCTTTTTCCACAAACTAAGGAAACCTAGCAATAATAGCTTCTAACAAGTTTCTATCTTGATCACAAAGTATATGCATTGAAGGATTCTTCTGATTTTCGCCCGATTTTTCACTTCAAAGCATATCATTTGAGGTCAAGCTATCTAAATTAAAGTCGACGCTTTCTTGTAGTCGACACCCAAGAGAAGCGATCTCTTCATACTCTATTATATTTAATGTTAGCTTTGAACCGGCCTTGAATTTTATGGGACCTACCGTCTGCAGTTTTCACTGTCGAAGGAAAACTGTGAACCATAGCTCCCGGTTTCTTCACGACATCTTAGCACCCTTTCCCAAGTACTGTTACTGTCGCACCACTATCCAAAAGACCCTCGATATCTACCGCGTTGATAGAGATACGGGTATACAATCGGGTGTCGTCGCCTTTGTATAATTATACATTAGTGACATTATATTTCCCTAGTCTTCTCAATCCGCGTTTTTCCAAAAATTCTTTACCTAGCTTTTTCATATTCCTTAACTCTAACAAAAGACCCTCGATCTCTACCCCGTTGATAGAGATACGGGTATACAATCGGGTGTCGTTGCCTTCGTATAATTATACATTAGCGACATTATCATTCCCTAGTCTTCTCAACCCCTGTTTTTCCAAAAATTCTTTCCCTACTTTTTTCATATTCCTTAACTCTAACATGCAATGGTCCTAACATGCAATGGTCCAGACAACTGTATACTCCATCGAAGGGGGGAGTTTATGAGACCGACCACGGACAGAGAGACGTTTATATGAAGGAGGAAAGTTTGAAAGAGCTTGGGTGTAATTTGGCCTTACCACTTAAGGTGAGGATTGCGCAATTTTAACAACCTTAGGAACGGGCGACAAACCGCTTTACTACAACTCCTGGCACGGAAATGCTGTATACGTCGGACAGATACGGACCAATGAACGATCCCTGGAAGAGGAAATGGGAAGCTGCTCAATGAGACAATAAAGATCCAACATCCCGGGGTACAAGAAACCAAAGGTAAGTGAGCTAGTAAGGGTAGTTTTAGGGGTAGTACCTAAACAGTTAGCCCAAGGAACTGCCATGGAAGGGTGTGGGCTGGCCAAGCAGCATAATATCAGCTGCCAACCAGAAAATAGAATGTAGCAATGTCCAGGGACAAGCATATTCCCTAAGGCTCGTAGAGTATTTACTGGAAATAGACATTTGGCTTCAATTTCTTTATGATTAACGACTTGTGGATGGATGATTTGGTGAACCGCACGTCTTCTACCGGCTTAGTCAGACAAATGTCATAATGGCAAGCGTTGCCAGTCAGTCATCCACCGAGTCCGCCTCAAGAGTCGTTGACATTTTCTATGGGAGCTATGGTTAAATGTGTACCGATTAAATGTGAACCGATGAAATTTTATATACTGTATAGTGCTTATGTAGAACTTCTATATACCAAATTTTATTATCGTAGATGTTATATTTTGTAATTTATTAGAAAATAAGCGATAAGCCTAGAAGAGGTTATACGGGAGCTATGGTCAAATGTGAACCGATTTAGGACAATTTTAACACCAAAATGAAGAATATTTTTGTCAAGTTTCAGTGACGTAGCTCTTTTCGTTTAGGCGTTATCGTTCTTTCAACAGACAGACAGACAGATATAAGGACATAGCTCAATCGTCTTAGAATTCCATAAGGATTCGGAATATATATCTCTTTTGGTTTTTGATTAAGGAAATTACAAACGGAATGGCAATCTCAATTAACCACCTCTAAAATATTCCATTGAAATCTTTAGTTCAAAAGTTAATTAAACACAAAACCGTGTTAAACAAGTAAGAATATGCTATAGTCAATCAAGCCCGACCATACGATACCCTTCACCACTAAGGTCAAAGCTGTTATTTTTCCTGTATAAAGACAAATATTTGCTAAATTTTGCCATCATAAAAACATTTTCTCAAAACTTATATATTTTAGCTGTTTCCGTCATTTGAACTTATACGAGAGCTATTGTGAAATGTGGACCGATTATCTCGAAATTTGGCAAATTGATTACAGTTGTTACAAAAATTAGCTATGGTCAAATGTTTACCGAAATTTGGTACAGTGGTTTTAGTTTATATAAGCAGTATTTGGTTTAAATTTCATGAAAAAATATTGATATTTGAGGCCAATATATTAATTCCGGGAAGTGGGACCTATGGGAGGTGCCATAAATAATGGACCGATTTTGACGAATTTCAATAGCCATGGTCCCATTATCAAAGAAATTACCTGTGCCAAATTTGATCAACTTATCTTTAGAATTTCGACCTGTAGTTTGATTACAAGGTTTACATGGGGTCCAGCCAGACAGACGGACGGACGGACAAATCGACTCAGAAAGTGATTCTAAGCCTATTGGTATACTAAAAGGTGGGTCTAAGACAAATATTTCCTTGCGTTACATACATCAGCAGAACCTATGGTGGTGAAGGGTATATATATTGCATAATGATGTACAAATTTGAAAAACAATATAAAAATATAGCCAATATTGGCAAAACAAATTATTCGTTTATTGAGCAAAACAAAATGTGAAGACGAAAACTATAAAATTGTTTTGTAAAAAAAATCATTCAAGTATAAAAATAACTTATTTCTGCAACATGTCAGTGGCATGATAACACTTCAATAAAATTTATGTTTAAGACAGCATCCAAATCCATTTTCAGTTAATATTCAGTGATTACGCAAGTAAAAACAGTGTAAAATTAGACTTATCACTGTCAATAAATATTTATATGTTTGTTCTATAATTCACAAATAGAGTAAAGCTAAGATCCTTGACACTATATATTAGGGTGTCCCAAAAAAATTAAAGCTATTTGTTTCCAATGATATTTTAACTACTTTAAAAAAATTTTAAGCACCTAGGACCAAGGGAATCCGTGGCATTGACCCATTTGTATGAGGAAAATGGTAGTATTTTTTCTTTTAGCTAAATTTCAACCAAGAATGGTTTAGTTTAACAAAAACAAAAAAGATAAAAGAAGATATGTTAGACATGTTATACACCAATGGAAAGGAAATTTTATATACTTTTAAGTGAGGTTAAAATTGTTAACAATTTGCAAATTGATTGAAGACTTTTGACAAAAAAGTGGAACAACAATAAATTTACATAATTTGTTAATATTACTCTTTAGTTTTTTGCAAAAATCTCTAAAACTAAATAAGGTATTACGATCATTATTGGACACAGTATAGACAAATATATTAGAAATTCAGAAATATAAATTTCAGAACAAGTTCTGAAATTTGAATGAACATTTTTGAATACTAGAAAGTAAACGTTTTGTAATAAATTTATGTAATTTTTTAACATTACTTTGTAATGTATTCGCAAAAATCTCTAAAACTAAACAAGGTATTATGACCATTTTTGGTTACAGTATTGACCAATATCTTAGAAATATAAAAATTTAAATTTCAGAAAAAGTTCCGAAATTTTAGTTAACATATTTGAATATAGAAAAATACACTTTTTTCAATAAATTTATGTAATTTTTTAACATTACCTTGCATTGTTTTCGTAAAAATCTCTAAAACTGAACAAGGTATTATGACAATTTTTGGTTACACTATTGACCAATATCTTAGAAATTCAGAAATTTAAGTTTCAGAAAGAGTTCCGAAATTTTAGTTAACATTTTTGAATACAGAAGAGTACGCTTTTAGAATATTTTAGTTTTTTTTAGAAAAACGGGTCGTGTGACCCCATTTATAGCCTACATATATCGGCACAAACTTATTATACCCTTTTTACCTATGGTGGTGAAGGGTGTAATAAAAACCATGAAAATCAGCCTTTGAAACCGCAACACACTTACCATCGTATAAATGGCGCAGGCAAAACTTCCGTTCCAAACATTTTTAAAAAAGCAACAGGATTTCATAATGGCCATTGTACTCGTATTTTAAAACACTTTCACATTAATTATCATCAACATTTTACTCGTAATTTCACATGTAAAATACATAAGACCTGAGATTAAATCAATTACTTTTGACATTAATTTTTTTTTATTTTATCTTATACACTTCATTTAACGTGAATGATTTTTTTTTATTTCATTCATTCATTTTTAGATGCTTTAATTTTTTCATTATTTTATTTCACTTAATAAAATTGTATACAATTTTATTACATATTTATTGCATTTAACGAGAAAAAAAGACTTGAAATTTGCATAATAAATATAAATACATTATAATGCAAAGTGCACGTTTTATTATTCGTAAGTTTTCTATTAAAGCTGTTTTTATTTCCTTTTGTAAACTATTTATATCAACATCCGCTTAAATTACGTTTAGTTCAATTTTATATTTAACCGCACTTCCGTTTCCTCTGCTTCCTTAGGTGATGCAAGTTTAACGGTTTCTTAAAGACTAACTAAATTTTGTTGCATTTAAGGGGTATTAATGTGAAAATATCATCTATAGTAAGTCTAAAATTTATGAATGAAAAGCTTTTTCGATTTAGCGCATGCTAAGTAATAAAGCTTTTACTTTATATCCCGGCATTTTTGACCCAAATGTTTGTGTTGTTTTATATGTAAGAAATAATCTTATTCCTTATTTGTAACAAAATGAATGTTTTATATGACAAATCTTGATTTTTGTTGTTGATTACTAAAATGATTAATGATTAACCCTCTGCGACTGACGTGTAGTCTAGAAGACATCAACAAAGTCAAAGCTTTAGACAGAAATTTAATGACAATATTTAGATATAAATTTCTTATAAAACAAGTAAGAAAGTGCTATAGTCGGTCAAGCCCGACCATACGATACCCTTCACCACCAAGGTCAAAAGTGTTATTTTTTCTGCTAAATTTTGCCATCATACAAACATTTTCTCAAAACTTTTATTATTAAGCTGCTTCCGACATTTGGATCTAGGGTCAAATGTGGACCGATTATCTCGATTAAAACTCCCATTATCTTTAGATTTACGAGCTTTTTAGTGATTTTTGTCTCATTTAGTGCGTTTTTAAAGAAAAGTTTGTATGGGAGCTATGGTCAAATGTGGACCGATTTCAACAAAATTTGGTACAGTGATTTTAGTTGACATAAGCAGTATTTGATTTAAATTTCATGAAAAAATATTGATATTTGTGGCCAATATATGAATTCCGGGAAGTGGGACCTATGGGAGGTACCATAAATAATGGACCGATTTTGACGAATTTCAATAGCCATGGTCCCATTATCAAAAAAATGATGCCAAATTTCGTCAAATTATCTTTAGTAGATTGATTACAAGGTTTACATGGGGGTCCAGCCAGCCAGACGGACGGACGGACGGACATCGCTAAATCGACTCAGAAAGTGATTCTAAGCCTATTGGTATACTAAAAGGTGGGTCTAAGACAAATATTTCCATGCGTTACATACATCAGCACAAACTTATAATACCCTTTCCACCTATGGTGATGAAGGGTATAAATATGAAATTTTCAAAATTTCCTATAAAATATGAAATTTTCAAAATTTCCTATAAAATATGAAATTTTCAAAATTTCCTATAAAATATGAAATTTTCAAAATTTCCTATAAAATATGAAATTTTCAAAATTTCCTATAAAATATGAAATTTTCAAAATTTCCTATAAAATATGAAATTTTCAAAATTTCCTATAAAATATGAAATTTTCAAAATTTCCTATAAAATATGAAATTTTCAAAATTTCCTATAAAATGTGAAATTTTCAAAATTTCCTATAAAATATGAAATTTTCAAAATTTCCTATAAAATATGAAATTTTCAAAATTTCCTATAAAATATGAAATTTTCAAAATTTCCTATAAAATATGAAATTTTCAAAATTTCCTATAAAATATGAAATTTTCAAAATTTCCTATAAAATATGAAATTTTCAAAATTTCCTATAAAATATGAAATTTTCAAAATTTCCTATAAAAATATGAAATTTTCAAAATTTCCTATAAAAATATGAAATTTTCAAAATTTCCTATAAAAATATGAAATTTTCAAAATTTCCTATAAAAATATGAAATTTTCAAAATTTCCTATAAAAATATGAAATTTTCAAAATTTCCTATAAAAATATGAAATTTTCAAAATTTCCTATAAAAATATGAAATTTTCAAAATTTCCTATAAAAATATGAAATTTTCAAAATTTCCTATAAAAATATGAAATTTTCAAAATTTCCTATAAAAATATGAAATTTTCAAAATTTCCTATAAAAATATGAAATTTTCAAAATTTCCTATAAAAATATGAAATTTTCAAAATTTCCTATAAAAATATGAAATTTTCAAAATTTCCTATAAAAATATGAAATTTTCAAAATTTCCTATAAAAATATGAAATTTTCAAAATTTCCTATAAAAATATGAAATTTTCAAAATTTCCTATAAAAATATGAAATTTTCAAAATTTCCTATAAAAATATGAAATTTTCAAAATTTCCTATAAAAATATGAAATTTTCAAAATTTCCTATAAAATATGAAATTTTCAAAATTTCCTATAAAATATGAAATTTTCAAAATTTCCTATAAAAATATGAAATTTTCAAAATTTCCTATAAAAATATGAAATTTTCAAAATTTCCTATAAAAATATGAAATTTTCAAAATTTCCTATAAAAATATGAAATTTTCAAAATTTCCTATAAAAATATGAAATTTTCAAAATTTCCTATAAAAATATGAAATTTTCAAAATTTCCTATAAAAATACGAAATTTTCAAAATTTCCTATAAAAAAATATGAAATTTTCAAAATTTCCTATAAAAAAATATGAAATTTTCAAAATTTCCTATAAAAAAATATGAAATTTTCAAAATTTCCTATAAAAAAATATGAAATTTTCAAAATTTCCTATAAAATAATATGAAATTTTCAAAATTTCCTATAAAAAAATATGAAATTTTCAAAATTTCCTATAAAAAAATATGAAATTTTCAAAATTTCCTATAAAAAAATATGAAATTTTCAAAATTTCCTATAAAAATATGAAATTTTCAAAATTTCCTATAAAAATATGAAATTTTCAAAATTTCCTATAAAAATATGAAATTTTCAAAATTTCCTATAAAAATATGAAATTTTCAAAATTTCCTATAAAAATATGAAATTTTCAAAATTTCCTATAAAAATATGAAATTTTCAAAATTTCCTATAAAAATATGAAATTTTCAAAATTTCCTATAAAAATATGAAATTTTCAAAATTTCCTATAAAAATATGAAATTTTCAAAATTTCCTATAAAAATATGAAATTTTCAAAATTTCCTATAAAATATGAAATTTTCAAAATTTCCTATAAAATATGAAATTTTCAAAATTTCCTATAAAATATGAAATTTTCAAAATTTCCTATAAAATATGAAATTTTCAAAATTTCCTATAAAATATGAAATTTTCAAAATTTCCTATAAAAATATGAAATTTTCAAAATTTCCTATAAAAATATGAAATTTTCAAAATTTCCTATAAAAATATGAAATTTTCAAAATTTCCTATAAAAATATGAAATTTTCAAAATTTCCTATAAAAATATGAAATTTTCAAAATTTCCTATAAAAATATGAAATTTTCAAAATTTCCTATAAAAATATGAAATTTTCAAAATTTCCTATAAAAATATGAAATTTTCAAAATTTCCTATAAAAATATGAAATTTTCAAAATTTCCTATAAAAATATGAAATTTTCAAAATTTCCTATAAAAATATGAAATTTTCAAAATTTCCTATAAAAATATGAAATTTTCAAAATTTCCTATAAAAATATGAAATTTTCAAAATTTCCTATAAAAATATGAAATTTTCAAAATTTCCTATAAAAATATGAAATTTTCAAAATTTCTTATAAAAATATGAAATTTTCAAAATTTCCTATAAAAATATGAAATTTTCAAAATTTCCTATAAAAATATGAAATTTTCAAAATTTCCTATAAAAATATGAAATTTTCAAAATTTCCTATAAAAATATGAAATTTTCAAAATTTCCTATAAAAATATGAAATTTTCAAAATTTCCTATAAAAATATGAAATTTTCAAAATTTCCTATAAAAATATGAAATTTTCAAAATTTCCTATAAAAATATGAAATTTTCAAAATTTCCTATAAAAATATGAAATTTTCAAAATTTCCTATAAAAATATGAAATTTTCAAAATTTCCTATAAAAATATGAAATTTTCAAAATTTCCTATAAAAATATGAAATTTTCAAAATTTCCTATAAAAATATGAAATTTTCAAAATTTCCTATAAAAATATGAAATTTTCAAAATTTCCTATAAAAATATGAAATTTTCAAAATTTCCTATAAAAATATGAAATTTTCAAAATTTCCTATAAAAATATGAAATTTTCAAAATTTCCTATAAAAATATGAAATTTTCAAAATTTCCTATAAAAATATGAAATTTTCAAAATTTCCTATAAAAATATGAAATTTTCAAAATTTCCTATAAAAATATGAAATTTTCAAAATTTCCTATAAAAATATGAAATTTTCAAAATTTCCTATAAAAATATGAAATTTTCAAAATTTCCTATAACAATATGAAATTTTCAAAATTTCCTATAAAAATATGAAATTTTCAAAATTTCCTATTAAGATATGAAATTTTCAAAATTTCCTATTAAGATATGAAATTTTCAAAATTTCCTATTAAGATATGAAATTTTCAAAATTTCCTATTAAGATATGAAATTTTCAAAATTTCCTATAAAAATATGAAATTTTCAAAATTTCCTATAAATATATGAAATTTTCAAAATTTCCTATAAAAATATGAAATTTTCAAAATTTCCTATAAAAATATGAAATTTTCAAAATTTCCTATAAAAATATGAAATTTTCAAAATTTCCTATAAAAATATGAAATTTTCAAAATTTCCTATAAAAATATGAAATTTTCAAAATTTCCTATAAAAATATGAAATCTTGATTTTTGTTGTTGATTACTAAAATGATTAATGATTAACCCTCTGCGACTGACGTGTAGTCTAGAAGACATCAACGAAGTCAAAGCTTTAGACAGAAATTTAATGACAATATTTAGATATAAATTTCTTATAAAACAAGTAAGAAAGTGCTATAGTCGGACAATCCCGACCATATGATACCCTTCACCACCAAGGTCAAAAGTGTTATTTTTTCTGCTAAATTTTGCCATCATACGAACATTTTCTCAAAACTTTTATTATTAAGCTGCTTCCGACATTTGGATCTAGGGTCAAATGTGGACCGATTATCTCGATTAAAACTCCCATTATCTTTAGATTTACGAGCTTTTTAGTGATTTTTGTCTCATTTGGTGCGTTTTTAAAGAAAAGTTTGTATGGGAGCTATGGTCAAATGTGGACCGATTTCAACAAAATTTGGTACAGTGATTTTAGTTGACATAAGCAGTATTTGATTTAAATTTCATGAAAAAATATTGATATTTGTGGCCAATATATGAATTCCGGGAAGTGGGACCTATGGGAGGTACCATAAATAATGGACCGATTTTGACGAATTTCAATAGCCATGGTCCCATTATCAAAAAAATGATGCCAAATTTCGTCAAATTATCTTTAGTAGATTGATTACAAGGTTTACATGGGGGTCCATCCAGCCAGACGGACGGACGGACATCGCTAAATCGACTCAGAAAGTGATTCTAAGCCTATTGGTATACTAAAAGGTGGGTCTAAGACAAATATTTCCATGCGTTACATACATCAGCACAAACTTATAATACCCTTTCCACCTATGGTGATGAAGGGTATAAATATGAAATTTTCAAAATTTCCTATAAAATATGAAATTTTCAAAATTTCCTATAAAATATGAAATTTTCAAAATTTCCTATAAAATATGAAATTTTCAAAATTTCCTATAAAATATGAAATTTTCAAAATTTCCTATAAAATATGAAATTTTCAAAATTTCCTATAAAATATGAAATTTTCAAAATTTCCTATAAAATATGAAATTTTCAAAATTTCCTATAAAATATGAAATTTTCAAAATTTCCTATAAAATATGAAATTTTCAAAATTTCCTATAAAATATGAAATTTTCAAAATTTCCTATAAAAATATGAAATTTTCAAAATTTCCTATAAAAATATGAAATTTTCAAAATTTCCTATAAAAATATGAAATTTTTAAAATTTCCTATAAAAATATGAAATTTTCAAAATTTCCTATAAAAATATGAAATTTTCAAAATTTCCTATAAAAATATGAAATTTTCAAAATTTCCTATAAAAATATGAAATTTTCAAAATTTCCTATAAAAATATGAAATTTTCAAAATTTCCTATAAAAATATGAAATTTTCAAAATTTCCTATAAAAATATGAAATTTTCAAAATTTCCTATAAAAATATGAAATTTTAAAAATTTCCTATAAAAATATGAAATTTTAAAAATTTCCTATAAAAATATGAAATTTTAAAAATTTCCTATAAAAATATGAAATTTTAAAAATTTCCTATAAAAATATGAAATTTTAAAAATTTCCTATAAAAATATGAAATTTTAAAAATTTCCTATAAAAATATGAAATTTTCAAAATTTCCTATAAAAATATGAAATTTTCAAAATTTCCTATAAAAATATGAAATTTTCAAAATTTCCTATAAAAATATGAAATTTTCAAAATTTCCTATAAAAATATGAAATTTTCAAAATTTCCTATAAAAATATGAAATTTTCAAAATTTCCTATAAAAATATGAAATTTTCAAAATTTCCTATAAAAATATGAAATTTTCAAAATTTCCTATAAAAATATGAAATTTTCAAAATTTCCTATAAAAATATGAAATTTTCAAAATTTCCTATAAAAATATGAAATTTTCAAAATTTCCTATAAAAATATGAAATTTTCAAAATTTCCTATAAAAATATGAAATTTTCAAAATTTCCTATAAAAATATGAAATTTTCAAAATTTCCTATAAAAATATGAAATTTTCAAAATTTCCTATAATAATATGAAATTTTCAAAATTTCCTATAAAAATATGAAATTTTCAAAATTTCCTATAAAAATATGAAATTTTCAAAATTTCCTATAAAAATATGAAATTTTCAAAATTTCCTATAAAAATATGAAATTTTCAAAATTTCCTATAAAAATATGAAATTTTCAAAATTTCCTATAAAAATATGAAATTTTCAAAATTTCCTATAAAAATATGAAATTTTCAAAATTTCCTATAAAAATATGAAATTTTCAAAATTTCCTATAAAAATATGAAATTTTCAAAATTTCCTATAAAAATATGAAATTTTCAAAATTTCCTATTAAAATATGAAATTTTCAAAATTTCCTATAAAAATATGAAATTTTCAAAATTTCCTATATTAAAATGTGAAATTTTCAAAATTTCCTATAAAAATATGAAATTTTCAAAATTTCCTATAAAAATATGAAATTTTCAAAATTTCCTATAAAAATATGAAATTTTCAAAATTTCCTATAAAAATATGAAATTTTCAAAATTTCCTATAAAAATATGAAATTTTCAAAATTTCCTATAAAAATATGAAATTTTCAAAATTTCCTATAAAAATATGAAATTTTCAAAATTTCCTATAAAAATATGAAATTTTGAAAATTTCCTATAAAAATATGAAATTTTCAAAATTTCCTATAAAAATATGAAATTTTCAAAATTTCCTATAAAAATATGAAATTTTCAAAATTTCCTATAAAAATATGAAATTTTCAAAATTTCCTATAAAAATATGAAATTTTCAAAATTTCCTATTTTTATAGGTAATTTTCAAAATATCCTATTTTTATGGGAAATTTTCAAAATTTCCTATTTTTATAGGAAATTTTCAAAATTTTCTATTTTTATAGGAAATTTTCAAAATTTCCTATTTTTATAGGAAATTTTAAAAATTTTCTATTTTTATAGGAAATTTTAAAAATTTTCTATATTCATAGGAAATTTTCAAAATTTCCTATTTTTATAGGAAATTTTCAAAATTTCCTATTTTTATATTTGGATTTTATACTTGGATTCTTTAAATTAAAATCTCTTAAAGACCTATAAAAATGTATACGATCAGTCGTATATATATGTATAAGAATGAACATGTAATTCAAAGAAAGGTTGTCCCCACATTTTTTGATTTTAATCAAAAAATTATTTATTACAAAAATAAATAATTGTAAAAAATTGGTATCCTAGTGCAATACACTTACATAAAACTTTTTATTAAAATAATTTGCATTTTACAAATCGTTTGCTGGTTAAGCAAAAAGTCGATGATCTGGCAACTTTTTAAACCAACAACAACAATAAATCGACAGCTGTTGACATTTATCAACTTTCTAAAAGAAATTGTTAGTAATACGACCACAAACTCAATAAACAACACCTTTTTAAAACAATTGCCGTCAATATTGCCGACTAAATTATAGATTTTGCATATCAGCAAAATATAAATAAGCCAACGATTTTAATTGATTATTTTAAAAAGTTGAAAGGTCGTTTGAATTGTTAAGATCGAAGAAAATCCAAAGACAATTTGAGCCAAAATGATGAAAGAGGCTTTTGTAAATGTTTGTAATATACCAACACACATTTTCACTTGGGGCGGTTGGATCGAAGAGTCTATGGACGATGTGAAGGAGGTGGCCATTTGCATAACCGGTAATCCAGGTTTGCCTGGTTTCTACACCGAATTCTGTGGGGAGTTGCACAAAAGATTAGATGAGAAAATGCCTGTGTGGGTGATAGGTAAAAGATGACGTGTTTTAATAATTAAGAAAAATTTTTAGTACTTTTGTTTTTTTATTTTGTCATAGGACATGTGGGTCATGACGATCCCCCTGAGTCCAGCCTAAGAGAAGTGCCACAGCTGAAGGGCAATGAAGAGCTATTTGATTTGGATGGACAAATACGTCACAAAATAGAATTCATAGAAAAATATGTTCCAGCTGGTGTTAAGATACATTTAATGGGCCATTCCATTGGTGCCTGGATGATTTTACAAATGCTACAAAACGATTCTGTACGTAAACGCGTTAAGAAATGTTATCTACTCTTTCCCACAGTTGAACGTATGATAGAAACCTCAAATGGTTGGATTTTCACAAAAATTGCCTTGCCTCTATATTCCGTTTTTGGTTTCCTTATTACTCTTTTCAATCGCTTTCCCGAATTGCTAAGAATATTCCTGATACAAATATATTTCTGGTTTGCCTCCATACCTAATTATTTCATTGGCACTGCTTTGAAATATTCCAAGGCTTCGGTTTGTGAAAAGGTGGTCTTTTTGGCGGAAGATGAAATGGCTCGTGTCAGAGGTTTGCAGAAAGATATCGTCAAAAATAATTTGGATATATTAAAGTTATATTATGGCACCACGGATGGCTGGGTGCCCGTTAAATACTATACTCAAATTAAAGAACAATTTCCTGAAATTGATGCCGAATTGGATACCAAGAAAATCGATCATGCTTTTGTTTTACGTCATTCTGTGCCCATGGCCGCCAAAGTGGGTGACATGATTACAGAAAATTCAGAAATTTTGGGCTCCAAGAAAACCTTGTAATTATAATTTTGAATTGATCTCCTTTTATAAAGATTTGTTTTTGTATGTAGCATTACAAAGTTATACTAATTTATACACAAAAAGCATTTAAATTTTGAATATTTCAATAAAAAGTGGAAATAAAAAAATTAAACATCCCAATTATGAATAACAATACCCGAGTGAGTTTTTGTTCTTTTCCCCGGGAAAAAACTTCACTTTTTTATAAAGAAACTTCGAAAATAGGAAAAAATTTAATTATGTGGAAAGTATTTTGCCTCACAAACTAGATATAATACGTGGATTTCAATATGATGGCCTAATCAACGTTCGAAACCCGTCAAGGGAAGTTTATTGCAATAATAAATAATTTTAATAAGTGGGATCCTGGGAAAACCTTTTCATAAAATGTTTAATATCCATTACTTTTGAAAAAAGTCGTACTAAATCCGAATGTTCTAGTGCCAAGTTTTGTATAGGTACAATAATTCTTACTTGTTTTGTCTTAAATTAGATCTGTTTAAAATACGGGATACTTCTCCTGATAATGATGCCTAACCAACCGTGAAAACTCGTCAAGAAAAGGTTGTCCTCTCCAACATTTGTTGGTGTTTTAAAAATATTTTATTACAATTATTAATAAAACTAATAGGGGAACGCAAAAAATGAGCTGACGGGAAAACAACCTCACATGGAATGTTTATAACTGTATACAAACGCCTTTAAACGGTGGCCCTGTACTCGGGGAATGTTCTTGAACTTAGCCATACTGAGACGTTTCTTTCAATAATTAATCTAAACATTTAGTATAAATGCATTTTTTTTGTTAGTTTTAAACAAATATATTTATTTATTTATTTAAAATCCATTAATTAAATTATATTTTAATATTAGAGAAAAACTCATTATTTTTAAGAAATCCAAACGCACTTAAATCTAATTACTTTGAGGTGTAGGTGAACGACTACGATCCGAACCGGATTTGGAATTCGAGCGAGAGCGAGAACCAGATTTTGAACGTGATTTTGAACGTGACTTCGAGCGACTAACAGAGCGGGAACGTGAACGACTACCAGATTTGGAACGAGACCGACTGCGTGAGCGACTGCCTGATTTGGAGCGTGATCCTGAACGGGAGCGGGAACGAGATCTCGATACTGATCGGGATTTTGAGCCCGACTTGGAACCATCTGAATCACTGCCAGAAACAATACGCTTGCGTGCCCTCTTAACACTGGCAGCACTGGCATCTGAAGCACTACCGCTGCCACTACCAGAACCGCTCATGCTGCGTTTACGTTTAGGTGCTTTACTGCCGCCATCACTATCCGATTCACTAGTGGATATGGTGGCCTTAGAAACAATCTTCATACGTTGTTTTGCAGTAAGTTTTTCCTCCATCTTTTTGCTTAACTTCTTCTTTTGTTTCTTTTCCTTGCGTCCGCCACCGCCACCACCATCGCTATCACTATCATAGTTAGCGGCTTTACGTTTGCGAGCACCACCTTCTTTCTTCTTGCGTTCACCTTTACCTTTCTTTTGTTTAGGTGGACGTTCTCCTCCCTCCATAGGAGCATCACTACCCTCAGAATCTGTAATAATATCATCCTTGCGGGGTCGACCACCACCTTAAAGAATAAAAAAAATTAATTTATTTAAAAAAAAACAAAGAATTTTATAAATTTCACCCTTTCTGCGTTCTTTTTCCTGTGGCACTTCTAGAGTCATTATCATACTCTTGGTCTTTTCCACATACTCCTGACGTTTGGCCAACATTTGTTCACGTGAAGATTTAAGTATATCTTCCATACGTTTACGCTCTTCCTCTTGGCGTAACTTAAAGGCCATACGTTCTTCTTCTTGTTTGCGTTTAAGACTCTTCTCTTCTTCATCAATACGACGAGCTCTAGAGACATGATATTGAGCTTGTGATAACAAATCCTGACACTGATTGGCCTCCAAAGCAGCCACTTCTATATTAAAACGAGTTTTATCGCCATGGACTGAAAGATATTGGAAATATCTGGACAAGAATATACAAATTAATACCAAGTTCTTTGAAATATAAAACAAATACTCACTTTTGCGCCAATTCGAGTTCGTGCACTGCTTGTAAAACAATTTCCAAAGTTGATTTTTCGTCCTTTAAAATGGCCATAGCTAAACGTTGCAATACTACAGCAATATTAAATAACAAAACCTAGAAATTTGATAAAAGTTTAGTAACATTATTCTTTATACTGAAAGGAAACTTACAGTATCCTGTGGGGCCACTCTTTTAGCCTTTAGCAACACCATTTTGGCTTCTTTTAGACGATTGGCTCTTAGATAAGCTCTGGCCAAATATTGCATTACCTCAACATTATGATGTTTATAGAATTTTTTCATACAATTTTCGTACATTTGTATGGCACTGATATACTGCTTCTGTTCCACATACACATGGGCAATATTTAACCAAACATCACAAAAATCTGCTGTGGCTTCACGTACTTGAGCAAAAATATCACGTGCCTCGATGACACAACCCTTGTGAGCCAAAACAGCTCCTATACCATTTGTGGCCCAAATGTTGCGGGGATCATTGCGCAGAACTTGTTTGTATATAGCCAAAGCTTTTTCCTGATGTTTTCTTTCCTTATCCTTATCTCTGCTGGGCTGATGTAAAGTTTGCAGCGAAAAGTTACCCAAAGCAATGAGAGAATATGCGTCTTGTGATGTTGTAGGATTTTTTAAAATAGTTTCGAAATTTTTCTGGCCCAGGGCAAACTGCATTTTGGCTAAATGCAAATTACCCAATAAAGATCTAGATTTGTATAATAAAATTAATATACTTTAAACTTACTAACAATAATCATAACTTCTCACCTAGCATCCGGATTATCATTGTTAATATTTAAAGCATCTTTGAAGAAATCAGAGGCCACAAAAATTAAACCCTTATCTCGAGCCATACAACCCAAACGCAAATAACAATCAATATAATTAGGATGTTTTTTTAAAATGTCCTTATACAACTTATCGGCCACATCAAAACTGCTCATGGCCTCATTTAAACGCGCCAAATTATAGGTCATTGTCACCGATATAGAATCATAATATTGCGTGTCATTTGCCGCTTCCGATTTTGCCCTTTCCAAGGCCTCCATTAGACGTTCCTTGGCAATCAACAAATTGCCCATACGATATTGTAAAGCAGCCACGTTGTTTAGTATCTCTGCTGGTATTTCGACTTTTACTTTATCTGTTAATATATTGGAGGCGGTGCCGTAAGCACTTAGAGAAGCTTGCAAATCATTTTGTTCCAAAATTTGAGCCAATTCAATCCAGGCTTCAACATCATCGGGAAATTGTTCGGTGACCTTTTTTAAGTGCGCCTTGGCCATGTCACGTTTTGTCTGAGAATTGGAGTTGGCATAGAGAGAGCCAAGTATTTTCATGGTTTCATAATTGCCTGGTTGGATTTTTAATACTTTTTCGAAACATTGGGCTGCCTGTAGAGGGAAGGAAGGTTTTCAAAATGTTTTTTTCATGAAAGGATTAAAGCTATATAGATATAAGATTAGGTAACCTTAGTTTTTTTATATATTCTAACATTATTGTTTGGTTGATTCTGTGACAACTTGTAAAGCTTTTTTTTTCTTTCTAAGGATTTTTTTGTAAAATTAAGGAACATCAAGTAAATAAAATTTATCTAATATAACTAAGATCTTTCTTGTTACAAAATAACATACTAGAAGCTTTAAAAACCCTCGATAGTATAGTGATCAGTATTCTTTCCTGTTATATATTATTTACTCCACTATTCTACTTACATTCTCTGTATCTCCTCTATAAATGTACATCTGACCCAATCCGTAATGTGGCAAAACAAAATTAGCAGGAGCTATCTGCGTCGACTGATAGTAGTACTGGAAAGCCTGATCATAATCACATTGAGCATGAAAACTTCTAGCCAATTGATAACAACTTTCGGCACGCATAGCTTCATTTTCTGTGTTGTGAAAAGCATGCAAGGCCAAATGTTGAACCTTCTGATAATCCTTTTTAAAGAAGAAATGGTTGGCCAAATGGTTTAGGACCATAGGACTGGTAGAATCAATTGTGTAAGCCTTTGACAACATTTGTACACCCATTTTATTGGATTCGGGCTCATGAAGATTTAATTTAAGAATGGCCAAGCCTATTAAAGCTCCCACACAATTAGGATCCAATTCTAATGCTCTTTGGAAAGCCAATTTGGCTTTATCCTGGTTGTTCATTTTCAAAAAACAGTGACCCATACCCATGCGTACATTGGCTGGACAATTGGGATTGGTGCGTAAAGCTTTTTTATAGAAAGCCAAAGCGCCACGATAGTCCTTTTTGTTAAAAGCTATACAAGCTTTACCCAACAAAGAAGGTATATTGGAGGGTGACTGATTGAGTACAAAATTGAACTGGGCATCAGCTTGTTCCATTTTGTCGCCCTCCAACAAACAAAAGTAAGCTCTACCCAGTAAATGATTCTGGTCGTACATGATAATCTTGTCAGCTGTGGTATAAAGATTGGTGGCCTTCATGAAAAGTTCTCTTTTCTTATCCTTGGACTTTTCACGATTTGCTTCCTGCACATAATGGGCGGCCAGCATGTCAAAGCAACGCATTTGATCTTTTTCAAAATCACGATAGTCCTTGTTGCCATCAGCCTTGGCGGTCTCCAGCAAGCGTATGAAATCATCGGTTTTATTTTGTTTGTAGTAAGCCAGCTTTAGAGGATAAGTAAACAAGGTTAATAAAATCAAATTGTTATTAATTTATTATTAACACTTACTGCCACATTAACCCAAGTGTTTAGCTGAGAGCGCTCTTGTCTTAATATGCTCAAGACTTCTTGGCATTCTGGCAACTGATCGGGATGCACTTCTATAACCTAGAGAAAGCAATTGAAATTTTAAAATTTGTATATATTTTCATTTAATTAGAACACTAACCTCATCTGTATCACGAAGAGGTATTTCTATAGATGCAGACATCCTGATAATTTCTTAATTTTACAAAATATTACACAAATTTTCTTTGAAAACTTTCAGCAAAAACACACAACTCGGCTAAAAAGAAAGAAAACACTTTATTTTTTGACAGCTTGATTTACACAGTTGCACAAAAAAGTATTAAATACTTAAGTTAGTAATACTACGGTGATGCCATATATATTGCTAGTGCTTCATTTCGCATTAAGCGCCATAAACTAACAACATAGACTGAGGACGCAACTGTCAAGTACATTTAAGAGACGTCATGGTACATTTTAGAGGCGCCATATTGTAATAAGTATTACTGTATTGGTAAAATTATGTTTAAGTGGTATTAGTGCATACTAAAATATCCACCACATACTAAAGCAGAGTTGCTTGGTATTGTTGATTTTTAAATTTTTATTTTTGAATTTGCACTAGAAATGCAACACTGGTTTGAATGATTTTTAATTCCCCACAAGAAAAAGAAACTCAACAATAAAATGTCAATAAATTATTTGTTTATAAAATAAACAAAGCAAATGACACAATATTTTTATTTTAAAATAAATTTATAAGTTTTTATACATAAAATGTATAACGGAGTTATATAATTTTCTGTGTTTATCGTGCCTGTTGAGACAAATGATTGGCTTATTTTGCGACAACTACAAAAAGCTCGCCACACGAGATTTTTTTTGGGAATCTTGTGTTTTTTCTCTTCCTGAACATTGGCTCACTCTTCAACAACATGAAAATCTTGGCCGGGAAGTTGAGAAAAGTCTGTCAGTACGTATGTTTCGTCATCCATCACACAAAATTTGTTTTAAATTTTTCTCTCGTTTTTTTCAGGATCAGGAACTTCTTGAAACTTGTATGTCTTCGGCCCAGCATGAGCTGCTCTGTGGACAAAACAAAAATATTTTCTCAAAGTGTGCAGTGTGCAAATTTTGTCATAATCATAAAAAAACTTACGGAAATACAAAAAGAAGAGGGTTTATGTCCGTCAGATAAAAGCGTAATAGCACCATATCGAAAAGAGCTAGATTGACAAAATTTTACAAAAGTATTTTCGATATCTTGAGTATCGATATCTTGTGTATTGAAAATGAACAAAATCGGTTAACATTTAGTTAAAGCTCCCATAGGTATAACCCCGCCCCAGGAAACACATTAATGCTGATAAATTGAATACAACTGTAATAGCTATGACGACTAAATTTACATTAGGGAAGTTTTATGCAACTATTAGTCAGTATATCAAATTTTATAGGAATCGGTCCATATTTGAATATAGCTTTCATATAAAAAACACTCTTAACACTCAATTAAAAGATATTCAATTAGAAACTATGACAGCTATGGCCACAAAACTTTGCTAAATTCCAGACTTTTTATACGGTAGATGCGTTAGGAGCTCCTCCTGTAAAATAAACTAGAACTGTAGTTATGCCCTTTTTTATTTTAAGTGATATATTCTACGAACATATTACTTAAACAACTGTATAAGTTTTAGATGCATGTGCAAAGTATATATTTAAATTATTTTCTGTTTATCTTTTATTTATTTATTTATACATATACAGTCAAAATAAAATTTAAAATTTTTAAGGTCCATCAGCACCTGAAATATAGCCAAAATATAATAAAAAATAATCAGGTATGTGATGGAGAACAATCGATTTCAAATCGATCGATTTTAGATATATTTTTGAGATAATTTGCGGTTATTTTTCCAAAAAATTCAAACCAAATGAAAGATAAAATATCAGTCAAAAGGATTAAAGCCAAAATTTTCAGTTTTTTTGGGGGAAATAACCGAAAATTAGCTAAAAAAATATGTCTGAAATCGATCGATTTGAAAACGAAAAATGTCCATCACATACCTGAATATATTTATTTAATATTATTAAAAAAAAAACAAACAAAATTTCTTTATTTACCCTTTTCAATTACAAATAATTTTTGTTTGTTTACATTTTCATTTGACAGTTGTCAAAATGACTATGTTGAATTCACAGTACCTCTATGTGAGTTCACTACCTTAGTTAATTTATTCACCACATTTTTTTGGTGCCTTAGTAGAACATATGTTCTCAATCTATGTGTTTTATCTATGTTAAGCGCTTTTGATAGTAAAAAACAACAACAACTTATTTGGATATTGACAAGGTAGATTATAATGAAGGTAATTTCACTTCAGGTTACTAAATTTAATTTCACTTTCTGACAATTTTAAGGGTTCTGACATTTCAATAGAAATAAAGCTACCATATTATATCAAATTTTCCCTTTCTTCTTGGCGGTGCGCCGACAATATGTGTTATGTGTAAAAATTTAAATACATTTTATCGCATGTATATCTTCATATCTAACAGTTTAACTATATTTTACCAGTTGCTATAGAAATAAGGCAAGATATTGTATAATAACTGTTCACATTAAATAAAATTTTGATTAGCTATGTTGATGTTCTAGGTATTAAGGAAAAAAACACATAGCTAACATTGTAGTCGCAGGGACCATTTGAAGTTTTAAAAATTCGTTCATAATTTTCATTCATAAATTTTGAAAACAGAAATAAAATTTTATAAATATTGAAATATAATTTAAAAATTATTGTCATTGGCTCTTTTTGGTGTTGATTTTTTTATTGTAGAAATGACCAAATATTTGCTACAAATTATGTTCCAAACTAAAACAGACTTTTACACTTTTACCCGTTTCCTGTCCTTGGATTGGATCTGCAGTATTTGAGCCGTCAAAAGGCCGCAGAAGCAGTTATGGTTACTTTAGAGGCAATATTATATAATAGAAAATAGATTATATAAATAAAAATAACAAGGAGAAAGTAAAGTAAAGTGTAAATAAATATATATAAACTTAATTATATTTAAAAACGAAAAAGAGAAGAAAAAAGATCTACCAGCTACTCAAGCTATGGCTGTATTGGTTATTGCTCTAGTTGCCATGGGAGAAGATATTGGTGTTGAGATGGCATACCGTTCGTTTGGCAATCTATTGTGTTATTGCGAGCCCTGCATAAGATGCTCTGTATCATTGGCTTTGGGCTTGATTTCAGCTTATAATCCTAAACTTATTATTTTGGATATCTTGAGTAAATTTTTTCCCGACAGTGATGTTGAGGTAGCTCTCAATGCCATCTTCACAATGGGTCTTAATCAATTGCAAGTGCCGGTGCATTGGTATGGTCATTGATGCTGTGGGACAAGTAGGTAAAGCCAAGATCACCGGTTTTCAAGCACATACAACACCCACACTTTTGGTCATAGGAGAATGTGCGGAATTGGCTAAAGAAGAATATATAGCTTAATACTAATTATGGTTGACTTTGTTATTTTTAAGAAATTCCAAACTTTGTCAAGTCAAATTAAATATCGCTTAATATATCTTCTTATAATCTGCATTATATATTGTGTTTATTCATTTATAATATAACTCATAAGATTTAGTTCATTAAAATAATCTGTAATTTGCTTTTTTATTATTCTTCTGTTATCCTTGGCTCCCACTGGAGCATAGGGTTTTTTTATTATAATTATTAAAATCCCGAAATCATTCACGTCAAAAATTGGCGACAATAAAATAATTTAAAATGTTTAATACACAATTTTAAATAAAAATATTCTCAAGGTAAATGTAACAATTTTGTCAGTTGCAATAATAATTGCTGTTATATCCACAGATATCCAGACGAAGACATCATTTGTAGATTTTTTTCATAAAAGGTGTTTTGTATGCAATTTTACTCTGTATACTGGTCTCTATAGTATTTATCTTTGAATAGCTTTTGTTTATGTATAATTTATGTTGTACACATTACACATTTTATCAAAAAAATTTCCAAAAAAAAAAGAAAATACTTTTTTAAAATATGGTAACGTTATATTTGATATGACGTAGAAATACAAACTTCAAAAACCCTTATTAAAATTTAATGAAAGCAAGTGAAATTACCTTCAATATATATGCCTTGGATATTGAGTACTCATAACTCTTACAAAACTAATCTATACATATACACAATTTCTGTTTGCGTCTACTGCAGAATTCCGTATTTCCAACAACAAATTTATTAAAAACAAGCAAAATTTGCAACAATTTACTTTTGCTTTTATCAGAAAAAAGCCGCTTTTAAATTTATTTACAAGATTATTTTAAAAAATGTGGTTTATTACCCATACAATAAGCGGTAAGTTCAGCAAACACATAAGCGTGTCTAAACATGTCTTATTCCCCCGTTTTTTTCTTTCGATATAGGGGAGTCTGTATGTTTTCTGCCCAATAAACTGAAGTACTCCGTTGGACGTCTTGGTGCCGACGTTGAATTGCAAGATGATATTTGTGTGAGTCGTGCTCATGCTGCCTTTCATTTGGTTCAATCTGATGACCAGTATAAATTGGAATTGGAGGATTTAGGTTCCAAATATGGCACATACCTAAATAAACCCAACATAGAAACCAATACGGCCGTGGAAAAGACCACAAGAATACCCTTAAAGAACAATGACTTGATACGTTTTGGCCGCTTACAAAACATATGGAAAGTCCAATATATGAAACTAAAAACCGCCACTTCTTCGCTGGTCAAAGAGGATGCTCTGCAGCTTAAGAAGTATGTTGATGCTTTGCGTGGTAAGATACTGGAACACTGGTCTCCCAACTGCACGCATTTGACCATGCAGGATCCCGCTGTTACCATGAAGCTATTGCATGCCCTGGTCGAACAAAAATATGTAGTGACCCTTAACTATTGGAGAGATTTGCTGGCTGGTGTTAATAGTGTTAAGGCAATACTTCCTAAGCCGGATATGTATAAACCCGATTTTGGTGATAATGCTATTGATGCCGGTTGTAATATCAAGAGGCGTATATTGTTTAAGGGTTACACTTTTGTTTTCCTCAATCGTAGACATTACGAAATGTATAGCCCGATTGTTAGGGAGGCCAGTGGAATGTGTAAAGACTTGAATTCTGGTGTGCAGAAGGCATTTTTGATTAAGGACAAGGTAGTGGTTGTACAGTATACGCCCTCGACTCAAACTCAAAGTTCGCAGACAATAAACACAATTGCCGGTAAGTTGGGGAATTTCATTTCTTGAAGAAAGAACATGCCTAGTACATTAGAGTGGGTAAATTTGTAGCTTAAAACTGTCCTAGCGGTTATAAAAATAGCCAACTGTAACAAAGAAAGAAACCACGGGTCTAAAATCAAAATTAAGGTTTCCTAATCTGTGAATTCTAAAAGATTTGACAAATGTTTAATGTTACAAAGCAAAAAGTTATTTTTCGCCCTACCATTAGGGATGCAAATTCCTTTTAAGCTCCTAGAGCTCTTCAGTTCTCAACTGCAATATATAGGGCGAGTAAATGGCTAAAATACCACAAAATATACAACATATTTGTACATATTAATAGTCAAGTTGTCATACGACATATATTCTCACACGTGAATGCCGGTTATCCCTCAATGAGATGACGAGACATTCCAATATAGAACTCTATTAATATCAATCCTTACAAGACTCTGCATTATTAGATTACATGCAAGGAGACTCCATCTTCAAAGCAATAACTACTGTTAAAGTTGTCATAACGTCGAGAAGATTGATCTTAGGCCTAGATCCATACCAACAGATTATAGTTCATCTGTTATCTATGAGGTCCCAAATGTTATTTAATGTTTCCTGATATATTTTTGTGGCCAAAAACCTTACAAAAAAGGTTACTAAACTAAAATATTATAGTGATCAAACAACCTTTTGTAGACTTTCATAGTAGATCATTTAGAGTACCTGATTAATAAGTAATGTTTTTTGTGGATTCGGTATAGCTTCACTTTTACAAATCTTACAGTCACTTCTTGATTATGGATTCGTCGTTCATAGAAAGAATTTGATCATGAGCCTTAGGTCTGCCTGGTCGGAATTACGTTAAACTTTTTCTTCACTCTTATTAAAATTGAGACACTGATTAAAAAACGTATCCATTTGGCCAAAGTTGATCAGACCATCACTCATAAATCTTAGATGGCCATTAAATTCAGTCACGAGTGCGACATGACAAACAACAGTGCGATCCAAACTTACAGAAGAGAATAGCTACGTCATATTGGCATTTCTCATTTTAAGCTTAACAAACATCACTAATGTACTCACTTGAAAATCCTCTCCTTAAATTGAGTCGCAGTTTATTTATTTTGTTGATTAATCGTTTCATTGCTTATCTTCACGTCTAATTTAAAAATAATGTTGTGTAGTGTTATACATCTTAAAACATAAAATATTAATTTTGTTTATTTACCTCCTTTACACACTCAACAGACTTCTTGGAATCAAACTCTAAACGTATTATACCTGAATACGAAATCGGTTTAGCAATTTTATATTGTTCAATGGAAAAATACTGCAATCCCTCGTATAAAATGTCTCAATCAATGCCACTGACAGTACCGAATGAATTGCTTGATTCTAGTCAAATGAATTTAAGCTCCTCCCAGACATCTGGCATAAAGACTGAATCTATGGACTTGGTAATTTCCGAAACTGGAAATATGGTGACCTCTACACCTTACGTTAATCTAAATTCCTCTAAAGATGGACAGTCAATGTCTACAATGCATATCACCGAAACTCCTGTGGAGAACTTAAGAAAACGTAAAGTCATGAGTGTTGATTTAAATGAAAGTGATGACGGTGATTTATTTCAATTTCAATCTAAGAAAACTTGTAATGCTACTAATATGAAGTCCCCGGAAAATCTTAACAAGTCAAGTAACATTAATGTATTTTTACAAAAGTCGCATACTAAAATAAAAACTCCCGAAGTCACGCACAATGCAACTCGCGACGAGGCCTCTATAAGTAGGCTACCACGTAAAAGACCTTTGATACAAGTATTAAATGATGATGATGAAGGCAATGATGAAGATCTTTTCAGTTTTGGTGATACACAAAAAACTAAAAAATCTCGCCAACAAAATGAGGAGGGTGGAGATGATTTGTTTAGTTTCAAAGAAAGAGAAGATACTACAAATGCTAAGAAGCCTATACGCACCATAGAAGTGGATGAGGACAGCAACGACTTGGAGGCCACACAACAGTTTGTTGTTGTTACTAAAAAGTCAAGTGTACAAATGCCTAAACCGAAAATTTTACCACGTAAAATCTCGGCTGTAGAGTGGATTTCGACATCTTTTGGAAAAATTAATATTAAAAGAGAAAATTCAGCAGCTTCAATTAAAAATGAAAATGATAACGAAAATGATGAGAATGCTATTAAAACCGATGCCGAAATAAAAACCGAAATTGGTGCTGAAATCAGTATTACTGAAGATCATCGCAAATGGTTGGAGTCCCTTAAAGGTGCAATTGAAATTCAACAAGTTTCTCTGAATAACACCATGAAAAATGTGGATAAATCTCATTATAAATTCAAAAATCGTTCTAATAATGCAGCTGAGAATGTGAATGATACCACGCCGAATTTCAAAAGATTTGTCAAGGTAATTGAAGTTTATTAAATTAAATTTTATCTTATTATCTAATATTTATTCTTTTGGGTTTTTCTTTCAGAAGTATCACACTCCTCAAAATAATTCCACTGGTATTAAGCTACATTTACGCTAAGTTTGTGCTGAATATTTTTTTCTTTATGAAATTTGTATAATTTAAGCAAAATTCAGGAAATTTTTTTGTTAGAAATGAATGCGGCTGTTGAACAGGTAAATTTATTTCTGAAATAAATTTGTTTCCATTTGGAATTTAATATAATATTTTTTTTTCTTATAACGTTAGTTTATATGAAAAAGAAACAAAGATTTTTTTTAGAACTCCACAAAAAATTAAAACTCTCGTTTAATTCACCATAAAAATGAGATTTTGATTAAAAAATACTTTGTTTTTAGATTTCACAGAAATTATTAATTTCATAATTTCCAGCTTTTTGTAATTAAGCTAACGTTAGACTAAATTTAAGCTCAAACATAAATATTTTTATACACCATTCATGTAATAAAAAAAACAACACAAAACAAATAAGTATTTTTTTTAACAATAATTTCGAAAACCTACTGAAACGGCTATGCATGACTTTATTATTCTTGGGTAATAGATAGTTGCAGTCTACCTTTAAACGATTGTCAGTTCAGTGACAAACTACGATGCTCCGATGTGGTCAGCATCGCTAAGTGATACACAGTGGGGAAATATTCAATAGTATAAATATTCAGCACCAACAACAATAACAGGCTGTCTACAAATTACATTACCACATCATCTTCATGAGGAAACAAAGATCCTTCTAGTAAAGGAAACAATATCAGGTAATCTCAGCAGTTCCTTTTGTGGTGTTGTCGGAGAAATCAGTCAAACTTCAGTTGGAGTTTTCTGCTAGGCATG
Organism: Stomorhina lunata; assembly: GCA_933228675.1. Lineage (NCBI taxonomy): Eukaryota > Metazoa > Arthropoda > Insecta > Diptera > Rhiniidae > Stomorhina > Stomorhina lunata. Next base: position 56,439,270 of record OW121742.1, read on the forward strand.
TCAGGAAAGATCTTCTCGTGTATAAGTATAGTATACGAAGATATGTACCTGATCCTTTAGATCATACATTTTAATCCACCTACTCCGCGATTTAAGGTTGTCGCATGAATGTCGTATTAAGCGGTCGCCCATAGCATAACAAAAAAAAAAAGTTGGTGGAGAAAACAAGATCAGGATAGAGCGAAGGATTAAACATCTTTTAGTCCCGAATAAACCGCGCCGTCCCCAACGTATGTCTAGCATGTGGTAATGGTCCTCATGATACCCCCAAATTTTCAACTGTGCCGATTCACTTAGTCCTAAGGATTTGGATCACTCATTCAGTGGAAGTTAAACAATTTCTTGGCCTTGATCTCCGTAAACAACAAATTAAAAAAATTGTAAGTGTTAGAGCTTGTACGTCAACAACAAACAACAAAGCGATTCCGAATTTCCTACTGCTGATTAGCAAACTAACTACAAGAAGGTATTACAATTGTCGAAATGGAAGATCATATCAGGCACCACTAACTACACTCTAGCCAAAGACTATAATATAAAGATGTTTCGTACATTGATTTGACGTATGGTCTTTTCGATAAGTCCCATTAGTCTAATTTGGAAACAACTAATGGATACAATAATCCAATGAGAGAAAGCTAAGGCACACACACGTGCTCATGAAATGCATGTTTGTTTGTGTGTTTTTCATTGTTCTTAATCCTTTTTAATTACACTTTTGTCAAAAAACAAATGTATGGAGTGCAGTTTCTTTATATCATAGTCTTTGCTCTAGCCGTAAAATACGGTTAATTTACTTTACTGATGGCTCTCGACTGAATAATCAGATAGGCTTCAGATAGTCTACTCCAATCACCTACAAGGAATTTTAAAGCAGATTAGTTAGCTTGACTTTGGATGCCCCTTTGATGTGTATTTGTTGATTTTTAACCACAGTTCTATTTTTAGTATTTTTATTTATTAATTTTAAGCAATTTTTAAACTTAAAAACTTGCGAAATATGTTAACAGCTTTCTTTGCTTCACCACTCTGTACTTTTCTTTCAAATAATTTCGTAGCACCAGCCCATTCATGGCTAAGGATTTTAACTGTTACCGCGCTCTGCAACTTTGTGCTTCTCGATTTAGTTTCCGCCGCAATAAAACGTTTAATTTCTTCTACTGAATTTAATTTTTCAATATCGAAAACATTTTCTTTCACTTTTGGCGAACGTTGCACCTCCCTACCCACATCAGTCTTTTTCTTTTTGAGTTTTTGAGCCCTGACAGCACCTAATTTTTCCTCCTGCTGTATTAAATCCTTAATAGGCTGTTCCTTAGTTTCAATTATTTGTTTAGTTTCTAAGGCTTTCCATTTCACCGCCTCCAACTTCACTGGAAACTCAAAATGAGAATTCGTCAAGAATTTTGATTTGGCATTGACCGGCAGATGCATACGACAGGTAAGCGTATTGTTGTACAATTCCGAAGCTAGATTAATTAATCTGATGCTTAAACTATTGACTTTGGCCAATACAGCCAATAGCAAAGTGTTTATTTCAAAGAAATAATACGAACGTATTTGGCAGACAAAATATTCAGCGGCTGAGACACAACATTCTTCTATACGTTGATGCAATTCGTAAACAGCCAGCAGTCGAAGCAGAAGATAATCAAAATTGTCCCTGGTGGGCAATTGTATGGATGTGCCCTCCTCATAGTCCACATCAGGCAATGTGCTACGAAAACTGTCCAAATCACGTTTAAAATCCACTCGTAATAAGCGACATAAGGCTGCATTAAGTTTACAAATATCTTTAAAACCCTTCATTTTATTAAAAGAGTTCTTGCGTCTGGCCATTAGCCTTGACAATAAGGCGGCTGTTTCATTGAATTCTTCCTCATGTTGAGAGTATTTGCTAAAGTAGTTTTCCACTTCCAAATGAATCTTTAATACTGTAAACAATAAGGGTTTTGATCAATTTAATTAAAATTGTATGATAACAAAGTGGTTACTTACTAAAGCGATTGTGTTTTGTTGGCAAGGTAACAAATGGAGGCTTTTTTAAGTCAAAATCATTCCAAATTCTTTCCATGATCGAAAACAATGTGTTTCATCGGTGGAGAAATGTAAACAAACAAAAGCATCTGTTAATTGAGATATGTAGCGTGTATTGCATGTCTTATCGATATTTTAGAGATGACAGAGATGAGATGACATTTTATTATAAAGAAAATAGCAAATTACTTACACGTAAGCGTACGTAACAATACGGTGTCATTGTTTGCTTATACGGAGTCTCAAAATGTTTATAAAACCAAGGTGCAGCTACTAAGATTCTTATTAAAAATAACTGTTTTAAAATATAGAAAATCAACTGAACTACCAAATTCGGGTAAAGTTAGAAAAATTCATTTAATTTAAACTCATCATTCCAATGGGAGTACTTCAGAAAAAAATAAAGGATCGGATCGTTACAAATACAATGCCTAAACCGGGTAAACCGATTTTAATGTAATTTGAAATGTAAAACTTGGTCCGGGAAGGGGCTAAATAGACGGTCAAATATAGCTACATATGTATATTTTTAACTTATAGTTCATATCTGATAAGCTAAAGCGGTTAAAAACTTCTAACTTCTTATATCGTTAAATAAAATGCAAAAGGGTGTAACTACACTTCTAGTTTTTTTTACATGAGAAGCAAGAAACGTTATAACTTTTAAATTACAAGGAACATTCAATTCAAATTTTGGAACAAGACATCAGCAAAGACAACTCTAAAAAATAAAATGGTGAAAAACGTGAAAAAACAAAAGGTCTTAACTACAAGTTGAATATTTTTTTAAACCAAAACTTCTTAACTACCATACAAAACGTCAGAATGTTTGACAGAGGATGAAACAAATTCACGACATATTGCCCAAAGTGAACTCCAGTTTTCTTTAAGGGCTCATAAGACCGACGATCATAAAAATATTCGACCATCGGGAGAACGGTAACTCCTTGAAGATTCAATAACTGTGGTGAATAAAGAATGAAACAAATTCAAGACTTATGCCTAAATAACGTCAGTCTACTTTGAGGGTTCATGAGACTGAAGATTAAACAAATATTCAAATATCGGGAGAACGGCAACTTCAGGCTACTTTAATAGGTTCGGAGACGAAGGATGAAACTAATTTAAGACGCATTGCTCAAAGATAACGTTGGCCTACTTTAATGTCTCATAAGACCGAAGATCATATAAATATGCGACTACTTATCTGGAGAACAACAGCTAAATATCAACAGAGACGAAGAAGAATTGTGGAAAATCAAGAAGAATCACTGAAAAGACGAAATATTACGCCATTACCCGTGAAACGCAGAGTACAACAAGCTAGTTCAAAAACAAAAGTTTCCAATATAGTTGTTTTGAAAGTTGACCCGCTAAAAACCACATTTCTGAATGGTCTTTATAAAATTTGATTAGTACTGTTACAAAATTAAAAATTTGCATTTTATGGATTTAATTTTACAAATTCACATAAATTCTTGCCCAGTACCAATACCGTTTTTTTCGAAATTGTTATTCATATAAAATTTCGAATAAAATACAGCAAATATTTTTCAAGCTTAAGGCTTATAGTAGGTAAACTTCACAAAAGTAAATACCGACAAAGAAACAATACTGTTTTGCTATTGACAATTCCAGTACTACTTGCCTATTTTGCCAAATCCAATGTTATCTACTATTGACATTTAACATTATAAGTTATACGAAATCTACCAGTAGACTTTGCCACTATCTACATATGATAGACTTTGTTCAAATTAAGACTTTGGGATCAAATTGGGGTCTATTGAGATACATATATGTAACCTAAGGGTAAAAAATTGGGTAAACAAAAATAAAGTAAGAAAATAATATTTAAATCTTTAAAATATCTCTCCTAAACAAAACCGCTTTTTACCCTTAGGTTCCTTACTATTTCGCTCGCAAAATACCCTTAGGTCCCTTTCTCAAAATAAAAAGTAATATATCGGGTTATCCATTTTGCGGTTTCAAAAGTGAACGTAAATAAAACACATGTAACAAACATTTTTAATGATATTTCTTTTTTTTTTATAAAGTTTGAACGTTGACATTATGTGTGAAACACTACATCATTTAAATGACCACCACGCAAAATGTTGAAAGCATTGATTCTTTTGAGGTAATTTTCGACCACTTTTTGACAGATATTGGGCGGTATTTCAGTCATAACTTTTTAGGTGCTCAAGAGTTAAAGGTTTATCCGCATAAACACGGTATTTCGAGTAGCCCAACAAAATAAGTCTAATGGTGTCAAATCGCATGATCTTTTCGGCCAGTTGATATTGCCACGACGAGAAATTACTCGACCAGAAAATGTCTTTTGCAATAAAGCCATATTCGCTCGAGTTGTATGGCATGTGACACTGTCTTGTTGAAACCGCATATTCTCCAAGACGTATTCTTCAATAATGTGCCGTAAGATAAGAACGACGGAGAATCAACACATTCGGCTCTTCGGCAACACTTTCACTTACAGAAGCGATATTTTCAGCGAAACGAGCGATTCGATGATGCACAGGCCTTACAATATTTGTAACGCCTCAAGTCTCTCCAAATTTCTTCACAATTTTGCCAATTGCTTGCGTAGTTGGACGATTATGTAAACCATCATCTCCTCCTTAAGCACGATATGTGGCTGTTGCAGAATCAGCTTTTTTGTAGTATGTTTTTATAATTTTTATGCGTTGTGTGATACTTAAGCTATCCATTTTCGGCAATGTCAGACTTTTAACTGAAAGGAAAAAAATTGGTTTATCAACCATAGATAAAATATATAGAATGTCGTCAGCTCATCCACTAAAATTTAGTATTCTACTAAATCACACGTACACGAATTAAAAGCTTTTTTGACAAACAGGAAAGCTTTTTGCACTCAAATTTTTGTTTGAAAAATTACGCGAAATTTTGAATGAAACGCACTGTTCTAGATTGCACACATAAAATGTTTTTTTTTATATTTTAACAATATTTTGATGTCGAAACCTTTTTATTTTTACAAACTGAAAATTTTTTTTGTTTTCTTTTGACATTCTTTTTTTTTGCTCTTGCTTAATTTATATTGAACAAGTATGGCTGCAATTTGTGGTATAAAAAAATTTATAAAATTTAAAATAAATTGTTTATACATTTTAATTATCCTTAAAATCAAGTAAAACTCATTCTATATCTTAAAAGATGGATTTCTCAAGAAAATTTCTTAAAATTACGGAAAAAATCTTGAAAAAAATTTCCGCCCCATCATATCATACTTTTTTGTGCAACTGTTTGTATTCATTAAGAAAAGTAAAAGCTCTTTTTAGGCTTACCGATACCATATTACTGATCCGTACTTTTGACATGTACCAGGTGTACTTTGACATTTCGTTGGCTTTCTAGGTATTTATTTATTCTATGTTATCAACTTAGTTTGACAGATGTCGAATTCCAGCCCTATATTTTTAAAACCATGAAATTGATAACCCTTTATATATTTCGATAACTATCAACAAAAACTTTGCGATACCACTAATAATATTACAGTTACAACAAAAACTACAATTATATTCTGGGTGAACCACCCTGTTGTAAAATATTTTATTACGTTACTAGATTTTTATTAATGTTTTCCTCAACACGACATTTCAATTGACACGTGAGAGAAAAAATTATAATACTCTCTCACTCTTCTGTTTGTATGTTTTCATTTATTCATTTTTTCTGGATGTTAATAACAAGATAGTTGATTATCAATTGTCCGATAGAAAGTTGTGTACATTATTAGATAATAGTAGCTAGCCTTTCCACTGACGAGTAGTGAAACGAAAAATTAATTTCAATTAAATAAATAATGGCCTTTAAAACCACTTTAAAATGTACAAATCTTATTTTGCGACGTTCTTTGTCAACGACCTTGTGTAAAACGGAAGGATGGCAACAGCTACAAAAACAAAGTGTTCGCAATTTTACAGTGGGATTGACCCTGAAGCAAGAGTAAGATATTTGAAATTCTGAATAAGATTCTGATTAAGATTGTTAATTATTTCTTTGTCCTTAGCATTAATGTGACATTTGTCCGAGCCAATGGCGAGAAGATTAAAAGCAAAGGCAAAGAGGGAGATTCACTACTGGACGTGATTGTCAACAACAATATTGACTTAGATGGTTTTGGTGCTTGCGAAGGAACACTAACATGTTCCACTTGTCATTTAATATTTAAGCCAGCTGATTACAATAAACTGCCCGATAAGCCCAGCGATGAGGAATTAGATATGTTGGATTTAGCTTACGACTTGACCGACACTTCCCGTCTGGGTTGTCAAATTAACTTAACCAAAGATATGGATGGCCTAGAGGTTCATGTTCCTGCCACAATCAATGATGCACGTAGTGCGTAACATTTGAATAATTAACGAGAAAGTTTAAATTCAGCAACAAACAAGTCTTCTCTGGGATTAAAAATGTTAAACATTTTTAAGACTAAAACTAAGGTGCAGTTTATGTTTTATTTTTTATACGTAATTTAATTTTGTATAGGTAAAATTTCATCATCTATTAGGGCATTTTCTACAATTATATCGATAAACATATAGTCTTTGTTTAGTTAAAAGTTGCTTAAACAAATAAATGTATATTTTCTAACAACAATAACTGATAATGGACCGTGATGGTGCAGTTTTTTTCCTAAAAATATATTTGCATTAAAGTTTTGTTTTTATTAAAGAAATCTTATCAAAAAGTTTATCAATTATATTTGCGGAAGATACCTTTTTATACAACAAATTTTCTTATCAATTAGAAAACACTTAGTGCTTGAGTATAGCATTCTTTACATTTTTATTTACTTTTAATTTTGTTAATTTACAACCAAATATGCGTGTCTGTTTGATATCAATTTTGTTTGATTTTTAAATTATACCTTACATCATTTTCTAACTTCAAAACAGTCTTGAAATCAATTTGTATGTATTTTTTTTTTTTCTCTTTACAAATTCATCTTCTATGTACTTTGTCCCCTCGGTATAATGACAAGCTTAATAACTTGTTAGAATAAACCAAACTTTAAACTACTAATTATAAATACCTATGTACATATGTTTATGTATAAATACTTAGAAGCCGAAATACGATAAGAAATCAGAGATAATTACTATTCTGTATTTTTATACCCACCATCAAAAACAATGGGGGGTATATTGAGATTGTCATTCCATTTGTACTTTCCTTAATATTAGTTCAAAAACCAAAAGGGATATATATTCTGAATCCTTATGAAATTCTAAGACGAGCGATGTCCGTCTGTCTGTCCGTCTATCTATGTCTGTTGAAAGCACGATAACACTGAAACTAAGCAAAGATATTCTTCATTTCTGGGAAAATTTTGGTACATATTGAAATTGGGCAAAATTGGTTCACATATAAAATTTTATCGAAATCGGTTCACATTTAGCCATAGCTCCCATACAAAACATTTATGGAAACAGTCTAAATTCCACCTAAAATTAAAGAGCTACAAGAGCTAGAGATACAAAATTTTACAAAAGGTATTTTCGATATGTTATAGAAAATCGGTTTACATTTAAAATTGAATACAATTGTAATAGCTATGTCGACTTAATTTAGAACAGAGAAATTTTATGCAGCTGTTGGTCAGTATATCAAATTTTATAAGAATCGGTCCCTATTTGACCATAGCTGTCATATAAAAACCACTCCCGGAAACCACTAAAATGACACAAACGCCAGTTAAAAGCTGTTAAATTATAAACTATGCCAGCGGCGGTTCACCTCATAACTCAGCTAGCCACTGGTTATTGAGTATTAGGCTATGTAAAACTTCTCTAACTAATGCATTTGCCGTTCGGAGCCGGCGTTAAAACGTAGGTCCCTTTCAATGAGTCTAGAAATAGAATCGGTGCATCTCATTGTCTGAGAGAAGTACCCCTTGTTCCAATTGGAATGTTGTCGGGGAATTATATATATATATATATATATATATATATATATATATATATATCTTATATACATATCATCCCCTTTTTATATCTACAATCAAAAAGATTTAGAGGTAAATTCAGTATATCAATATATCAATCAGTGTTTAGTCCAGACTTTATATACGGTAGATGCATTAGGAACTTCTAACAAAATATATGGACTTGCATGTATATCCTAATTACATATTAAGCGCTTAGTAATGTACAACTATTATTAATGTAAAACTATACTTGGTTATGAGACAAAATTTTGTACAATGTAATTACTAGGGAAACCACTTAGATACTTTTAAATTTTGAACTTTAAACCTACTGCAACCGAATTAAGTCTAAATATTTTACCAACAATACCACATTTTGTCCACATTTTGAATTAGCTGCACCCTCGTAGATATATGATTAACGTTTCTAAATTTATTACAACTTGATGGTGGGTATATCAGATTCGGCACAGCCTAATATAACACCCCTACTTGTTTCTTCTAATGCTTTCATATGTAAAAACCTTAAATACTAATACATATCAAAATTTAGTAGCTCTCTTTACTCCTTAGTTTGTTGAGATTCCGTTCCAGGCTATCTTCTTCTGTGAATTTATTATACGCACCACTAAAATCAATTATGGACTAATTATACCATTATATGCAATGCACAAACTACAAACAAATTTTGTTATAGCAACATTTTTTTGTAGTTTTCCATAAAAAAAAATAACGTATTTTTAAAAGGAACAATGTTTGCGTATAGTTTTTAAGTTTAATGTTAGCGCTCCGTTGACAGCATTGACATTAAATGATTCTTTTCATAGCATATTTTAAGGCTTAGGAAAAATCAAACAGATCTATATTCGCAATTTTTGTATTCATTACCAAAAGTTGATTTTATTTTTCGATCGATTCGATAATTCCGTGCTGATTTGACATCAAAGTTTGCGGTAATAGTATGAAAAACATATGGAATATTAAGACGCAAGTAGAGCAAAGTAGTTTCATTAGACATCTCACCGCTTTTGAAAAATCTACTGATGCAGTTCTATAGAGAAGAGTCTAGAATCTAGACTGTAGATATTAACCCATTACAGGACAATAGTGCCATATAACACTCAAATTTTTATATTTTTTAAGTTTCAAGTGATTTTACAACAAATCTCAGCTGATTTTGATTTTGTTTTTTTTTTATTGAAACCTATACAAATTGTTAGTTTATATATTGAATAAACCAAAACTAAAGTGGACATGAGTGCTATATGGCACTTCCCCACGGGACTGGCTGGCTACCCGCTATAAATAATTTGACACCTAATTTAGGTTTAAGATACATTAATTACTATATGTTGCAAGTTTGGTGCAAATCGATTCGCTGGTTGCCCGTGTCCACTTATCAATAATTGTTTTCAAGAAAAAGTTATATTATGTGTTATTAAAAAGGTGTTGAAATCAAAATCAAACACTATAGCTCATGCATCGAAGATACTGGGTTTTCAACAGGGACGGTATAAAAGTACAGCAACAGGGACAGCAGACGAAGTCATATTTCTTGCTGCTTTTTTTGACATTTCTCTTCATTAATTTTTGCCATTTCATGATGGAAAGATATACGAGCCAACAACAAGTCGAAATTATTAAAATTTACTACCGAAATTCTAAGTCATTGGCCTCAAATTAAATTTATGTGTAAGTCCAGACAGGTTAAAAATTGCAGGTTTAAAGCAGGTACCCCAAGGAGGATTTTAACCAAAATTGGATAAATTTATAGACTAGTGACAAATTTGAGAACAATAATGAGTAAAAAATGGCGGTTCAAGGCAAGTTCATCAAAGACTTAAGTGATCTCAACCAAAATTAGTATAACTCTTTCTTGGTCCAATTAATAGACGTGTGCCGAATTTTTTCAAATCCTGGTTAGAATTGCGGCTTATACATTGAAAAAAAAAAGATTGTGAAAAATGCGGGTCCAAGAAGTCAACTACCAAAATTAGTAAACCTCTTTTTTAGATCAACTAATCAAATTCTGTAAAAATTGAGGATTGTACATCAAAAAGAAAAATAGGTGAAACATTGGGGTCCAAGACAGGTACCCCAAGGGGGGTCTAATTTTAACCAAAATGAATAGAGCTTTTTAATTAATTAATAGACGTGTGCTGAATTTCATCAAATTCTGTTGAGAATTGCAACGTGTATATTGAAAAGAAAAATTAGTGAAAAAATTGAGGTCTAAGGCAGATACCCCACTTAGTCGACCAATTTTAACTTGTGTTTAATGTCACCAAATTCTGTTTAGAATTGCGACTTGTACATTGAGAAGAAAAATAGGAGTCGGCGGATTTTGAAAATTTTTTGAATTTTTCTTATCTATATAAAACTGAACAAGTACGCAAAGACTGGTACCTTTCGTAATTAAGATTAAGGTCGCTCATGGCAGTCAAATTAAAAAGAAATTCAGAAAAATGTTGCCCGTGTCACTTGACTTTTTATCAGAATTGGTCCATATTTTACTATACCTATTATACAAGTCCGAGTCTCAAAGCCATTTAAAAGTGCAGAAAATAAAACAAAAATGCTCCTAATCTCAAAAGATTGATGTGGGGTTTATATAACTCAAGCGGCTGACGATTGAGTGAAATTTACATGTGTTTTGTTATTGTAACAAAAACAAATTACATGTAAATTTCACTCAATCGTCAGCAGCTTGAGTTATATAAACCCCACATAAGATTTGAGGATGAAACGTAGCCCAAAAATTGTCTTCCATAAACAAATCTGCCGAAAGTGAGGTTTGTGTCTAAGCTAAATTTAATTTGATCTTTAGAGGAAATAAAAACACAACTAATTTATACTTCATAATAATTTCGTTTTTTTTACTTCTTTTATTCGTTAAAATTTTTCGAAACTTACTTAAATAAATAAAAAAATCAGAACAGAAATAAATAATACACAAAAATAATAAATAAATTAAATAATAAATAAATTACACACATACATAAATAATAAAAGAAATCCTTTTTCTCGTTAAAATGGATTTGAAAGCTTTAAAAGAAAAAAAAAAAAAAAAGGATTTCAATTCTTTTAATTTGTTTTCTATTGATTAGAGGTAAAATGGGTTTAAATTGTTAAATATGACAAAATTTAAAGAAATTAACAACACAATTAAACTTAAAGAAGGAAGATGAAAGACGTTTGATGCTAAAATAAATAAATTAATAAATATCAAATGTTATGAGGGTGGAAAACATTTTCCGTGTTCTCGTTTTGGGGTTTGGATACTGTTTGAAAGCGAAATGAATCAAGGGAAGGGAGTGGTACTCTAGAGGTAATACATAACTAACTATAGGGTACTATTAGTTATGATAACCCATGGGAGCTCCTTTGCGATCGAAATGCCGTACGCGTACAAACAAGAAAGCGGCGACTAGGGAGGCAACAGCCAAAACAAGTAAGAGCATAACAAGACCGCCTACAAAACTAGGCACAGACATGCAAATCGTTTCGGGATCAGCATTTCTGGCCGATTGTATGACCACGGTTTCATTGTTGGCATTGCTGTTGAGAGCAAAGTTGACATCACCGGGTGCCACGACTTGAATTATGCGGCTGGTATTAACATCGGTCATTTCTTGGGCATCACGTTTATAGATACGGGGCTTGACAGCAATGTCAATGGTATCACGACGTCTGCGTGCACCACGCAAATCATCAAGACCTTCTACTGAACGAGGACGGCCTCCTAGGGATACTAAGTTACCACCTTCAATATCATCTTTACGCTTAACGGTGTTATATTGACCAGGTTGTCCGGGTAGAGGTGGTGGGGGCATGTGTAATTCGTTAAGGTTTTGAGCGGGAGCCTGAGAACTGGCAGGACCAGATTCAGCGCCAGCAGTTTGAGCTTGAGGTGAGGGAACAACATCGGGTTGATTTTCGGAGTAGGCACCGGTGGCATCGTTGGCAGGATGTCTGGGATCGGGATAGGCTGCTGGGGGCAAACCACCCAAACCGAAGTCACCACGTTCATAAGCTTCTGGGGGACCATATTCCGAGGACAAGGCATTTCCACCAATTTGAGGCACACCATAATCACCGCCACCCAAAGCAGGACCGCACTTAGGTTCAGGACAGTTATAGCGACATACTTGAATCACACATTGGAAGTGAACATTCATGGAATCGGGGAATTTGAAGGCCTGGAAGTAGGCAAAACTAACCACTGAAGCCGAGGGTCCAAAGTTCTTAATCTTCTGGAATTTACTCATAATCTTTGGTCTCACAACACAACCATTCTGATCCACCAATTGTATGGGAGCACGTTTACCATCATGAGCCACACAGTTGCGCACTAACATATCGAACTTATTCTCATCATCCTTAATGGCCAAGACCATGGTCATAGTTTGACCAATCTTAACAATACCCGAAACCTCTGAAGCCCAAGGACCCTTGCCAACCTGAATTTGCATCCAGCACTGGAGATTATCACCCAAGAAATTGGCGGTCACAGCATGCAACATATCAACTTGGAAGGGACGGAAAGTCACAGCCTTTTCATAAAAATCATACCAGGTGCAACGCAATTTACGAGCCTGATCCCAAACTTCCTGCACATAGGGATCGTATTGTATGATAATGGTATTCTCGACATAACTACCCGAGGGTGTGGGGGCACCATAGCCAGCAGCATTATGATTCGCTGAGCTGGTCATGCCACAGCTATTAAGGAATATCTCGAAGGTGGCACTCAAATGACCAGTGCCAGGTTTCAAATGAACACAGTGGGGATCGCTGTAGAAGCCCTTCGAGAAGATCATGCCATAGAAGGGACGATCGAATTCAATATTCACACGCATGTGTGTCTTTTCACACTGCACTTGCAGATGTTTGATTTGAGGACTATCGTTCGAGGCACCCAAAGGCCAGGCTTCATCTGAGATTTCATTGTTAGGTACTGCCGCTAACGCTGTTTGTGGAGCTCCATATACTGGTGAGGGTCCCGGGGCTCCATAGACGGATCTGTGTTCCAAAGGCAGAGATGCTGAGTCCACATGTGGTCCCTCGCAGTAGGCATTCTAGAAAAAAAGAGATGAGAGAATTTGAAATTAGTTGAAAGTTTAAAATATTTATCTAAAACTGAAATTTACATTTTCGAATGCCTAAATATTTTCAATTCGTTTTTTAAAGAGTTAAACAGCGCACGGTGGAATGGTGGAAAAATAATTTCATCGACAGTTGTATCACGATGAAAGCGGGTGGCAAATATTGTTTTCTCGGAGGAAAATTACGAAGAACGGATTCTGAAGTATTATAAAATATATGCGGTGCAATATTGGAAACAGAATTAATTAGTTGTGACGAAGTACTGGAAGAAACATTTTTGGACAATACAGGAGTTATATTAGATTCCAGTGATGATATGTTGGATCCAGAATTCATTGATAATGGCAAAATATTATTATTGTTGCTAACGGAAAACTGACGTTGGTTTCAGAGATAATCTCGGAGTAAGTGGGAACCGAAGTCGAATTAGAAGAAACATTCTTTTGGATTAAAGAATGTTGAGGAATTATTTTTTTTCTTTTAGTCGAAGAATTTTGCTGCATGCTTGCGAATGAATCCAAGTTTGAAAACTTCGAGAAGAATTCGCCGAAAATAGCTAATTTGTTCTGAACACTTTTGAAATCAGTAATTAACTGATCATATTCATTTTTAAAACTTTTAAAGAATTTATAAAACTCAATAATAATGGGTTTGCACCGAGGATAAGTCCATTGCATACATTTGTTAGGATCAGCTAAAGAATCTGCGTCACTTGCTTTAAGTCCACTACATTTTAAATGATAGTTTCCCATGCACAACCAACAGCAGACCATGCGATCATTAGCTGAAGCGGTACAATCAGATTTTAAACAATTCATTATTTCGGAGTAATTGCAATAAATAAAAAATAGAAAACATTTTTTACATACAAATTTTAATAAAATTGTTTGCTGGGTAGCAGTGGATAGTAACTTTCTATTTCACAATAGATGGCGTTACTAAGATTCTGACAAAATAATCTCAGTTGGAGAAAAATAGTAATGATTACTTATGATCAGCTGTTACCACAATTGGAGGGAATTGTCATTTCCCAACCGATTTAAAGAATCATACTATATTACAAATACCTTGGTCAAGATCTACAAAAAATATTCCCGGTATGCATATCCTATCTCTTATGGTTTTAAAGATATTCGACTTCAAAAACTAAAATTTTAAATTTTTATCGCATACTGCACCGAATTTTTACTAATATCTGATTTTCTTGATTTAAGATTTTCTAAAAAAAAGGCCTGCAGCGCTTCATATGTTATGCAATGCTACAAACAACAACAAAACCCTATTATATAATTTAATTTTCTGTAAATATTTAAACATAATAAAATGTTTCCTACTTTTTTTAACAAAAACAATTTATTAAAATAAAACCTTTATCACTTAAAAATCACTCATATGGTAAAATAGTGAAATGAAAACATTCGTTAAAAGTCTTTTTATATAAAAGATTTCGAAATTTTTGTTTCAACTCATGCAGGTAGAAAGAAATAATTTTGGATTTAAGCTTATAAATGAGTAACATATTCGTAGTCGTTACGTTTTTGGAAATTTCTGCTTCGTTTGCCTATTATGTAACTTAACATCCGTCATATTTTGTTTTTTTCTGTTTTAATTATTTTATTTTTTTAAGCCATTTTTATAAATAATTGCGTTAAAATGTTAAATGTTAACATGAATAGTACTATGATATTGTTGTTTGATCTCCAATATAAGATCAGTTTGAACATATGATGGATCATTTTGTATGAGTGTTTGTGGTAAAACGATGAGGTCATGAGGGACATTGAGCAATTTGAGATCATGAAAGATATTGAGTAATAATCGTTAAAATGTATAACGTTTTGTTTCCTCTTAGTATTCAATTTTAATAAATAGGTTCTCTTTATTTGAAATTAGGTTATGTAACATATTTTTGGTATTTGAAAAACTTTAACGATCAACGCGAAAGACATCACGGCGTATCTTTCGCGTTGATCGTTTTTCAAATATTGACTTAAATTGTTAAGCAATTCTGCGAAATTTTTCAAATATTACACATTTTTAAATGAAGCTTGGTTAGATTTGAACTAGAGTAATGATAAGTATTAAAAAATTATTTCTGGCCTTCCAACACACACACACATTCAGTTTTTATGCCTAGAATTTCAATAGAATTTAAAAAAAAATTCTGTAAATAGTACATTTTCAAAAAATTTCTAAGAAATTTTTAAATTTTCCAAAAATTTCCTATAAAAAAATTAACAATTTTCGAAAAATTTTCTATAAGTAGAAAATTTTCATAAAATTTCCTATCAGTAGACAATTTTCTAAAAATTTCCTATAAATAGTCAATTTTCGAAAAATTTCCTAAAAAAAGTCAATTTTCGAAAAATTTCCTATAAATTGTCAATATTTAAAAAATTTTCTATAAATAGTAAATTTTTGAAAAATTTCCTATAAATAGTAAATTTTCAAAAAAATTCCTATTAATAAAAAATTTTTGAAAAATTTCCTATAAAAAGTAAATTTTTGAAAAATTTCCTATAAACAGTCAATTTTTGAAAAATTTCCAATTAATAAACAATTTTCAATAAATTTCCTATAAATACTCAATTTTCGAAAAATTACCTATAAACTGTCAATTTTAAAAAAATTTCCTATTAGTAGTAAATTTTCGAAAAATTTCCTATAAAAAGTCAATTTTCGAACAAATTTTCTATAAACAGTCAATTTTCAAAATATTTCCTATTATTTATAGTCAATTTTCGAAAAATTTCCTATAAATAGTCAATTTTCGAAAAATTTCCTATAAATAGTCAATTTTCGAAAAATTTCCCATAAATAGTCAATTTTCTAAAAATTTCCTATAATTAGTCAATTTTCGAAAAATTTCCTATAAATAGTCAATTTTCGAAAAATTTCCTATAAATAGTCAATTTTCGAAAAATTTCCTATAAATAGTCAACTTTCGAAAAATTTCCTATAAAAAGTCAATTTTCGAAAAATTTCCTATAAATAGTCAATTTTCGAAAAATTTCCTATATAGTCAATTTTCGAAAAATTTCCTATAAATAGTCAATTTTCGAAATATTTCCTATATATAGTCAATTTTCGAAAAATTTCATATAAATAGTCAATTTTCGAAAATTTTCCTATATAGTCAATTTTCGAAAAATTTCCTATATATTTTTCCTATATTTTCGAAAAATTTCCTATAAATAGTCAATTTTCGAAAAATTTCCTATTAATAATCAATTTTCAAAAAATTTCCTATAAATAGTCAATTTTCGAAAAATTTCCTATATAGTCAGTTTTCGAAAAATTTCCTATAAATAGTCAATTTTCGAAAAATTTCCTATAAATAGTCAATTTTCGAAAAATTTCCTATAAATAGTCAATTTCGCGAAAAATTTCCTATAAATAGTCAATTTTCGAAATATTTCCTATAAATAGTAAATTTTCGAAAAATTTCTTTTAAATAGTCAATTTTCGAAAAATTTCCTATAAATAGTCAATTTTCGAAAAATTTCCTATAAATAGTCAATTTTCGAAAAATTTCCTATAAATAGTCAATTTTCGAAAAATTTCCTATAAATAGTCAATTTTCGAAAAATTTCCTATAAATAGTCAATTTTCGAAAAATTTCCTATAAATAGTCAATTTTCGAAAAATTTCCTATAAATAGTCAATTTTCGAAAAATTTCCTATAAATAGTCAATTTTCGAAAAATTTCCTATAAATAGTCAATTTTCGAAAAATTTCCTATAAATAGTCAATTTTCGAAAAATTTCCTATAAAAAGTCATATAAATAGTTTCGAAAAATTTCCTATAAATAATAAATTTTCGAAAAATTTCCTATAAATAGTCAATTTTCGAAAAATTTCTTATAAATAGTCAATTTTCGAAAAATTTCGTATAAATAGTCAATTTTTGAAAAATTTCCTATAAATAGTCAATTTTCGAAAAATTTCCTATAAATAGTCAATTTTCGAAAAATTTCCTATAAATAGTCAATTTTCGAAAAATTTCCTAAAAATAGTCAATTTTCGAAAAATTTCCTAAAAATAGTCAATTTTCGAAAAATTTCCTATAAATAGTCAATTTTCGAAAAATTTCCTATAAATAGTCAATTTTCGAAAAATTTCCTATAAATAGTCAATTTTCGAAAAATTTCCTATAAATAGTCAATTTCGCGAAAAAATTACTTATAAATAGTCAATTTTCGAAAAATTTCCTATAAAAATATTTTCGATCATGCTACATTTTTTTTGCAAAAAAAATTTTCAAAAATATATTTATAATCATAAAAAGATTATAGAAAAAAAATCTGCGTATAGCCACGAAACATTTTTCAGAAAAATATTGAAGTAGAAAACAAAACTGAAATGTATTTGAGTTTCTTACTTATTTCTGCATAAAGTGAATGAAAGAAAGTTGAAACTGGTACAAATCAGAGCATAACTGCATTTTCGCTAAATTCATACAAGTCTTAAAAAACTTCAACAATAATAAACAATAATTTATAAAAAAACTAAAAATATAAAATTAACAAAAAGTAAAAAAAAGATATTTGTTAGAGCATGTTAAATAAAAAAAAACAAAAAAATTAAATTAATGAAGATATATTTCATTTTAAATGCATTCATATGAATGCAAAAAGAAAAATGAAAACTTTTTCAAAAAAATTTTCTTTTGAAGCAATAAATTCACAAATAAATTAAAACAAAAAATCTTCTAATTATTGAGTAAATAAAAAATATTTTTAAGTTGATTTTTCTAATATATTTAAGAGATATTTGATCTTGTTTTTTGAATTTGTAAACATGAGAGAACATGATAAGAAATAAGTAATTATAGAATTTGGTTCAATAATTTTGAAAATCTTAAAATTTGTCTTCATTTGCTAAATATGACTAAAGTGGGTGATGATCATTATCATAATTTTTTATGATCATTATGATGAAATTTATAATAATAGACTTATTTTGATTGAAGACCTTAATTTAAACGAAAAAATGCATGTTAAAAAATAAATTTACTTGGAAAAAATATATTTTTTGATATGAAATTTCCATGTAGAATACACAAAATTAAAACAGATTTAAAAATTTGCAATATAAACACGATTAACAAATAAATTAGTGGATAAGTCTTTGTCTTTAAAGAAGTAAAGCTTTTACTTTTTTACAAAAATTAGAAACCATTTGACTAAAAATTAAAGTATGTGAAAAATTTAATTTTCTTAAAAAAAAAAAAAAAATTGAAAGTAAATTACATAAAAATTTCACTCCATTTCATTAAAATTTTTATAGAATGTATTAACTAAGAGTGTAAGCAATAACATAACTAAAGTTTGAGGTGCTCAAAACTTCGCACTTTTATATTATAACACTTTTTTAGTAAAACCGCAATATGCAAAAAAAAAAAATATTTTCTTGAAAACTTTAATTTTCAAATGCATGCCAAAAAAACATTACGCCCTGTCCTCCTTCAAATCATCTTAAATTTAATTACCAAAATTATCCTTATTAATAAAAATTAATATCTGACTGCATTTAGCTGCATATTTTTGAGTTATTACACTTCTTCATCAACACCACAATATGTAAAAACTAAATTATTTTGAAAAAAATACATTTTGAATGCAAAATAAAGAAATAATTCGAGATCTTCTCTTATAAGTTTTATTGATTTGTATTACCTAAAATACAATTATTAAAAATATTAAAATTTTAACTGCATTTTTTGCTCATTTTTAAGTTATTACACTTTTTCATTAACACCACAATAGATAAAAACTAAATTTTCTTGAAAAAATAAAATTTTTTAAAGCAAAATAAAGAAATAAGCCGAAAACTGTTACCTAGGAACACTTTTCTATAGATAACTGTTACCAATTTAATCTTTTCTATAGAAAACTGTATATACAAAAAAATTTCATAGTCAATTTTCGAAAAATTTCCTATAAATAATCAATTTTCGAAAAATTTCCTATAAATAATCAATTTTCGAAAAATTTCCTATAAATAATCAATTTTCGAAAAATTTCCTATAAATAGTCAATTTTCGAAAAACTTCCTATAAATAGTAAATTTTCTAAAAATTTCCTATAAAAAGTCAATTTTCTAAAAATTTCCTATAAACAATCAATTTTCTAAAAATTTCCTATAAATAGTAAATTTTCGAAAAATTTCCTATAAATAGCAAATTTTCGGAAAATTTCCTATAAATAGTCAATTTTCGAAAAATTTCCTATAAATAGTAAATTTTCGAAAAATTACCTTTAAATAGTCAATTTTCGAAAATTTCCAATAAATAGTCAATTTCAATTTTCAGTCGATTTTCGAAAAATTTCTTATAAACAGTCAATTTTCGAAAAATTTCCTATAAATAGTCAATTTTCGAAAAATTTCCTATAAATAGTCAATTTTCGAAAAATTTCCTATAAAGAGTCAATTTTCGAAAAATTTCCTATAAAGAGTCAATTTTCGAAAAATTTCCTATGAATAGTCAAATTTCGAAAATTTTCCTATAAATAGTCAATTTTCGAAAAATTTCTTATAAATAGTAAATTTTCGAAAAATTTTCTATAAATAGTCTATTTTCGAAAAATTTTCAATTTCCTATAAATAGTTAATATTAGAAACATTTCCTATAAATAGTAAATTTTCGAAAATTTTCCTATGAATAGTAAATTTTCGAAAAATTTCATATAAATAGTAAATTTTCGAAAAATTTCCTATAAATAGTCACTTGTCAAAAAATTTCCTATAAATGGTCAATTTTCGAAAAATTTCCTATAAATAGTCAATTTTCGAAAAATTTCCTATAAATATTCAATTTTTGAAAATTTTCCTATAAATAGTCAATTTTCGAAAAATTTACTATAAATAGTAAATTTTCGAAAAATTTTCTATAAATAGTCTATTTTCGAAAACGAACTGTTTTCTATAGAAAACTGTTACAAACCAAAAATTTTCTATAGAAAACTTTTCGTATCGACATTTTTTTTTTTTTTTTTTAAATGATACTTTAAACATTTTCTATGCAAACTTTTTAAATATTGTATTCTATTGAAAATAGGAGTGGCTCATTTTAAGTTGTCATAAAATTTCTGGTTAAAGTTTATTTTTGAAGAAAAATCTGGAGTAAAAGCTTTTTAAAAACATCAAATTCCTTTGCTGCAACTAGTGCACAGTGTCAACATATCATTTAATTAGTGTCGGCACAGTATACGATGATACAATTAAAGTTTAGTTGGCTGGCATCGCTTGTATTTAAATATTTTTCACAAATGGACGAAGTATTTGAATCAAGTCTTGATCATATTATCATATAAACCTGACACACCAACATTTTCATTTTTCCATTTTCCTACTTCCAACTACAGCTTGCAACGGTTGTAAAGCTTACACACACACACTGTCGTGTATGTTTGTAATGAGTTACAGACGCATGCGTAACGGTCAATGTTGAATGTCGAACAGTGTTGCAGCAGCAGCAGCAACAGTGGCTCAACATCTTTCGCATTTCTTTTCTCTATGCTTGATTACACAGTGTTACAAAAGCAAAGCTGAAATTAGATCCAAATTATCTCAATCCCTTAGGATTTGGAAGCTTTTTATTATTTAAGCTTTCATACCTAGTTTTTCAATTGTTTCAGAGCTTTTCTAAATTTGATTTGAAGTAGATTAAAAATGCTTTCAGAAATTTTTCCAGTGTAAAGTGAATTTCAAATAAAATGTTGGTGAAGAAAACCTCTTAAATGTTAGTTTTTTTTCATGAGTTTTTTTTTAAATTTAGTTTTTTATTATTTTGTTGCCAAGTGTCATTTCATAAAAAAATTGTAGTTAATATTTGCCGTTGTACTAAACCAAATATTAAATGTTAACTACACTTGAAGAAAAAAATAGGGTAGATGTCTGAATAAATAGTCAATTTTCGAAAAAACTCCTATAAATAGTAAAATTTTGAAAAATTTCCTTTTCACAGTCAATTTTCTAAAATTTTCCTTAAAAAAAGTAAAGTTTTTAAAAATTTCCATAAAAAAAGTAAATTTTTTAAAAAATTTCCAAAAAAAAAAGTATATTTTCTAAAAATTTCCTAAAAAAAAGTAAATTTTCGAAAAATTTCCTATAAATAGTGAATTTTCGAAAAATTTCCTATAAATAGTGAATTTTCGAAAAATTTCCTATAAATAGTCAATTTTCGAAAAATTTCCTATAAATAGTGAATTTTCGAAAAATTTCCTATAAACAGTCAATTTTCGAAAAATTTCCTATAAACAGTCAATTTTCGAAAAACTTCCTATAAACAGTCAATTTTCGAAAAATTTCCTATAAACAGTCAATTTTCGAAAAATTTCCTATAAACAGTCAATTTTCGAAAAATTTCCTATAAACAGTTAATTTTCGAAAAATTTCCTATAAACAGTCAATTTTCGAAAAATTTCCTATAAACAGTCAATTTTCGAAAAATTTCCTAGAAAAAGTCAATTTTCGAAAAATTTCCTATAAAAAGTCAATTTTCGAAAAATTTCCTATAAATAGTAAATTTTCGAAAAATTTCCTATAAAAAGTCAATTTTCGAAAAATTTCCTATAAAAAGTCAATATTCGAAAAATTTCCTATAAAAAGTCAATTTTCGAAAAATTTCCTATAAAAAGTCAATTTTCGAAAAATTTCCTATAAAAAGTCAATTTTCGAAAAATTTCCTATAAAAAGTCAATTTTCGAAAAATTTCCTATAAAAAGTCAATTTTCGAAAAATTTCCTATAAAAAGTCAATTTTCGAAAAATTTCCTATAAAAAATTTTCGAAAAATTTCCTATAAAAAGTCAATTTTCGAAAAATTTCCTATAAAAAGTCAATTTTCGAAAAATTTCCTATAAAAAGTCAATTTTCTCATACTTTCCTTTAAATAGTCAATTTTCGAAAAATTTCCCATAAATAGTCAATTTTCGAAAATTGAATATTTATAAGAAATTTAGTAAATCCATAATTGAAGTCCGGTTTATTTATGTTTTCCATGTTTCATGGACTGTTTAAATGTTATTGAATGGTCTTTTTGATACAATTTTTCCAAGTGTATACACATTTTAGCAAATCTAAAATCATAGCATCTAATAAACTAATAGATCCATAGTCTATATTTATAAGCATAAGTTTGATTTCAATTATCTTCGTATAAAGGGGGGAATTCATTTAAATCACTATGTTTTTGTTTGGCTTTGTATTTTTTCATTCTCTTTTAAAATTTTATGGTTAATTTGATTGTAAAAACATTCACAAATTTGTATTTAAATGCAAATTATAATTTTGTTTTTTGTTTAATTTAAAATGTTTCAAGACAAATGAAGAAATGGGTTATTTTGAAAATAACAGTTACTTTTCTTAAACACATTTTAAAATAAATTTCACTTTTTAAATATTTTGATTAATGAAGCGCCAGTTTAACTCTTTGCAAAGAAGAAATATAATTTTGAAGAAAATTTGAAATATTTTTTGAGAGCTTAAAATTGGTTAAGATTTATAATTTTGTTAAATTATTAATAATTTTTACTTACTTTTAAAGTTAACACTAAACAAACTAACGCCAGCCAATTTGATATCCTATGTTGTCGACCCATTGTGTTTGTGTGTGTGTGTTATATGTGTATGTGTGTATTTGAAGGGGGTTGAAGAAGTAGTAGTAGACAGGAAAGAGAGAGTTTTAAGATCCTTAATTTATAAAACTGCTACGTCCGAAGTTTTGGATGAACATAAGATAAAAACGCACACAATAATTAACTGGAATTATAATAAAAAACAACAAATTTATTAAAAATTTACACAAATTTTTCATTTTATAAAAATCATTTTTCTTTAACCTTTTCTTTTTAAACAAAATTATAGCAGCCACCATAACTTCAATTTATTTTCTTATAATTATGCGTTTTTCTTTCTTTTTTCTGTAATTTTTTTTTTTTTCAAAAAAACAAATCAACTGAGAAAAAAAGTTTCACTATAGTGGATTTTTCTTTTATTTTTTTATTACTGTTGTTTTTCTTTTTTTTAATATCTTTCGTTTTTCTTTTCTTGTTTTCTTTCTTTTTTTTTGGATTTTAGCGTTATTTTCAATTTTATGTAGATGCCTCAAACAAGTCTTGGTTACAAGTGAATGTTGTTAGCTGATCGGTTTATTAGTTGTGGCTTAAAAGAAAGCTGTTAACTTGACAGTTTTCTATATGAAAAATTTACACTCACGGCAAATCATTAGATAGATGTTAGACAAAGTGGCCAGATTGTTTTATTAGAAAACTATGACCACTTTATAGAAAATTTACTATTTATAGGAAATTTTTCGAAAATTTACTGTTTATAGGAAATTTTTCGAAAATTTATTATTTAAAGGAAATTTTTCGAGAATTGACTATTTATAGGAAATTTTTCGAAAATTGACTATTTATAGGAAATTTTTCGAAAATTGACTTTTTATAGGAAATTTTTCAAAAATTGACTTTTTAAAGGAAATTTTTCAAAAATTGACTTTTTATAGGAAATTTTTCAAAAATTGAGTATTTATAGGAAATTTTTCGAAAATTGAATATTTATAGGAAAATTTTCGAAAATTGAGTATTTATAGGAAATTTTTCGAAAATTGAGTATTTATAGGAAATTTTTCGAAAATTGAGTATTTATAGGAAATTTTTCGAAAATTGAGTATTTATAGGAAATTTTTCGAAAATTGAGTATTTATAGGAAATTTTTCGAAAATTGACTATTTATAGGAAATTTTTCGAAAATTGACTATTTATAGGAAATTTTTCGAAAATTGACTATTTATAGGAAATTTTTCGAAAATTGACTATTTATAGGAAATTTTTCGAAAATTGACTTTTTATAGCAAATTTTTCGCAAATTGACTATTTATAGGAAATTTTACGAAATTTGAATATTTATAGGAATTTTTTTCGAAAATTGACTATATGTAGGAAATTTTCTGAAATTAACTATTTATAGGAAATTTATCGAAATTTGAATATTTATAGGAAATTTTTTCGAAAATTGACTATTTGTAGGAAATTTTCGGAAATTGACTATTTATATTATTCGAAATTTGAATATTTATAGGAAATTTTTCGATATTTGAATATTTATAGGAAATTTTTCGAAAATTGACTATTTATAGGAAATTTTTCGAAAATTGACTATTTATAGGATATTTTTCGAAAATTGACTATTTATAGGAAATTTTTCGAAAATTGACTATTCATAGGAAATTTTTCGAAAATTGACTATTTATAGGAAATTTTTCGAAAATTGACTATTTATAGGAAATTTTTCGAAAATTGACTATTCATAGGAAATTTTTCGAAAATTGACTATTTATAGGAAATTTTTCGAAAATTTACTATTTATAGAAAATTTTTCGAAAATTTACTATTTATAGGAAATTTTTCGAAAATTTTGCTGTTATTGGAATTTAATATTATGATTTCACATGAAAACGAAAGACTTAAGAAACGAACTTTTTAATTTAATGAATATAGATTATTAATGATATAGAGTTACTTTATTTTGAATAAAACCCTATAAGCGTTATATATTTTACTATATGATTGTAGGAAAATAATGGAAAATTTGTTAAATTTTCTATTTTTTGTAAATATTTGAAAACAAAATTATAAAAAAAATCATCCAAAGTTAAGCGATATCTCCGAAAATACTACATGGAATCAAAATAATGACAATGCAGCATAAAGATAATATTGAAGCAGAATTTCGGTTTCTTAATTTTACTGAATAGAATGAACCGTTTTTTAGTTACGTAACTATAAATCGCGTAACTATGTAGTTTTCTTTTAAAAATCGTATCTCGAAAACTAGAGCTAATATAAAAAAGTGATTTCGATGCATTGAAGCCCTATACAAGATGCATACAAGCTTTCTAAGTAATCTAAAGCACCAGAAATAGTTTTCATTTTTTCGGGCGATAAGTGGGTTCATTTAAAAAAAGTTCGTTTCTTAAGTTTTTTGTTTTTGAATAGTTATTAAGCGAATGATCAGAATATCATATAGAAATTTATAAAACTTTGTTTAAATTCATTTTCTCTGTTTCAAATTCCTTCCCCTTTAAAAAATTGTCCCCTCTTAGTGGCATCATTGCAGTATCTTTACATCTTTACTCTCCCATGCTCTTCCATTAACTCATATTAATCTCTTAATTTCTTAAACTAAACCAAAACAAGTCTAGACTCTCTTCTCTTAAACTTTATAACTCATTTTAACACTTTTTTTATGGTCATAAATAATAACAAAAAAAAAAAGCAATGTTTACCATGTGCTAAAGTTATTGGACAAGACAAGTGTGCTATTAACCCAAAGAACAGCATAATAACAAAAACAACAACTACCAGTATATATTTACTATTCTATTTATTCTTGGATTTGCTGGTTCCTGGTTCTAAACAGCTCACGTGTTTGTATTTTTTGTATTTAATATACTTTTGTTTGTTTTTTTATAGTTCTTAGCCATAAAAAGTTAAAGACAAATTTATATGAACAAAAAGTAAGCTCAGAACCAGCAGCAGCAGCAGAAAGCTACCGGGAGAGAGAACTTTAAAAAATTTCAGTGGCCTTGTTAACATTTTATTAAGTGCTTTTACAACTTGAATTTAAACACGATACATACTCATGGTATCTAGTCATTGTCGTTATTTTTATGATGTCTGGTTTCTTTCATTCATTAATGTTTTTTTTTACTACGTACGAGTAAAACTAAACAGTTCTTGTCCCACTTATTTAGGTTGAAAAGGTAAGTGTTTGTGTTCTGTTTTCTGGTTTGTTGTAGAAAAAACAAAAAAAAAAACAAAAAAACGCTGAGCTTTATTATATTATGAAATTCATGGGAATTTAAAATTTAGCATGTCACGGTGGTTATTCAAATTAGTTTTCTTGTATGTCGAAGGAAGTCACAGTTATTTTGCTCTTTTTTTGCCGTTTTTACTTTCTTATGTAATATTTTGTTGTTGTTGGTTTTAAGGTAATTTATGGGAATTATTTTCTTAAGCTTATAAAAATAAACGAAAGACTTAAGAAACGAACTTTGGGAGGAGTTAAGGCAAGATTTTAAAAGATTTTATTTAAAATTTTCGAAAATTGACTAATTATAGGAAATTTTTCGAAAATTTACTATTTAAAGGAAATTTTTCGAAAATTTACTATATTTATAGGAAATTTTTCGAAAATATACTATTTTTATAGGAAGTTTTTCGAAATATTACTATTTTTATAGGAATTTTTTCGAAAATTGACTATTTTTATAGGAACTTTTTCGAAAATTTACTGTTTTCATAGGAAATTTGTGACTATTTATAGGAAATTTTTCGAAAATTGACTATTTATGGAAAATTTTTCGAAAATTGACTATTTACAGGAAATTTTTCGAAAATTGATTAATTATATGAAATTTTTCGAAAATTGACTATTTATGGGAAATTTTTCGAAAATTGACTATTTATAGGAAATTTTTCGAAAATTGACTATTTATAGGAAATTTTTCGAAAATTGACTATTTATAGGAAATTTTTCGAAAATTGACTATTTATAGGAAATTTTTTGAAAATTTACTATTTTTATAGGAAATTTTTCGAAAATTTACTATATTTATAGGAAATTTTTCGAAAATATACTATTTTTATAGGAAATTTTTCGAAATATTACTATTTTTATAGGAATTTTTTCGAAAATTGACTATTTTTATAGGAATTTTTTCGAAAATTGACTATTTTTATAGGAACTTTTTCGAAAATTTACTGTTTTCATAGGAAATTTTTGACTATTTATAGGAAATTTTTCGAAAATTGACTATTTATAGGAAATTTTTCGAAAATTGACTATTTATAGGAAATTTTTCGAAAAAATTGACTATGTATAGGAAATTTTTCGAAAATTGTCGATTTATAGGAAATTTTTCGAAAATTGTCTATTTATAGGAATTTTTTCGAAAATGTGTTATTTATAGAAAATTTATTATTCCTAACAAGTTTGTCTTCTAAGTCTTTTGTTTTCTCCGGCTTATTAAAAAAAAATTGTATTAATGGGTGAAATAGTGATTACATCTTAAAATAAATTTGTTTTAGAGGATTTTATTTAAATTGTATGATATTCACAAAACAAAAGACTTAGAAAACTAACTTTTTTTGGTAATTGAAATTAAAAATCATTAAGTATATTCCTTCCTTAAAAGTTCGTTTCTTAAGTCTTTTCTTTTAGAAATATTGTTTTACCATTAAACATACATTTTAGACCTTTAAATTTTGTACGGCAACTTAAATTTATAAGCTTGTCATAACTTTATATTTTATTTATGAATAATTGACTAAATTTTTAGAAAAATTATAATTTTTTTTTCAAGAAAAACAAAAGACTTAGAAAACGAACATTAAAAATACTTAGAATGTTCGTTCTTTTTTTTTTCTTTTTAATATTCAGAAAGTCAAAATATGACTTTAGTTCAGCTTTATAAAGGCTTGATATGAATTAAGTGTTTAATTCAGAAGAATTTTAGAAATTTTTGTTATACTTTTTACAAAATCGTAAGGTCTTTCATTATTTCTTCTTGATTTGTTTATATAAAATTTCACTTTCGTTATTTATTTTATTCAAAAAACTATGTTAAATAATTTAAACACTTTGAAGTAAATTGAGAAAAAATTTCTAAACTAAAACCTTTTTTGCATGCTTTTGAGAATTTAAGAAAAAATCTTTTTAAAATTCTTCATGCGAATAAGTAAATTCAATTTCTCTTTTTATTTTAGGAAAAAAACTTCAAATTTTATTGTAATAAAATGCAAATCTCCCAAAAGTAATGCAAAAAAATTCGAATGTAAATATTTAATTTGATTTCAAAATCTTAGCTTACTTTTATACAAAAAATATATGTATAAATATATATAAAACCTCAACAAAAAGTGTGAAAAATATTTAACTAAACAAAAAATTATCTCAAACCAACAGAAAAATCCCTTGAATACTTAAATCTTTTAAAATATTTACTTACAATTTCGTAAACTTTTGAAAGAAAAAAAACAACAATAAAAACTAAAAAAAAACTTTCACTTAAACTTGAACAGAAAAAAAATAGTTTTTTGTTGTTTTAAAAATAAACAAAACAAATAAAACTCTAAAGAAATAACATTTTGAAAATGAAAAAAATTTACAAAAAATAAATGGATAAAACTCTTTGGGATTTGTTTATTTAACACAAAGATGGCAGGCAAAACAATAGAAACCAAAAATATGCCGCTGCCAAAGCTGCTTGTTTGTCTCAATTGGCTTCTCTTATAAAGATTTCTTGAGTTTTTTTTTCTTAATAAAAATAGAAAGAAATTTTTTTTCAAATAAAATAATAGTTATTATAACAACACGTACTTGTACTCCATCATATATTATTTCATTTATTTATTTCTTTTTTTTAATGTTTTTAGCAAATAATGGTCACAATCTTATCTCAAAACTTTGTTAAAAGCTTAAATAAATAGAAACAAAAAATTAGAGAATTTTTTTTCGGTAGACAACTTGGGTTTACTTTAAAAATTTATTACGTAAAGGTCGTTAGTAAAAAAAAACAATTCCCAGAAATAAAGAAACAGTTAAGCAATTGTACCAATTTTATTCCAAAAAAAAAATAATCGAAATTAAAAGAAATAAAACTAAATTTCTCTCAAACAAAATCCAGATATTGAAAGGTATTTTTATTACCTTTTTATTTTAGCTTTTTTTTCTTGAAAAATTGAAATTTACATAAAAAGTCGTTTAGTAATTTAACTGACCTTTCACATTTTTATGGGGAATTTTCTTTCATTAGTTTAGAAAGATTTTAAAGCACAAGCCATTTATTGTTTTTTACTATGTTTAAAGATTGAAGACAATAGATAATAAAATGTTTTTTGTTTGAGTTTGTTTAAACTAACAAGTTTTGGTTAATAAGAGTTTATTATCGTTTTGTTATTTTTTTTTTTTTCAAAATTTTTCATGAAAAAGTGATTGAATTATGATAATTTCTCTAAAATCGACAAAATACCAGATTTAAGCAAATTATAAGACAATCATAATATTCTTCATTTTAAAGCATTTGTAATGCTTTTAAAATGAGTTGTAATTAGCTATACAAAATTATAATGATTTTATAATTTTTCTAAAATAAATATTATACATTACACAAAACAAAAGACTTAGAAAGAGAACTTTTTGGGAATTGAAACTAAAAAGCGTTTAGTTTGCGTATTTCTTAAAAGTTCGTTTCTTAAGTCTTTTGTTTTACCAATAAAACACACATATTAGACCTAGAAAATTTCTATGGAAAATTTGATTTATAATCTTGTCATAACTTTATATTGCGTATATGAATAAAGGGTATTTGAATTCATTTAGAGCTTATTATAACCTAATAGGTCGTTTGAGATATTTTATTTTACTTTTTGGTAATTTTTGGTTTCAAAAAGTTCGTTTCTCAAGTCTTTTGTTTAAGTACTCATTGGGCGAGAAATGCTATCAGAGCTATAGCATTATAGACTGATGCTTTCTAAAACGTATTATAACACATTATAATTAATTATAGGACATTATAATACTATTATTGTGTATTGAAGTACATTTTAATACGGATATTGTAATATGATTGAATTATAGCATATTATGATGCAATTATAATATTTTGTAGCACGTTATAATACGATTTTAAAGTATTTATTTATGTATTATAGGACATTATAAAACAGTTATAATAAATTATAGCACATTATAATACGATTATAGTGTATTATAGTTCTTAATAGTACGATAAGAATATATTATAGCAAATTTTATTATGATTATAATGTATTACAACACCTTATAATAAGATCATGTTGTATTATAGCCCATTATAATACGATTATAATGTATTATAGGACATTAAAGTACGATAATAATGTATTATAGCACATTAAAATACGATAATAATGTGTTATATCACATTATAATACAATTATTATGTATTATAGCACATTGTTATACGATTGTTATAATGCAATGTAGAATATTACAATACCATTTTAATACTATTTTTATGTATTATAGCACACTATAACACGATTATAATGCATTATAGCACTTTTTAATGCGATTATAATGTATTATAGCAAATTATTATACGAAAATAAAGCATTATAATACGATTATAATGTATTAGAGCACATTATAACATGATTATAGTCTATTATAGCATATTATAGCACGATTATAATGTATTGTAGCACATTATAATACGATTATAATGTATTATACCACATTATAGCAGGATTAAAATGTGTTATAGTACTTTTTAATACGATTATAGTGTATTATAGCACATTATAACACGATTATAATATATTATAGCATATTGTAATGCGATTATAATGTATTATAGCACTTTTTAATACGATTATTATGCATCATACCACATTATAGTACGATTATAATGTGTTTTAGAGCTTTATAATACGATTATATTGTATTATAGCACATTACAATACGAATACATTGTATTATAGCACATTATAGCACGATTATAATGTATTATAGCACATTATAATACGACTATAATGTATTATAGCACATTATAACACGTTTATAATGAGTTATAGCATATTGTAATGCGATTTTAATGTATTATAGCACTTTGTAATACGATAATTATGTATCATACTACATTATAGCAAGATTATAATGTGTTATAGCACTTTTTAAAACGATTATAAAGTTTTATATCACATTATAACACGATTATAATGTATTATAGCTCATTTTTATACGATTATACTGTATTATAGCACTTTACAATACAATTACTATATATTATAGCACATTATAACACGATTGTAATGTATTATAGCACTTTGTAACAGTATTATAATGTTTTATAGCACATTGTAATGCGATTAAAATGTATTATAGCACTTTGTAATACGATTTTTATGTATCATACTACATTATAGCACGATTATAATGTATTATAGCACATTATAATACGATTATAATGTATTATAGCACATTGTAATGCGATTATAATGTATAATGGCACTTTGTAATACGATTATTATGTATCATACCACATTATAGCAAGATTATAATGTGATATAGCGCGTTGTAATACGATTATAATATATTATAGCACATTATAATACGAATACATTGTATTATATCACATTTTAGCACGATTATAATGTATTATAGTACATTGTAGTACGATTATAATGTATTATAGCACATTATAACATGTTTATTCTGTGTTATAGCACATTGTAATGCGATTATAATGTATTATAGCACTAACACGATTGTAATGTATTATAGCACACTAAAACACTATTATGATGTATTATAGCACATTATAATACGATTGTAATGTATTATATCACTTTATAACACTATTATAATGTTTTATAGCACATTGCAATACGATTATAATTCATTAAAGCATATTATAATACAATTATTATGTATTATAGCACATTATAATACGTTTGTAATGTGTTATAGCACACTGTTATACGATTAAAATGTATTATAGCACATTATAATATGATTATAATGTATTACAGCACATTATAATAAATTATAGCACATTTTAATACAATTATAATAGATTATAGGACATTCTTATGCCATTATAACAAGATTTTATTTTATCATGTTTTCTATAAACTTTAATTAATTTCTCAAATTCATTTAAAAAAATTGTTATCTCCAAATAATTTCATTCCTAATAACGCCATAAATCAATCTCCTGCTATGATTTTTAATACAACAAAATTTTTTTTGTTATATTTTATTAATAAAAAAAAAAACGATAGCAACAACTAAAGCAATATAATATTTAATGATTATTTCAATTTAAATTCCAATTTCACTTTCACATACTCTTGGTGCTATTTCAGTTTCTGTTGCTGCTGCTGAAAAACTTAACTTTGCAAACATTGAATTTTTGTTCGAAAACACTCCTTTCCACTAACCAAAACTGCTCCAGAGCAAGAGCTGTTTTAACCATTTACGTTCAGGAGTAAAAATGTTTTAGTATAATTTGTATAAAGTAAAAGACAAACAACAAAAAAATGTAAGTAATTGTGTTTGTAGTATATGATAATGAATTCAAACAACAATAACATCAAGATTGCCTTGCCACAATTTGTTTGTTATGTTTGGTAAAACAAAAAAAAAGCGTTTTTTTTTCTCTTTTATGTTTCAACATAATTTTGAAATGCTAACGCTGCTGCTGCTTTCTTGACATACGAGTCTAGAAAACTAACAAATTATAGTAAAAAACGTTTAAAAACCGCTAAAGACCGACCACAAAAGCCGATGAAGCTGTTAGCAAAACTTTTTAATGGTTTTTGGTATGAAAAAAATTTAATACTTTAAAAGTATTTATAACAACATTCATAACAGCTTTAACTTAAAAAAAAAACAGGCATTTGAACAACAACAAATTGTAAATGTTAACTAATTAAAATATAAAAAACTATCATTAAAATGACCAACAACAAGCCAGTGAAAAAAGGAGAAAATTCTTCAAATTTTATTAAGAAAACAAAAATTGTTGTATATTTGTTGTTGTTTTTTAATAATTGAACATTTAAATTAGTTGGGAGAAAAATTTAGAAAATAATAATAATTTATAACAAATTATTTGTTAGAGAAAAATGTTTAATTTTTTTCGAGCGATTTTTAGTTCTAAAAAGTTTGTTTCTTAAGTCTTTTGTTTAATTTTGCTAATAACGAGTTTTCTTTTAGAAAAACGATTTAAAACTTTTAAAAATAAAAAGGCAACACAAAAAATTCAAAATTATGTGTTATGACTTTATTGCAGCAAAAGTTGAGCTTGTCTTATGTGAAGAAATAAAAAAAAAAACAAAAAATCATTTAAGAAAAAATGTTTAAAACGTTTGTTTCTTAAATCTTTTGATTTATAGCACATTGTTATGCTATTATAGTGCACTATAGCACATTAAAATATGATTATAATGTATTATAAGACATTTTAATACAAATATAGTGTATCATAGGACATTATGGTATGATTATAATGTATTATAGCAAATTATATCACAACATGATACAAATATAATCTATTATAGCATATTATAGTGCAAATATAATGTATTATAACATATTATAATACGAATATAATGCATTATACCACATTAAAATACCAATATAAAATATTATAGCACATTAAACTACCATAATTATGTATTATACGACACTATACTATGATTATAATGTATTATAGCATATTATAATACGAATATAATGAATTATAGCACATTATAACATGAATATAATGTATTATAGCACATTAAAATACGATTATAATGTATTATAGGAGATTACGATAAGGTTTTAATGTGTTATAGCATATTATAATACGATTATAATGAATTATAGCATATTATAATACGAATATAATGTATTATAGCACATTATAATACGAATATAATTCATTATAGCACACTAATATACGATTATAATGTATTATAGAATATTATGATGCTATTATATATAATAACACATTATAATACGATTATAAATAATTATGGCACATTATAATACGTTTACAATGGATTATAACAAATTATATTATGATTATAATGTATTATAGGACATAATAATACAATTTCAATGACTATTTTGAGCTCTCTTATTTTTTAACACATAACACTTTAACATATGTGACCCGGTCTATGAAAAGGGAAAAGGTGGCTTATGACTGAAAAACAAAATTTCGAAAAATTAGCTAAAAATTTCGAAAAATTAGCTAATTTTTCGAAATTTTGTTTTTGAGTCATAAGCCACCTTTTCATAGACCGGGTCACATATTATAAAACAAGTAAGAAAGTGCTTAAGTTGGTCAAGACCGACCATACGATACCCTTCACCACTAAGGTCAAAGGTGTTCTTTTTCCTGTATGAAGACAAATGTTTGCTAAATTTTGTCATCATACAGACATTTTCTCAAGACTTATAAATTTTAGCTGTTTCCGTCATTACGACTTATATGAGGGCTAGGGTCAAATGTGAACCGATTATCTTGAAATTTAGCAAATAGAGTACAGTTTTTACAAAAACTATGTATGCCAAAAAAAAAAAAAAAATTCTCATTATATTCAGATTTACAAGCGTTTTAGTGACATTTATCTCATTTTGTGCATTTTGACAGAAGAGTTTGTATGCGAGCCATGGTTAAATGTGGACCGAAATTTGGTACAGTGATTTTAGTTCACATAAGCAGTATTTGTTTTAAATTTCGTGAAAAAATATTGATATTTGTGGCCAAAACATCAATTCCGGGAAATGGGATCTATAGAAGGTACTATAAATAATGGACCGATTTTAACGAATATCAATAGCAATAGTCCCAATATCAAAAACAATTATCTGTGCCAAATTTCATCAAATTATCCTAAGAATTTCGACTTGTACTTTGATTATATGGTTTACATAGGGATCCAGCAAGACGGACGGACGGAGTGACATCGCTAAATCGATTCAGAAAGTGATTCTAACCTATTGGTATACTAAAAGTTGGGTCTAAGACAAATATTTCTATGCGTTACATACATCAGCACAAGCTTATAATACCCTTTCCACCTTTGGGTGATGAAGGGAATAAAAATTAAACTTATAATTCAAAACCTACCTAGGATTTTTCATTTACTATTATAAACTTTCAGATTCTGTAAGTCAAAATTTGTTTAAGATTTTAGTGCTGCACTGTATAATCGCTTATATTTTTAAAAGTTAGCTAATATCAGTTTGGCAAAACAAAAGACTTAAGACACATGCGCACTTTGCCAAAAAGCAAAATTAGCTGGCAAAGGATATTTTTCAATAGCAAAACGAAAGACTTAAGAACAAAGAGTCTTTACAAAACTCAAGTGAATCAAAACAAATGACATGAGCTTATATTAGCTTAAATTTTTATACCCTTCACCACCATAAGTGGACATGGTATTACAAGTTTGTGCTGAAGTATGTAATGCATAGACCCACCTTTTAGTATACCAATACACCTAGAATCACTTTCTGAGTCGATTTAGCGATGTCAGTCCGTCCGTCCGTTTGGCTGGCTGGACCCCCATGTAAACCATGTAATCAAACTACAGGTCGCAATTCTAAAGATAATTTGATAAAATTCGGCGCAGATCATTCCTTTGATAGTGGGACCGCGGCTATTGAAATTCGTCAAAATCAGTCCATTATTTATGGTACCTCCCACAGGTCCCACTTCCCGGAATTGATGTTTTGGCCACAAATATCAATTCAATATAAAGAAATTTAATACAAATTCTGCTTATGTAAACCAAAATTACTGTACCAAATTTCGTTGAAATTGGTCCACATTTGACCATAGCTCCCATACAAACTGTTCTGTCAAAACGCATGAAATGAGACAAAAATCACTAAAACGCTCGTAAATCTGAAGATAATGAGAATTTTGAGTTTATTTTTTGCATACATAATTTTGGAAAACTGTAATCAGTTTGCCAAATTTCGAGATAACCGGACCACATTTGACCCTAGCTCTCATATAAGTCCAAATGACGGAAACAGCTTAAATATATAAGTTTTGAGGAAATGTAAGCATGAAAGCAAAATTTAGCAAATATTTGTCTTTATATAGGAAAAAGAGCATCATTTACCTTAGTGGTGAAGGCTATCGTATGGTCGGGCTTGACCGACTATAGCTCTTTCTAACTTGGTTTTAATTTACTATTATAAACTTTCAGATTCTGTAGGTCTCAATTTGTTTAAGATATATCGGTGGGACAAAACAAAAGACTTAAGACGCATGCGAACTTTGCCAATAAAGCAAAATTAGCTGGCAAAGGATATTTTTCAATACCAAAAACGAAAGACTTAAGAACAAAGAGTTTTTACAAAACTCAAGTGAATCAAAACAAAAGACACGAGCTTATAATAGCTTGAATTTTTAAAAGCTCTGGTCATTTAATTTCAGAAAGAATTGGGGACTCTAATAATGGTTTTCAAAAATATTGCCATTTCTCTTTTCATTATTATTTTAAAACGATTCTGACTAAATTCTTACAAAATTTTGATTATGATAATTAGTTCTTAATGATTCTTTTTTAGTTTGAATATTTAAAAAAATGCAAATACATGTGATTAATTATGGCAAAAGAAGCTTAAAAGTTCTCCAAATAGCGGTAAAGAATCTTAGGTATTTAAACAAATATTAGAAAATTTAAAAGGGATTTACAAAAATTTATTAATAACTTTAAAAGAAAGTCTTAAGTTTGTTAGTAAAATATTTTAAAATATTTAACAAAACCTTCATTAATTTCCAAAAATGTTTTCGTAAGTGCCTTCAACAATTGTTTTAAAACCTATAACTAAAACTTAAGAAAATTTATTAAAAATCGAAAGTTAATTAGCACCTCTAAATATTTGTCTAAAATCTTGAAAAATCATGTATCTATGTACATATTATAAGAAAGTTTTCAAAATTTCAAAATCAAAAAAAGCTAATGTGATAAATGTGTTAATTTTTGTTTTTTGGGTGAAATATCTACATTAAATATTTCAGATAAATTTAATTATTTTACAAAAACAAAAAACTATAAAAATAAGTAATTGCTTAAAAAAAGCATAAATAAGATTTCACTTTCTCTGTTTAAAACTAAAGCAAATTATAGCAACAAATTTTTTTTTGGCATGAGGTGCAAAATCTATTTTTTCACATTTTTCTTGTTCATATTTTGATAAAAAAAATCTATAATTAAATTTGTCTAATAGATTTGGAATTTTTTAAAAGCTTTTTCCCAAGTAAGTATTGTTTGTTATTAAGGTTTAGAAATTTTGTATTTAAAAATTGTTCAACATTGTTAAATACTAAACTCCTCCTTTGAACATACGCATCTGATTTTCTTTTCGTTGCTGGCTTTAAGCCTTGTTAAAACTAGAGCACTGACAATTAATTGTTTTACATTATTTTACATAATTCTCAAGCTTATCAAATTGTTGTAGTATCTCGTTGTTTTGTCTTTTTCTGTGACATTTTGGCTTTTGTACCTACAATATCTTAATGAATGAATGAAATGTTGATACATATTTTGCTTTGTAACTTTAGTTTATTTGTTTTAGATTTCGAAAACTCAAAAACAATAGCGAAAAGTCATGTCAAACTTGCTTGTATAGTGTTGAAAACAATAATTAAATATATAGATTACATACATATGTATGTCATTATAAAGATAAATATTGCATTATATGAAAAATGAAAACAAATTCAAGGTTTTCAATATAACTCTACTAACACAAGGCAGCACAAAAGTCTGGAACCGATTGAGACCCCCAAAATCAGAAAACTGTGATAGTAGAAGGAAAACCTTAGATGGGTTTTGAATTGTTAGCAATATTTCAAATTGTTAATGAGATATAGACTAAGGAATCTGTAAATATTTTTATACCCTTCACCACCAAAGGAGAAAAGGGTATTATACGTTTGTACTGATGTATGTAACGCATTGAAATATTTGTCTTAGACCTTTTAGTATACCCATAGGCTTAGAATCACTTTCTGAGTCGATTTAGCGATGTCAGTCAATCCGTCCGTCCATCCGTCCGTCTATCCGTCCATCCATCCGTCCGTCTGGCTGGACGGCTGACTGGACCCCCATGTAAACCATGTAATCAAAGTAAAGGTGGCAATTCTAAAGATAATTTGATGAAATTTAGCACAGATAATTTTTTTCATAGTGCGACTATGGCTATTGAAATTCGTCAAAATTGGTCCGTTATTTACCTCCCATAGGTCTCACTTCCCGGAATTGATATTTTGGCCACAAATATAAATATTTTTTCATGAAATTTAAAACAAATACTGCTTATGTAAACCAAAATCACTGTAATCATTGAAATCGGTCCACATTTGACCATAGCTCCCATACAAACTCTTCTATCAAAACGCACCAAAAAAGACAAAAATCTCTAAAACGCTCATAAATCTGAAGATAATAAGAATTTTGAGTTTATTTACATAATTTTTGCAAAAACAGGGCAATTTGCCAAATTTCGAGATAATCGGTTCACATTTGACCCTAGCTCTCATATAAGTCCAAATTACGGAAACCGCTTAAATATATAAGTTTTGAGAAAATATTTGTATGATGGCAAAATTTAGCAAATACTTGTCTTTATATAGAAAAAGGAACACCTTTGACCTTAGTGGTAAAGGGTTTCGTATGGTCGGGCTTGACCGATATATAGCACTTTCTTACTTGTTCTTTTTTTTTAATTGTAGTAAAATCCAAAGCTTTTTTCAATCTTGGCGGACGCATCTGAGGCCTTAATAAAATATTCCTTAAATTTCTGATAAAGTTTTGAATAATTTTTGTGAAAGTTATATATAGACCCAGCAAAACTTTGGTAATGGCAAGTACTCTAATAGCTGGTTATCTTGTAACGACTACAACATACCATCCGAATAAATAATAAGTTATTACAGAAGTACTTATTTGTAATTAAGATGGTAATTTAAACTGAATGGCCCGGTTCAAATCCCACCAAGGGCAACAATTTTT
Organism: Stomorhina lunata; assembly: GCA_933228675.1. NCBI lineage: Eukaryota > Metazoa > Arthropoda > Insecta > Diptera > Rhiniidae > Stomorhina > Stomorhina lunata. The sequence continues at coordinate 56,477,969 of OW121742.1, forward strand.
TTTAGTTTTTTTTTTATTAAAAGAGTCTTTTTAAATGATTTTTGATTTTTAAGAACTTAAATATTATCTTCTGTAAAAAAAATTTGTAAAACTAACTCACGTTAATGAAAAAATACCTACATAATCAAAGTAGGGGATGTTGAATACCAAACACGATTCTAATTGTTCTTAACTTGGTAAGCCCAACTTTTCTGGGTCATCCTTCATCTCAACTGTGGACACACACCTCCTCATGGTATCACCCGGGGAGTTAGTTTAACACCCATTAATATTGTGAGTTAACATGTTCCGAGAGTTGTCCCATAAGATCGATAAAAATGGGTTAGGATTACGGGCTAGTAACCCTCTCTTGAAAAAAAAATACAATGAAGAGGATAAAATTAGAATTGAAATGTCCCACTACCTAATATTAGAGGAGGATGTCCGAAACTTCGATAGAAAGACCAAGTAGAGGAACATTTTTCAAAGCTTGGCCTATAAAATTGGAGAATATTCGCACAAGATCGAAATCCATGGAATTCTAATATATGCTCGGACTTTGACCTTAACAGGTTGTAACATTTAAGTAAGTAAGAGTCAATCTTATGTAAAAACTTATACAAAAAAGAAGATTTAAATTGTTAAAGTTTTAAAATAATTTTAAAAAAGTTTTAAAATAATTACAAAAAATCGTATAAAAATATTTTTCCAAAAATTACAACAAAGCAAAAAAAAGCAGGGAAAAACAAAGTTATTTTCACATGATTTTGGATCTAAAAATAAAAATTGTTTATATTAATTATAAACTGCTATGTTTTCAACATATGAAGTAGCTCAGTGGAAGAGTCTCTGCCTAGCAGTCGGAGGGTCTGGGTTCGAGCCCCCATGGGATCATAAAAAAAATTTTGTATTTTGCTTAAAAATATATGTTTTTAATAAAACAACAATAAAAAAGTTGTTGCTGTTGTTATTGCTTTCAAAATGCTTACGCAAGTCATTACTTTTCTGCAATTGGTAAGTACTTGCCTCCAATGACATCCCCATGTTAATGTAATGACTTAAACAGCGAATGAGTAAGTAGTCCGTGTTCAATAGTTTAACTGTTTAACTCATTATTTGGTAATGAAAAGTTTTACTGGGGACATCTTTTTTCGTTTAAAATTTAAAAATATTTAAAGTTGAGACATAGAAAAATATCACATTTTTTAGAGATTTTCCCTAAACGAATATTTGTCCCTAGACAAGTATTTTCTTAAGGAACATAAAAAGCTTTTTGGAATAGCACCTCGGGTATGTTAAACCTTTGGCCCCGTATAACTTTGCCCAAATTGGTTCGATTCGTAAGACTTTTACACTTACGAAAACTTATTATAAAAGCAAGAAAAAACTGGCTTACTGTACTATGTTATCTCTTATAGTTTCAGAGATGTTTGACTTTAAACATTTTTTTGCGTTTTTTGGCATGACTTCTGGTCTTTCGTTTGACTTATAAATCTTTTTTGGTAAGAAGGAAAATTTTTTTAAAAATACCGGAAGATTCCTAAGAAATTTGTAAACAAACTAGAAGAAACAAAAAATAATTATATTAATTTTATAAGACAGAAAAATTCTTCAAAGGTTGTGGACCGAAAAAAACCTAAAAAATTAAATTATTTTTTCCATATTTTTTTTTATAATTTTTCAAAAAACTTAATTTTTTACCATTTTCTAAAAGATAAGGCTTCAGGATTGCGTAAAAACTTAATTTTAGAAAATTTTGGACAAGCAGCCTACAGCCAGTGTTGGTCGAGCGATTTTTAGGCAAAACTTGAGTTGTTTGTGTCTATAAAAAATTTGACTATGGATTTCAAAAATGTTTCTTAATTAAATTGTATTAGGTATAATGTTCTTAAGATCTGTGTAAAAATCTAAAAGCTCCTAGTCATAAATGGAGTCACATACCCTGATTTTCTAAAAAAAATCAAATTTTTTAAAATCGTGTTCTTTGGTATTCAAAAATGTGTATTAAATATTTAGAACTCTTTCTAAAATTTATAGTTCTGAATTTTTTATACATTGGCCTATACTGTGTTCAAAAATGGTTTTAATACCTTGTTTAGTTTTAGAGATTTTTGCGAAAAATTGCAAAGTAATGTTAAAAAAATGACATACATTTTATACAAAAAGTATACTTTTCCGTATTCAAAAATGTTAATTAAAATTTCAGATCTCGTTCTGAAATTTATATTTCTGAGTTTCTAATATAATGGTCTATACTGTGTCCAAAACTAGTCCTTATAACTTCTTTAGTTTTAGAGATTTTTGCGAAAAGTTACAAAGTAATGTTAAAAAATTGCAACAATTTATTACAAAAAGCGTACTTTTTTGTATTCAAAAATATTTATTAAAATTTCAGAACACGTTCTGAAATTTATATTTCTGAGTTTCTAATATAATGGTCTATACTGTTTTCAAGGCGGGTCTTAATAACTTCTTTAGTTTTAGAGATTTTTGCGAAAAATTACAAAGTGATGTTAAAAAATTGCAACAATTTATTACAAAAAGCGTACTTTTCTGTATTCAAAAATATTTATTAAAATTTCAGAACTCGTTCTGAAATTTATATTTCTGAGTTTCTAATATAATGGTCTATACTGTGTTCAAAAGTGGTCTGAATACTTTGTTTAGTTTTAGAGATTTTTGGGAAAAATTATATAGATATATTAAGAAAATCATATAAATTTATTTTTGTTGCACTTTTTAGACTAAAGTCTTAAATCAATTTCTAAATTTTGGAAAACGTTTAACCTTACCTTAAAGTATATAAAATTCATTATCCTTTAATGTATAATATATCTACTTTATCTTATTGTGGTAGAAACCTTAATAAAATTTTACGGTCATGTAGAATTTCATAAAATTATACACGAACATTTTTCTTAAGTCTTTCTTAAGTCTTCCAATTGAAAATTTTCTAAAATTTTTTGAAATATCTTAGTTAATTCTAAAATTTATAAAATTTAACAAACTTAAAAAAATGATTTTTATCATTCCTAAAAATAGCATAAGAAAGTCCAAAATCCAATTTATGTAAAAGATTTTTTTGTTATGATTTATTATCATTTTTAACTAAATCTTTAATAAATTTAACAAACCAAAAAACTGCATAAATTAATCAAATAATAAAGATAAATTTTCAAAAATTTCGTTTGAATTTTTAGCTTAAACAGTTTTTAAAAATAAAACGCTTTTAAAATGATTGTCAAGGCTTTAGTCAGCAATCAAAAAAAAAGAAACCAACTAAGTAAAAAAAATAAAAAATATACAAAACTACTTTAAAAAAAGTGTTGTTTTCTGTTTAGAGGCTAAATTTTAATTCATTCGTAAACTTGTAATTTAATAAGGAAAATGAAAACCACTTTCTTCTTTGCAAAAACTTTAAAACGAGCAGACAAATTCGAATGCGAGAGCATTTGAATTGAATTTTTTTTGTGTTGCAGCAGCATGCACATCTGGTGCATACAACATATAACATTTTGTTTGTACTAGCTGTTTGTAGCTGCTGCTGATACCTATCATGCCACTAAACAATACAACACATCTTTGCAAAATTAAAGTGAATAATATCAGCATAAAAATATATTTTATATAAAATTGGACTATCTAGAGTCTTGTTTAGTTTAGTAGAGGCTTTATTGCCTCTACTAACCAACCAAGCGTGGATATATAATTTTAGTTATTTTTACAATTTTGCTACTGAATGTACACCTTTTTTATATTTTTAATATAAAAAAATTAGTCGTTTAATTACACCAGATACTTGATTGACGGGGATATACACGAAAGAAGAAAATTTTGCTAAAATTTTTTTTGAAAAACTGAAATTCATTACATTTTTAATCATAATGTATGGGTCTTAAGTCTTTTGTTTTAAAATTTCCTAATATCCTTTGAGACTGATGCTACTATGCAGACTATGTCCGCATGTGTCTTAAGTCTTTTGTTTGGTCACATTGAGTGATTCTTGAATTTTCGTATGTGTCTTAAGTCTTTTGTTTTTAACATTTAAAACTGTTATGAAAATCAAGTGTTTGCGTCTTAAGTATTTTGATTTAATCAACAAGATCATGCGATTTGACACTTTCCGATTTCTTTGTGGGGTTTTTCTGAAATGGAAAGAGTAAAGCAACAATCACCGAAGACAAATTTTTATCAAAATTTTCACTAAAGACAAATTTTGATCAAAATTTTCACTAAAGACAAATTTTCATCAAAAATTTCACTAAAGACAAATTTTGATCAAAATATTCATTAAAAACAAATTTCGATCAAAATTTTACTAAAGACAAATTTTGATCAAAATTTTCACTAAAGACAAATTTTGATCAAAATTTTCACTAAAGACAAATTTTGATCAAAATTTTACTAAAGACAAATTTTGATTAAAAATTTACTAAAGACAAATTTTGATCAAAATTTTCACTAAAGAAAATTTAGATTAAAATTTTCACTAAAGACAATATTTGATCAAAAATTTTACTAAAGACAAATTTTTATCAAAATTTTAATAAAGACAAATTTTGATCAAAAATTTACTAAAGACAAATTTTGACCAAGGTTTTACTAATGACAAATTTTGATCAAAATTTTACTAAAGACAATTTTTAATCAAAATTTTACTAAAGACAAATTTTGTTTAAAATTTTCACTAAAGACAAATTTTGATCAAAATTTTCATTAAAAACAAATTTCGATCAAAATTTTACTAAAGACAAATTTTGAACAAAATTTTCACTAAAGACAAATTTTGATCAAAATTTTCACTAAAGACAAATTTTGATCAAAATTTTCACTAAAGACAAATTTTGATCAAAATTTTCACTAAAAACAAATTTTGATCAAAATTTTCACTAAAGAAAATTTAGATTAAAATTTTCACTAAAGACAATATTTGATCAAAAATTTTCACTAAAGACAAATTTTGATCAAAATTTTACTAAAGACAAATTTTTACTAATTTTCACTAAAGACAAATTTTGATCAAAATTTTCATTAAAAACAAATTTCGATCAAAATTTTACTAAAGACAAATTTTGATCAAAATTTTCACTAAAGACAAATTTTGATCAAAATTTTCACTAAAGACAAATTTTGATCAAAATTTCCACTAAAGACAAATTTTGATCAAAATTTTCACTAAAGACAAATTTTGATCAAAATTTTCCCTAAAGACAAATTTTGATCAAAATTTTCACTAAAGACAAATTTTGATCAAAATTTTCACTAAAGACAAATTTTGATCAAAATTTTCCCTAAAGACAAATTTTGATCAAAATTTTCACTAAAGACAAATTTTGATCAAAATTTTCACTAAAGACAAATTTTGATCAAGGTTTTACTAATGACAAATTTTTATCAAAATATTCACTAAAGACAAATTTTGATCAAAATTTTCACTAAAGACAATATTTGATCAAAAATTTTCACTAAAGACAAATTTTTATCAAAATTTTCACTAAAGACAAATTTTAATCAAAATTTTCACTAAAGATAAATTTTGATCAAAATTTTCACCAAAGACAAATTTTTATCAAAATTTTCACTAAAGACAAATTTTGATCAAAATTTTCACTAAAGACAAATTTTGATCAAAATATTCACTAAAGACAAATTTTGATCAAAATTTTCACTAAAGACAAATTTTGATCTAAATTTTCAATAAAGACAAATTTTGATCAAAATTTTCACTAAAGACAAATTTTGAGCAAAATTTTACTAAAGACAAATTTTTATCAAAATTTTCACTAAAGACAAATTTTGATCAAAACTTTCACTAAAAACAAATTTTGATCAAAATTTTGACTAAAGACAAATTTTGATCAAAATTTTGACTAAAGACAAATTTTGATCAAAATTTTCTCTAAAGACAAATTTTGATCAAAATTTTCACTAAAGACAAATTTTGATCAAAATTTTCATTAAAAACAAATTTCGATCAAAATTTTACTAAAGACAAATTTTGATCAAAATTTTCACTAAAGACAAATTTTTATCAAAATTTTCACTTAAGACAAATTTTGTTCAAAATTTTCACTAAAGACAAATTTTGATCAAAATTTTCACTAAAGACACATTTTTATCAAAATTTTCACTAAAGACAAATTTTGATCAAAATTTTCACTAAAGACAAATTTTGATCAAAATTTTCACTAAAGACAAATTTTGATCAAAATTTTCACTAAAGACAAATTTTGTTCAAAATTTTCACTAAAGACAAATTTTGATCAAAATTTTCATTAAAAACAAATTTCGATCAAAATTTTACTAAAGACAAATTTTGATCAAAATTTTCACTAAAGACAAATTGTGATCAAAATTTTCACTAAAGACAAATTTTGATCAAAATTTTCACGAAAGACAAATTTTGATCAAAATTTTCCCTAAAGACAAATTTTGATCAAAATTTTCACTAAAGACAGGTTTTGATCAAAATTTTACTAAAGACAAATTTTGATCAAAATATTCACTAAAGACAAATTTTGATCAAAATTTTACTTAAGACAAATTTTGATTAAAAATTTACTAAGACAAATTTTGATTAAAAATTTACTTAAGAAAAATTTTGATAAAAATTTTACTAAAGACAAATTTTAATCAAAATTTTACTCAAGACAAATTTTGATCAAAATTTTACTAAAGACAAATTTTGATCAAAAAATAGTGTATGCTTTTTATACACTATATTTCTTTGAAATTGCATCCAGACCAACAGCCAATTAAAGCACTATACCTACACTTACACGTGAAATAATAAAAATAATGAATACTAAAAATAGTGTATGCTTTTTATACGCTATGTTTCTTTGAAATTATATTCAGAGAAACAATTAACTAAAACAACGTAAACGTCACTTACGCAATTATTAATAAAAAATTTCAAACACGAAATTATTTATAAGCTGTTATTTCAATTGATCGTTTAACCCACTTTGTAAAAGTAGAATTTCGACACATACATGATCTGTTATGTAAATTGTTATTATGCAACACAAAATATTGGTGTACATGCGTATACACTATTGTTTTATTGGGGGAACGATATGAACTAAAACTTATTTTGTGAAGTCTGGATATATATTAATTTCGATACAGGAAAGGGTTTCTATTATACTAGGTTTAGCCTTATAATTCCCCTCAAGTGTCAAATGAGTCTATAATAAGTAACCCAGTGCCAGTAAAGTATCAAATATCCCCTCAGCCTTAGCAAGAGAATCAGGTGTATTTGATTACTCGAACTCACACTGACAGACATTCACATACAAATTCACTCACTTGAATAAATGAAATTAGGTCAACAATTAGTAGTAGCATGTTGCAGCTAAAGCAGCAGCAATAGCAGAAGCAACAACAAAAGCGTTAAGGCTTCGGTGTCTTATAAGCTTTTTCGTTGTTGTTCCTATTGTTGTTGTTATTTTTTTCACTAAAAACGAATGAAAACGAAAAATACCACACATTAAAATGCCGTTGGTTTTATTTTCGTATTGAAAATAAAACTAAAACATTCACATTCAAGAGTAAGTGAATAAGTAAGTGACTGAGTGAGTAAGTATGTAAGTCTGTGTTGTCAAGTCAAGTCTTCAAACCGAAACCAGCTTTACATGAATGCAAAAGAAAACTACCACGTTGTTTGGTACTTACTTTTTTTCTTCAAAAAATTTTGCAACCGGTTTGAGAAAAAAGCATGTTTGTTTATTCAGGCTTTACTTGTCTGCTAAGGCTGATGAAAACTTTAAAGAAAGAAGAAGTTGTTGTGGTAGTAGTCAATATAAGTGATGTTGGTGTTATTGCCAAACTACACAGCAGCAACAACAACATTTCAATAGTTTTCAATTCTCCTTTCCTTAACGGTAAATTCAGTTTTAATATCATTACCGGCCATAAGCTACAAACTGCAGCAGGCTATATCTGTATTGTAGCTTTTGGCCATCTAGACAAACTCTTTTTTAGACTTACATTTCGCCAAATGGTCTCGTCTTGAACACAAGACTCAAACATCGACGTTTCATTGTCTGTGCAACGAATGAAAAGTGCGAACGAGCCCTTGAGTTTTTACTTTCATTTATTTGTGCTCCAGTTTGCAAAAGTTCGTTGCTATTGAAAATTTTTATTTTATTTTTTTTTTCTTGTGAATGTTTAATACCTTTTCTTTTCTCTTTTCCTCCTCTTTCTCTGTCTCACTCTTACGAATCTTGGCTTTTTCTTTTTATACAATGGGTTTTTTTCTGGTTGGCTTTTGGTTATCGACTTTATTTGTTAGCCTGATATTTAGTTATTCATTGTTTATGTTTTTTTTCTGTTTTTTCTGTTTTTGCCGTTTTTTTCTGTTGGGTTAACAAAGATAATGAAAAGTAAAAGTTATCCCGGAATATGGGGAGGGGGGCATGTTGTTCGTATTTTTAAATTTATCTTCACTTTTTGTTGGTAATGGCCTTTAACCGTTTTTTTCTTACACTTTTGCTAAAATGCCTGTAATTTATTTTTATTGTCTTGGGCCTTATTGAAAATCCATTAAATATTTATTTTTCGCTTAATTTGTAATTTATTTTTAAGGCTTAACATTTTCTTTTTGTGATTTTATAACAGTTTTCAGGTAATTTTTTTGTTGTAAATAGTAATTGTGAATCTTTTATCACAATTAGTTAGAAAATTGTTAAATGATAGACAATGGAGTATGTGTCGTAAGTCTTTTGTTTTGCTTTAAACTTTAAGAAGTTTCATGATTTGCTTTAATGTGGCCTGTAAAAATCTTATTAATGTCATGTGATCTTAGGACTTTTGTTTAGTTTTAATATAAACCCCCAAAAATAGTTTTTATAATTTTTTTCACAATTTGGCAGAAAATTGTTATATGAAATAACGCTGATGTATGTATCTTAAGTCTTTAGTTTTGCTTTATTGATACTTTTAGTAATTGTATAATGTCTAGTAAAATCGTGTGATATAATAGTTCTTATAGTATCGTTTAGTTTTAGCAAACAAAAGAAATGATATTTGAATATATCATACCCTGACCTAACATTTAGCTTGTAGTTTCGACAATTGCCCTAATATAAAAACTTTGATTAAATGTGAAACAACCCAGCAAAACTTTGGTAATGGCAAGTACTCTGATAACCGGTTACCTTGTAACGACTACAACATACCATCCGAATAAATAATAAGTTATTACAGAAGTACTTATTTGTAATTAAGATGGTAATTAAAACTTAATGGCCCCGGTTCAAATCCCACCAAGGGCAACAATTTTTTTTAGTTTTTTTTTATTAAAAGAGTCTTTTTAAATGATTTTTGAATTTTAAGAACTTAAATATTATCTTCTGTAAAAAAATTTGTAAAACTAACTCACGTTAATGAAAAAATACCATCGTAAGTCAATTTTGATCATTTAGGGGATATTGAATATCAAACACGATTCTAATTGGTCTTAACTTGGTAAGCCCAACTAATCTGGTTCATCCTTCATCTCAATTGTGGACACACACCTCCACATGGTATCACCCGGGGAGCTAGTTTAACACCCATTAATATTGTGAGTTAACATGTTCCGAGAGTTGTCCCATAAGATCGATAAAAATGGGTTAGGATTACGGGCTAGTAACCCTCTCTTGAAAAAAATACAATGAAGAGGATAAAATTAGATTTGAAATGTCTCACTACCTAATGTTAGAGGAGGATGTCCGAAACTTCGATAGAAAGACCAAGTAGAGGAACATTTTTCAAAGCTTGGCCTATAAAATTGGAGAATATTCGCACAATTGGAGAATATTCGCACAAGATCGAAATCCAACCTTAACAGTTTGTAACATTTAAGTAAGTAAGAGTCAATCTTATGTAAAAACTTATACAAAAAAGAAGATTTAAATTGTTTAAGTTTTAAAATAATTTTAAAAAAGTTTTAAAATAATTACAAAAAATCGTATAAAATTATTTTTCCAAAAATTACAACAAAGCAAAAAAAAGCAGGGAAAAAAAATTGCTTACCATTAATTTTCTGCAATTGGTAAGTACTTGCCTTCAATGACATCTCCATGTTAATGTAATGACTTAAACAGCGAATGAGTAAGTAGTTCGTGTTCAATAGTTTAACTGTTTAATTCATTATTTGGTAATGAAAAGTTTTACTGGGAACTACTTAAAATTTTAATATAAATGGTTATTTAACAGGTCAACAAGATTTTCTGGCACGAGATTTCTTGATCAAATCTTTAGTCTGCTAAACACGGGCATTGGTTTTTCCGAGTTAGCTCTAGTTTTCCAGATATAAATTTTTCCCCGAAAAACAGGTTTTTTGCAGATAGTATTAATATAACATAAAAATGGGTAATTTTTATGTTATATTATATTGAGCGAATAAGAAATTCGAGAACAATTTTATCTTTAAGTCGTCTTCATTTTTTTTAAGTGGCTATAGTTGTTTTAGAGATATCATAGAATTTACAGCGAAAAAAATATTCCTTCAAAATTTTTTCGTTTTTTAAAAAAATAATAAAAAATAGAAGAAATAATAAAATAATATAAGAAATAAAAAAATAATAATAAATAATAAAAAGAAGAATTAAACAAAATATCATATTAAAAACCATCATATTAAAATCCATCAAGAGCTTTTGATTTTATTAAAAATAAAGTATTAGTATATATATATATTTTCCTTTTTTTTTAATTACAGCTGAACAAGTCCGCGTTGCTGGCCCTAAATAAATATATGTATATGTGGTGTTGCAATATGAAAATTGGAATTTGCCACGCCCTTGCGTCCACAGACCGAAAATCAAAAATCAGACTTCACAGTATCACCCGACTGGATTTTTTGAAGATTCTCTAAAAATTTCATCAAAATCGGCCAAGCCATTTTTTATTCCATACGTTACATACTTGCACACATCCTGTTTTATAGGTATAGAAAGAATATAAGTGTACGATCCAATTCATTTGGAATAATTTTCAGTGGCGCCATCTATTGGAAATTAATCGCTCATAATTGGAAACCTCCATCGACTGATGCTCAATAACTTTACTAAAGATCATAGTATGATCAAATGCACAGATTACGATTTACTTAATTTTGAGTAGTTTTCGATGGCGCCACCTATCGGAAATTGATCATAACATGTTGGAAATCTTCATCGGCTCATGCGCAACAATTTTGCTAAAGAGCATGTTCAAATGCACAGATTACGATTTACTTAATTTTGAGTAGTTTTCTGTGGCGCCACCTATCGGAAATCGATCATAATATCTTAGAAATCTTCATTGGCTTATGCCCAGCAACTTTGCTAAAGATCATAGCATGCTCAAATGCACACTTTACTATTTAATTCATTTTGAGTAATTTTCATTGGCGCCACCTATTGAAAGTGGCTTTTTAAAGCTATACGGTAGTTTCAAAAGGAGAATCCAGTTACAGAATCCAGTTGACAGTATAAGTGAGTTTAATTACCAGATAAACACATTAACTTAAGCTATTAGGTCTCTATTAAAGACTCGGATATATGTGCTTTTGTATCATAAATAGCTTGACTTTTTCTTTAATTGACTTTCGGATACATAAGTCTTGTAAAAACGTATAGGTCTTAAGACTTTCGTTTTGAGGTTTCGGTAATCCTAGAAGATGTTTGTTATAGTATTGAGTTTTGTGTACTCAGTCTTTCGTTTATTTATTATAATAAATTTGTATGTGTCTTCAAACGATTGTTCTGGATCTGGATGGATATTTAAACGAAAGACTTAGGACACAAAACTCAATACTAAAACAAACTTCTTCTACGAATACAGAAACCTCAAAACGAAAGTTTCAAGACATATACTTGTTTACAAGACTTATGTATCCGAAAGTTCAACTAAAGAAGAAGTCAATTCTTTAATTAAACTTTCGAATACATAAGTCTTGTAAACAAGTATATGTCATAAGTCTTTCGTTTTGAGGTTTCTATATTCTTAGAAGAAGTTTGTTTAAGTCTTTCGTTTATATAACATAATAATTCTTGATGTGTCTTAAAATGTTTGTTCTGGATCTGTATGGTTCAAAAGTAGAAGCCACTAAGAATACTATGGACTTTACAGTCTTAGTGAGTTCAATTATATTAAAATAAGCTTATATTTCTCTACTTAAGACTAGAATGTACAAATAGTCCGTCTTTTTATTTCATTGAACTTTCGGATGCATAAGTCTTATAAAAATGTATAGGTCTTAAGTCTTTCTTTTTTGGTTTCTGTATTTGTAAGAGATCTTTGTTTTTGCATTAAGTTGTGTATACTAAGTCTTTCGTTAATAAATCTATGGCAATAAGGAAAAAGTACTTATGTAAGTCTGACTTTTTGGTTGTACAGGAATTTTAAATTTTGAAGTCAATTTTTAAGAAATAAGTCCTATTCTAATAAGGCCAACCAAGTTGTGAAAAAAGATTTGTTATTTGCAAAATATCTCATATTTTATTTTAGATTTTATTACGATTGAGTTTGCACACATTGAAAAAAATAAGCAGAAAGCAGTTATGCTATAACTTCCTGAAAGATAGTACAAAATAATTTAAACTTTGGCTTTTAAATATGGAGATTTCAAATCTGCCCTTAACTCAAATTTTGCTTAAGTCGACTTAAGCACTTTTTAATTATTGCCACAGTTATTATAATATATAAAAAATGATATGTCTTAAAACCCTAATACTTTTCATTGCTAAACGTTTACTTTTTGCTAAATATTAGACAGATGTTTTAATAGAATAATTCATAAACATATTATAACAGTGTTATAAGCTACATATAAGCAAAAATGAGAAAAGTTTTATTCGTAAATGAACAGTAGCTTATCAAAATGCAGAAATATGTTCAAAAAAATTTCATTTATTACCGAACTATAAGCCAAAAATATAAAGTTTTTTTGCATAAAAATTTGGTAATTGAGATTTTTTTTTGGAATATGAATACATATGATTGAAAACAAAACTTTTAGTTCTAACCGAAGACATAATATTCTGGTATAGATTATATGATTTTTTAAAATAGTTTTAAATTCAACTTGGACCATTTCAACTTTTACAATAACCACTTCGAGTATGTGTCTTAAGTCTTTTGTTTGACAAAGTTAAATTTGTGTGAAAAAAAATATTCAATGCTTCAACATTTTCAAATACTTACGTCTTTTTTGTAAAATAACAATAAACTTCAGCCTATTGGCAATTTGCAGATAACTTAAATGAACCATTTAAACTTTTAGCTCATTATAATTGTTATCGCTGTTTTAATTTCCCATCATCGTCAGCAGCAGCAATTATCGTTCATTTTAAATGCAAATTGTACTTAAAATTGTTGAGTTGATGTCATCGGTGAAAGTGAAATCGATTTCCAGGAAACATTAAACTTATTTCATTAACAATCTATTTATTGTAAGTATTTTTCATTATTAGTTTAAATTTTCTTTTTTGTTTTTTAGATCGGACATAGCTGTAGAGTAAACTTTGATATTATAAATATATAAATCTAAATCTCAACTATAAATCACAATGACAACAATCAAATGACCGCTAAGATAAGCAAACAATAACGACAAGTTGCAAGACAGGACAAGAAATTTAATCTCAACTTTTCGCCAAACATTCAATAGACAAGCAGCTAGTAAGCAACTCGAAACAAATAAGCAAACACAAATACTAATGTAACTGAATCTAACAAAAATATCTCCCCCATATGTGCTTTAAAGATGATCATCATCAATCATTGATTTTCACAAAACCGAAACTAACTCAGATCGCCAAACAGCGCAATTTTTGCTCAGTGACAATGTTTCTTATACAAGTTAATGAAAGAAACAAAAAAAAAAGAAAATCAGCAGCAAAAAAATACTGTAATTGGCTTGTCTAGTTTTCTCTTTACCACATTCAGCTGGAAAAATATATATATAAAGGCGAAATAACAGCAAAATCATTTGAAAAAATCTCAAAAGTAAAACAACAAATTTAAACAATCATTTTCATTGCGTTTATATTGTAATAATTTAATGTTATGTGTTTTTTAGTGTTTGAGCTACGAAATAATAATTTTGCTAAGAAAATTTGCGCTTTATATTTTTTCAATAGCTAAAAGAAAATTTTTGGATTTTCTAACTTTATGTGATATGAAATTTTTATTTTAGATATAAAATTAATTTAGTTTAAAAGGAAATTTACTATAAATCAATTATTAAGTGTTTAACAGTAAATCTTAATCAAAAGATAATAATATTAAAAATTCGTTAGGAATCTGTATACCTTTTTTGTGTAGAAAAGATCTAAAGTCTCGAGAATACAGCTTTAAATCAATTCTTTATAAATATCGCAAGTTTATTATAAATCATTTAAGCTAATTTTACTATAACGAATCCTATTTGCATCCAAAATTTTACAAATATTCCAAACTTCTGGGATACATGTGTCTTAAGTCTTTCTTTTTAACTGTTACAAGATTTTAAATTTTCAATAAAAATAAAACTAGACGTACGAGTCTTAAGTCTTTCGTATATTATGTTTTACATATATTCAAAACTCTGGGTCATATGTGTCTTAAGTCTAAAGTTTTGAAACGTTTTAAGTTTAACAAGATTTTAAATTTTCGAAAAAACTAGACGTATGGTTCTTAAGTCTTTCGTATTATAAGTTGCACGAGCCCGTATGTGTCATAAGTCTTTGTTTAAACTATTTAAAAGGTTATTAATTATCTGTATGTGTCTAAAGTCTTTCGTTTTAGAACGTTTTAATTTTTACAAGATTTTTAATTATCGAAAAAACTAGACGCATTGGTCTTAAGTCTTTCTTTTAAGTTGCATGAGTCCGCTTGTGTCTTAAGTCTTTTGTTTAGACTATATAAAATGTTATTAATTAATTGTATGTGCATCAAGTCTTTTGTAGCTCTACCATATCAAATAGTAATTGTATCCAAAATTTTACAAACAAGCCTTCGCTTGTGTCTTAAGTCTTTTGTTTTTACTACCTTAAAGATAATTAACTAACGGTATGTGTCTTAAGTCTTTCGTAGCTCATCAGAATATTGACTTAACACATGCCTTTAAATATACTAATCACCTCCTAATCACTACAAATGTCAATGGGATGAAAATGAACTTCCAACCTGATGCTTTAGTGCCATTCAGATAAAATCTACAACTTTTTTTTCCTAATCAAAAACAAGTTTTATAGAAAATTTTTATATGAAAAAATTTCTATAGAAAATTTTGTATATGAAAAACTTTCTATAGAAAATTTTTATATGAAAAAAATTCTTTAGAAAATTTTCAGAAGAAAAAATTTCTTTAGAAAATTTTTGTATTGAAAAATTTCTATAGAAAATTTTTATTATTTGGGAATTAATTATTCGAACTTTAGAATTAATTGAAAAATTTTATATGAAAAAATTTCTATAGAAAATTTGTATATGAAAAAAAATCCTATAGAAAATTTGTATATGAAAAAATTCTATAAAAAATTTTTATATGAAAAAATTTCTAAAGAAAATTTTTATATGAAAAAATTTCCATAGAAAATTTTTATATGAAAAAATTTAAATAAAAAAAAATTTATATGAAAAAATTTCTATAGAAAATTTTTATATGAAAAAATTTCTATAAAAAATTTTTATATGAAAAACTTTTTATAGAAAATTTTAATATAAAAAAATTTCTATAGAAAATTTTTACATGAAAAAATTTCTATGAAAAATTTTCTATTGAAAATTTTTATATGAAAAATTTCTATGGAAAATTTTTATATGAAAAAATTTCTATAGAAAATTTTCTTATGAAAAAATTTCTATAGAAAATTTGTATATGAAAAAATTTCTACAAAAAATTTTCAAAAGAAAAAATTTCTTAAGAAAATTATTATATGAAAAAATTTCTTAAGAAAATTTTTATATGAAAAAATTTCTATAGAAAATTTTTATATGAAAAAATTTCTATAGAAAATTTTTATATGAAAAAATTTCTATAGAAATTTTTTATATAAATTTCAATAGAAAATTTTTATATAAATTTCAATAGAAAATTTTTATATGAAAAAATTTTAATATGAAAAAATTTCAATAGAAAATTTTTATTTGCAAAAATTTCTATAGAAAATTTTTGTGTGAAAATATTAATATAGAAAATTTTTATATGAAAAAATTTCAATAAAAAATTTTTATATAAAAAAAATTCAATAGAAAATTTTTATATAAAAAAATTTCTATAGAAAATTTTAAATAAAAAAATTTCTATAGAAAATTTTTATATGAAAAAATTTCTATAGATAATTTTTATATGAAAAAATTTCTATATAAAATTTTTATATGAAAAAATTTCTATAGAAAATTTTCTTATGAAAAAATTTCTATAGAAAATTTTTATGTGAAAAAATTTCTATAGAAAATTTTTAAAGGAAAAAATTTCTATAGAAAATTTTATATGAAAAAATTTCTATAGAAAATTTTTATAAGAAAAAATTTCTATAGAAAATTTTTATATGAAAAAATTTCTATAGAAAATTTTTATATGAAAAAATTTCTATAGAAAATTTTTATATGAAAAAATTTTTTATGAAAAAATTTCTGCAGAAAATTTTCAAAAGAAAAAATTTGTTAAGAAAATTTTTATATGAAAAAATTTCTATAGAAAATTTTTATATGAAAAAACTTCTATAGAAAATTTTTATATGAACAAATTTCTATAGAAAATGTTTTATATGAAAAAATTTCTATAGAAAATTTTTTATATGAAAAAATTTCTATAGAAAATTTTTATATGAAAAAATTTCTATAGAAAATTTTTATATGAAAAAATTTCTATAGAAAATTTTTAAAGGAAAAATTTCTATAGAAAATTTTTTTTTTTGGATAATTTTTATATGAAAAAATTTTTTTAGAAAATATTTCTATGAAAAAATGTCTATAGAAAATTTGTATATGAAAAAATTTCTGTAGAAAAATTTTTTATGAAAAAATTTCTGTAGAAAATTTTTATAGGAAATTTTCAAAAGAAAAAATTTGTTAAGAAAATTTTTATATGAAAAAATTTCTATAGAAAATTTTTATATGAAAAAACTTCTATAGAAAATTTTTATATGAACGAATTTCTATAGAAAATTTTTTATATGAAAAAAATTCTATAAAAAATTTTAATACGAAAAAATTTCTATAGAAATTTTTTATATGAAAAAATTTCTATAGAAAATTTTTATATGAAAAAATTTCTATAGAAAATTTTTAAAGGAAAAAATTTCTATAGAAAATTTTTTTTTTTATATTTAAAAATTTTTTTAGAAAATTTTTCTATGAAAAAATTTCTATAGAAAATTTGTATATAAAAAGACTTCTACAGAAAATTTTTATATGAAAGAATTTCTATAAAAAATTTTTATATGAAAAAATTTCTTTAGAAAATTTTTATATGAAAAAATTTCTATAGAAAATTTTTATAAAAAAAATTTATATGAACAAATTTTAATAGAAAATTTTTATATGAAAAAATTTATATCGAAAATTTTTTATATGAAAAAATTTCTGTAGAAAAACTTTTTATGAAAAAATTTCTGTAGAAAATTTTCAAAAGAAAAAATTTGTTAAGAAAATTTTTATATGCAAAAATTTCTATAGAAAATTTTTATATGAAAAAACTTCTATAGAAAATTTTTATATGAACGAATTTCTATAGAAAATTTTTTATATGAAAAAAATTCTATAAAAAATTTTAATATGAAAAAATTTCTATAGAAAATTTTTATATGAAAAAATTTCTATAGAAAATTTCTATGTGAAAAAATTTCTATAGAAAATTTTTAAAGGAAAAAATTTCTATAGAAAATTTTTTTTTTATATGAAAAAATTTTTTTAGAAAATTTTTCTATGAAAAAATTTCTATAGAAAATTTTTATATGAAAAAATTTTTATAGAAAATTTATATATAAAAAAATTTCTATAGAAAATTTTTATATAAAAGAATTTCTATAAAAAATTTTTATATGAAAAAATTTCTTTAGAAAATTTTTATATGAAAAAATTTCTATAGAAAATTTTTATAAAAAAAAATTATATGAACAAATTTCTATAGAAATTTTTTTTTTTCAAAAAATAACAAAATATTTGGGATGTAAATATTATTCAAAAAGAAGTGTATTTGCATTTGATCCCAAATCTGTTACATTTATTAATGTAACAGACCAATTTATTGATAAAAAGCCAAAAAATGTTTGCGGAGAAAACAAATTCCTCGACGCGTTTCGATGGTTGGTTAAGCCATCTCTTCAGGAGGATTATCCCCAATTTAGACAGATCGAAAACCTCGCATTATTACTAAATTTACAAACATAACTATTTAGAATTATGTTCATAAACCAAAAGTAAAAGCGTAGATTATCGACTGAACAAAAACAAACATTTTTCAGTTTTCATCTACCATCACTCTATAGAAAATTTGTATATAAAAAAAATTTCTATAGAAAATTTTCATATGAAAAAATTTCTGTAGAAAATTTTTAAAAGAAAAAATTTCTATAGAAAATTGTTAAAGAAAAAATTTTTTTTAGAAAATTTTTATATAAAAAAATTTTTGTAGAAAATTTTTATATGGAAAAAATTTCTGTGGAAAATTTTTATATGGAAAAAATTTCTGTAGAAAATTTTTATATGGAAAATTTTTATACGAAAAAATTTGTATAGAAAATTTTTATCTATTAATAATGTGTCCAAATTGTATCTCAGTGATGAGTTTGACCGGTTATAATATGTACTTTCTTACTTAAGTATTTGTATGGTATAAAGAAAGGGCTTCAAAAAAAATTTGGAGCATATTTTCAGGCTAATATTCTTCAACCCTTTTTGATGAAAATCATCAACTGCAAGAAGCCCAATTTAGTCTAGATTGTATATTCGAAAATGTCACCATTCCCAAACTGATCTTGAGATAGAAAAGCAAAAACAAGTTGCAACATGAAATTTGATATTTAAAACTTTTTCTTTTCAAATTCGCCTCATGAAACCAAACATTTTGCTTGAGACTCAAACAAAATGTTGCAAATCTTAACAACTATCAGTTTGGCTGGTTTAGCTGACCAACTGACTGACTGACTAACTAAATCTAGTAACTAGTTTAAAATGTGTTGATCAAAGTAGAGCAAAAGCAAGCATGTTGTTAGCGGTAAAAAATAAGCATATAATTGCTGTTAGCAACCAAAAAAAAAAGTAGATTGATTTTGGATTTTAATAATGAAAAGTGGTTAGTGGAGGAAAAGTGGGAAAAAACCGCAAAAGTTAATTATGTATAAGGAAATTTATAAAGAAAATTTTTTTTATTATCACAAGGCGCCAGTGTTTAAAATTATAAGGTATTTTTGGGATTTTGGAAAAAAAGTGAAAAAATAAAATTTTAATAAATTTTATACACAAGAATTCAATTGTTTTAAATCATAAAAATACAATATTTAAACTTTCGTTCGCACGAAATGTGAAGATGTGGATAACTAGCGAACGAAAGCTGAATAAAAACTGCATCAAAATCAGTGGCTGTGGCAGGCAGAAATAATCAAAAAAAAAAAAAAAAAGAAGCAGATGAAACCTCATCATCAACGATTTCACCAATTCGTTCGAGTGTAAATATATAAAACAACTAAATAAAACAACTCATTTCAAAGACATATTATTCACCTAAAGAGTGTAGAAGAAGATGAAAAAAAAATAAGTATTTGAAAATTCAAAGTCTGAAATTTTTAATGGCCAACTATTAACATGATCATGATGTTAATAAAAATAATGATGATGATGATCGCAGTCATAGTCAATGTTAACAGCAACAACAGCAGCAGCAGAATTGTTGCTAACAATAATATCATTTTGTTTTTAACTGAAGAAGAATGAATGGAAGAGTGTCTTCTTTTCTTTCCACAGTAAATGCATCATCACTTTCGAAAAACATTCGCTGGAAA
Organism: Stomorhina lunata; assembly: GCA_933228675.1. NCBI lineage: Eukaryota > Metazoa > Arthropoda > Insecta > Diptera > Rhiniidae > Stomorhina > Stomorhina lunata. The sequence continues at coordinate 56,497,909 of OW121742.1, forward strand.
TTTCATCAGTTAAAACAAACATTTCAAGTCTTCATTGGGTCGTAGATAACTGTTTATGTCTTTGATATGAAGAGGCCTAGGAAATTTTTACTTTTCTTTAATTTTTATTAATTTTTAATATTTTTTTGGTTGATTTCATTTATTAGATTTTTTATGGAAAAAATTTTAATTAAAGGCAACAAGTTTACACTAGGTTTATTGCACTACATTATCTTTTTCTTACAAATCTAAAGCTTTACTCTTAATTTAGATCTAGGGGTCAAATCCCCAGAAATATTTGTATAGCATACTTTTAGGACAATCTAAATAATATATGACATATATATATATATAATTCCCCGACAACATTCCAATTGGAACAAGGGGTACTTCTCTCAGACAATGAGCTGCATCCGATTCTATTTTTAAACTCATTGAAAGGGACCTACGTTTTAACGCCGGCTCCGAACGGCGAATGCATTAGTTAGAGAAGTTTTTCATAGCCTAATACTCAATAACCAGTGGCTAGCTGAGTTATGAGGTGAACCGCCGCTTTTTTGAAAATTTATTTTTTTCAAGTGAATCTGGCCGGGGATTGAACTTGGGCCTCTGGTATGCTAGGCGGATGTCTTACCTGCTATACCACGGCGGTTCACGATATGACATATATGACATATAGGGTTCACTAAAATGTAACTTATTTGTCAAAAAATCTCTGATTTTAAGGGAATTTCATTTAAACTAAATGATTAGACAAACAAACGGATATGTTTAGAATTTTACTAAACATTTTGCAAAATAAATTATTTTGAAAGTCCCCAAGGTATGTTACACAATATTTGCTTAAAAGTCTGAGTTTCGATCGAAATCGAATGCTATGATTTTGCCACTATTAAAAAAAATGTAAAATCTTTCATAAAAGTTTTGCACTAAATGTATTGCCCTAGATTACCAAATTTCTAAAAGTTATTTGTATAAAAAAAGTTCAAATAAAATATTAAATTAATAAAGTTTACACTAGGTATATTGCACTACATTACCTATTTTTTAGAAAATGTAAACGGAAATCTAAAAATTTAAGATCTCTTATTAAAGGCTTAGACTAAGTGTATTGCTCTAGATTACCAATTTCTAAAAATTATTTGTATTAAAAATTTTTTACAAAATTTAAAACTTTGTCATAAAGTCATTGCAAAGTTCAAACAATTTATTAAATTGAAAAAATGTACACTAAGTATATTGCACTAGATTACTTAATTGTTACAATTTGTAACATAAATTAGAAATCTAGGTCTTTACCCTTAATTTAGATCTGTTAAATCTGTTCAAAAATATTTTAAATTCCTTAAAAAAGGTTTACAATAAGTGTATTGCTCTAGACTACCAATTTCTAAAAGTTATTGGTGTCAAAAAATCTTTACAAAATCTCAAACTTTGTCATAAAGTCTACACAAAGTTCAAATAAAATATAAAATCTAAAGAGTTTACACTTGGTATATTGCACTATATTACATATTTCTTACAATATGTGAAATAAATTAATAAAATAGGGCCTAAGCCTTAATTGAAATCTGTTAAATCTGTTCAAAAAAATGTTAATCTCTTATGAAAGGTTTATACCATGTGTATTGCTCTAGGTTGCCAATTTCTAAAAGTTATTGCCATCAAAAAATCTTTACAAAATTTAAAACATTGTCATAAAGTCAACGCAAAGTTCGAATAAAATATTAAATTGGATAAGTTTACACTAGGTAGGTATATTGCACTAGATTACCTAATTCAATATGTAAAATAAAATAGGAATCTAGGGCGTTACTCTAAATTTAGATCTGTAAGATCTGTTCAAACAAATTTAAAATCTCTTATAAAAGTTTTACTCAAAATGTATTGTTCTAGATTACCAATTTCTAAAAGTGATTGGTATCAAAAAGTCTTTACGAAATTTAAAAAGTCAGAAAGTCTACACAAGGACTTAAATAAAGTTTATTGCTCCATATTCCCAATTTACAAGAATATTTTTTCTTAATTTGGAAATCTAGTTCAATACATTTGGTATACATTTGTATTTAAAACGTCTAAGACTTCCCACAAAACAATTGCACTAAATGTATTGCTCTATGTATTAATTTATTAGAAAAATAAAAGTTTGACACTAAGTGAATTGCTCTAGATTACCAATTTCAAAATTGATAATTTAAGGGTATTGCTCTAGTTAACCAATTTCTAAAAGTTATTGGTATCAAAAAATCTTGACAAAGTTGAAAACTTTGTTAGAAAGTCAACAGAAAGTTTATTACTCTATATTCCCAATTTATAAGAATATTTTTGCATAAATTGTAAATCTAGTTCAATACATTTAGTATAAATTTTTATTTAAAATATTTAAAATTTTCCACAAAACAATTACACTAAGTTTATTGCTCTAGATATCAACTTATTTAAATAATAACAATAAATTGGAAGTCTAGTGCAATAGATTTGGAGAAAACTTTTTTAAATTGGATTTCCAGTGCAATAGATTTAGTGAAAACTTTTTGAACTTTAGTAAAATTTATCGTAAAAAGTTTTATTTTTTCCTTAAAAAGTTTTAAATTGGAAATACAGTGCAATAGATTTTGTGAAAACTTCTGAAATTTTGATTAAATTTTTCATAATTTTTTTTTTAAGTTTAAAATTGGGAATCCAGTGCAATAGATTTAGTGAAAACTTTTTGAACCTTCGTTAAATTTTGTATTGTAATTCTAGTGTAATAGACTAAGTGTAAACATTTAAACAAAAGTATTATGTGTTCAACAAAAGTTTATGCTAATGGTATTGAACTATACTTCCAATTTAAATAAGAACTTTTTAAATCATATGTCGAAATTCCCATAAAAATATTATATTAAATAAATTGCACTAGATTTCCAATTAATAATAGTTTTTGTAATAAATTAGTAAACTAGTGCAATACACATAGCGCAAACTTTTTTTGAAAACATGTAAAATTTTTCATAAAATTTTAACACTATGTTTACTGCACTATCTTTTAAATTTATTAAAATAGTTTAAGTAAATTGAAAAGCTAGTGCAATAAAATTTGGTGTAAACCTTCAAAAATTCAAATTTTCTTAAAAGAAATATTTCAATATTTTGCCTAATATTTTTGTAAATCAAGTGCAATAGACTAAGTATTAAGATTTTATCAAAAATATTACATGTTTTCAACAAAAGTTTATACTAATTGTATTGAACTAGATTTCCGCTTTAAATAAAAACTGTTAAACACAAGAAAAATTCCCAAAAAAGTTTACACTAAGTAAATAGCACTAGATTTCCTATTCTTAAAAGTTTTTGTAATAAAATGGTACACTAGAGCAATACACGTAGAGCAAATTTTATTCGAAAACATGACAAATTCTCCATGAAAGGTTAACACTAAGTGTACTGCACTAGCTTACCAATTTATTACAATAATTGTAAAGAACTGGTAAGGTAGTGCAATACAACTTAGTGCAAACTTTCAAAAATTCAAATTTTCTTAGTTTGAAAGTATAGCGCAATAGACTAAGTGTAAAGATTTTATCAAAAGTTGTACATGTTTTTGAACAAAAGTTTAAATTAATTGTATTGAACTAGATTTCCTGTTTCCAATTTTTTACAATAATAACATAATTTCGTAAACTAGAGCAATACAACTTAAAAACAAAATTTTCTTAAAAAAAACTTTTAAGAGATCATTACAAAAATTTTTATTAATTGGGAATCTAGTGCAATAAACTAAGTGTAAACTTTAATGTAGAGTTTCCAGAATAAAATGTTTTTTTTTTTTTCTTAAATACAAGTTTACAATTAATGTATTGCATTGCAGTTAATGTAATAGCTGCTACTTAATTGGGAATCTAGTGCAATACTTTTATTGTAAACTTTGATTTAGAGTTTCCAGTATAAAATATTTTTGTAATAAAATTGACACTTTATATAATGCATTACAATTATTGTAAAAGCTGAAACTAAATTGGAAATCTAGTGCAATACTCTTAGTGTTGACATTGATTTGGAGTTCCCATTATATTATGTATTTTAAATAAAAGTTTACACTAAATTTATTGCTTTACAATTATTGTAATAGCTGCTACTAAATTGGAAATCTAGTGCACTACTCTTAGTAGAAACTTTTCGATTTCTTATCTAAATATATTTTATCAAAAAGTTTAAACTTAGTTTATAGCACTAGTTGCCAAGTTTATTGCAAATATTTTAATAAATTGGAAGTCTAGTGCAATACTGCTGAAGTCACTTTGAATTTGTTTATTTGTTTCTAAAACATTTTTTCTCAGTTTCTCAATTTTCTTACTATTTTGGTTTTCAATTTTTGCTAAAAATCTTCTTTTAGCCCAAATCTCTTACCTTTTTTGTGTAGATTTTTATTCCTTGATTTTTTGCAAAATTCTAGTAATTAATCCTCTTTGATGATTTAGCAAAATCCTTTACTTTGATGGCACAACAATTTATTTACTTTTACGTTTATTTATCCAAATTTCAAATTATTTCTAGAAATCTTGAATAATGATTTCAAATGTTAACTTAATGTATATTCACTGTTTTCTTTAATATTTCTGTATATTTATTTTATAATTTCTTAATTAAATTAAATTTGTATTTAATTAATCTTAATTCCTTTTTTAATTACTTATTATTTTTATTAAAAAAAAAACACTTCCACTTTTATTTTAAACGGCTTTTATTTATATTTCATTTGTTTTAAGAAATTTTTTTTAAAAAATAACCGTTAAAATTTTTAAATTTGAAGTTCCGCTTTTAAACAGGATTAACGTTTTTTTTTTTTCTTTTTTGTAAGATTTAGTTCAATTTAAGTCTATGCGCTTATAAGCAGCACCTTCTCTTCGGACGAACAGTTAACTTGAAAATGCGGCTTTGCCGTTTTGATATCATGATTTTTATATTGCGTGAAAGTTGTGACCTCTTTCTCTGCTCAACGTTATCAAAAAACCTAAAACTTTCATGCTCTTTGTTTCACAGCACTCACACTCTCTTTGTGGTCTCTCTACTAAGACGATTTTAATAGTGAAGTTAAGTTTACACTTTACAGATGTGGCCAGATGTTTGGAGTAGTTGTAATAAGTCCGGAGTTGTTGAAAAAAAATTTTAATTTTTTCTGGAAACAATTGATTAGATTTAAATACCATTTCAAGGAGTTGAGCGGTATTTAAGAGAATTTCAGTATTTCTTGCTTGAATATAGGAAAATTGTGATAACTTAGAAACTACCCAGTAAAACTTTTCATTACCAAATAATGAGTTAAACAGTTAAACTATTGAACACGAACTACTTACTCATTCGCTGTTTAAGTCATTACATTAACATGGGGATGTCATTCGAGGCAAGTACTTACCAATTGCAGAAAAGTAATGACTTGGGTAAGCAATTTGAAAGCAACAACAACAACAGCAACAACTTTTTTGTTGTTGTTTTATTAAAAACATATATTTTCAAACGAAATACAAAATTTTTTTTATGATCCCATGGGGGCTCGAACCCAGACCCTCCGAATGCTAGGCGGAGACTCTTCCACTGAGCTACTTCATATGTTGAAAACTTAGCAGCTTATAATTAATATAAACAATTTTTATTTTTAGATCCAAAATCATGTGAAATTAACTTTGTTTTTCCCTGCCTTTTTTGCTTTGTTGTAATTTTTGGAAAAATATTTTTATACGATTTTTTGTAATTATTTTAAAACTTTTTTAAAATTATTTTAAAACTTAAAAAATTTAAATCTTCTTTTTTGTATAAGTTTTTACATAAGATTGACTCTTACTTACTTAAATGTTACAACCTGTTAATGTCAAAGTCCGAGCATATTTTAGAATTCCATGGATTTCGATCTTGTGCGAATATTCTCCAATTTTATAGGCCAAGCTTTGAAAAATGTTCCTCTACTTGGTCTTTCTATCGAAGTTTCGGACATACTCCTTTAATATTAGGTAGTGGGACATTTCAATTCTAATTTTATCCTCTTCATTGTATTTTTTTCAAGAGAGGGTTACTAGCCCGTAATCCTAACCCATTTTTATCGATCTTATGGGACAACTCTCGGAACATGTTAACTCACAATATTAATGGGTGTTAAACTAGCTCCCCGGGTGATACCATGAGGAGGTGTGTGTCCACAGTTGAGATGAAGGATGACCCAGATAAGTTGGGCTTACCAAGTTAAGACCAATTAGAATCGTGTTTGGTATTCAACATCCCCTACATAATCAAAATTGACTCATAATGGTATTTTTTCATTAACGTGAGTTAGTTTTACAGAAGATAATATTTAAGTTCTTAAAATTCAAAAATCATTTAAAAAGACTCTTTTAATAAAAAAAAGCTAAAAAAAAATTGTTGCCCTTGGTGGGATTTGAACCGGGACCATTCAGTTTAAATTACTATCTAAATTACAAATAAGTACTTCTGTAATAACTTATTATTTATTCGGATGGTATGTTGTAGTCGTTACAAGGTAACCAGTTATTAGAGTACTTGCCATTACCAAAGTTTTGCTGGGTAACCCCCTAATTCATAAACGAAAAATATAAATCAAATATAAAATTTCTACAAAAAGCCTTTAACAATTTTATAAATAGATAAGTAACAAAAGCTGTAGTGAAGCTCGACTATATGATACCCTTCACTACTAAAGTCAAATATGAACAGAAAATTGAACAAGTTTTTTTTTAAGTCTAAGAGACATACATTACATGCAATTTTTTCAAAATTTCGAGATTGAAGTAGATTTATGTAATTTTCGGCTAAGGGCCTGATATGGAGCTAGGGCAATTGTGGATCGATTGTTACCAAATTTCGGTTATTGGTTTATATTTACAAAATATATACCTGTGCAAGTTTTAGTAATAAAATGCATTTTTTTTATAATTTTTAAGCATTCTTGTACTTTTATGGGAATATAAACTACTTTTCAGAACGTGTCTTGTATGGGAGGTATGGTCAAATATGGGCCGATTTCCAAATTATTAAAATACAACTAAATTTGTGACTATAAAGGACCAAAAACTCTATTCCGGGAAGACATCCTTATAGAAAGTACCAGAAATAGAAATCTTATTATGCCAAAAAAGTATAGCGATCGTTCTTGGACTAAAATATGAGCCTGTGCTAAATTTCATCAAATTATCTTTAAAGTTACGACCTGTACATTAATAACAAGCTTACATGGATAACCAGCCAGCCAGCCTGACGGACATCGTTAAAACAACTCTGGGTGTGAATCTGAGTCGATTGGTGGGTCTCAGACCAATATTTCTATGCGTTAAAAACATCAGCATAAACCCAATATACCCTTTCCACCTATGGTGGTGAAGGGTATAACTATAGTAATCGAATGTAATGGGATGTAGTTGTTGCCTGGCGTCTCCAGCTATCAGATATGAACTGTATCTACTTCCTACTCTTACCTTATCATGGTACCTCCTAGTAACCTGAGCAACCTATTTAAAGGAGTAGCTGTTGCAAGCAAGCGTTTAATTTGGATCGAGCGGCTCGCTATAAAAACTTGGCTTGTGTCTTTAAAATTATCACCCATCGACTTAGCTTACGATGTTTTAAGCATGGAAACATGTATGGGATTATAAGTCGGGGCTAATATGAGAGGGAGTTTTCTTGGAGACATTCCAATGTATTTGGTCTAAGTTTCTAAGATAATCGTATTTGCTAAAGTACGAAACCGCAGCTTCTGTTAAACATGTTAGTTGCGGCAGCAAGCTAGCATCTGTCTCAGATCGAGCGGCTCGCTATACAAACGAGGTTCGTGTCTTTGAACTCATCACCCATTGACTTAGCACTTACGATGTTTTAAACATGGTAAAAAACAACAACATTGCATAATATACTAATTCAAGGGGTAATCATGCGAGAAATCCCCCGGCTACTGCAGCTGGCACAAGGATTTTGGAGATGCCAATTCTATGGAAAAACATTCTGATGAATGAAACCAATTCTATGTCTATTAGATATCGGACTAAAAACCTATTATTGGCAAGAAGGAAAGTTTGAAGTTTGCGACATAAAATGTTATACGAAACTGGCAAATTAGAACTGCAAAGGCGTGAAATGTTGCATTATAATATTGATTTGCTATTAAACTATTTATAGAATGACGTATTACTATAATCTCGCAATAGAGTCTGATATAAAGGAATTATTGAGGCCCTATGCTCCACTGAAAGCCAAGGATAACAGAAGATACATTTGACCTGACTCTAACTAAATGTGAACCGATTTCCCCCATTTTAAAGATATAACAAGTAAGAGTGTTATATTCGGCTGTGCCGAATCTTATATACCCACCATCAAGTTGTGTTAAATTTAGAAACACATCTCATATATCTACAAGGGTGCAGCTAATTCAAAATCTGCACCAAAACTGGAAAAATCGCTAAGCTATTTGGTATTGTTGGTAAAACCTTTGGACTAAATTTGCTTTCCGTAGCTTTATAGTTCAACATTCAAAAATATTTTAGTGGTTTCCCCAGTATTTACTTTGATCAAAATTCGGTCTCATAACCAGGTATAGTTTTACATTAATAAGTTGTTAAATACTTTTCGTTGTGATTAATATGTAGTTAGGCTAAACACGTTAATAGTAATACGACAGGTCCATATATTTCGTTATGAGTTCCTAATGCATTCATCATATATAAAGTCTGGGCTGAACATTGATTGATGCCTATATAATTTCATAGGTGCAATCTTAATATAATGAATGTACCTCCAAATCTTTTTGATTGTAGATATAAAAAGGGGATGTTATATATATAAGAATTATAGCCAAATGTTGACCGATTATAACAAAATTTTACACACTGGCTGGTATATATAGAGAGCTTATTCTTGCAAAATTTAGTGACCATAGCTATCATTGTTTCTAATTTAATAGCTTTTAACTGGCCTTTGCTAAAATTTTTGGTTTCCGTGAGTGTTTTTCACATGAAAGCTAAAGTCAAATATGGACTGATTCCTATAAAATTTGATAAACTGATCAAAAATTGCATAAAACTTCCCTATTTTAAATTTAATCGTCATAGCTATTACAATTGTATTCAATTTATCAGCATTAATGTGTTTCCCGGGGCGGGGTTATATGGGAGCTCTAACTAAATTTGAACCGATTTTGTCCATTTTCAACACACATCTTTTTCAAGATATCCAAAATACTTTTGTAAAATTTTGTCCCTCTAGCTCTTTTCGTTAAGGTGCTATCGTGTTACAATCTGACGGACAGACGGACATAAACAACCTTTTCTTTTTGTATTTTTGTGTTTCCATAAGTTTTTTATATGGGAGCTATGGTCAAATGGTGACCGATTGTGACGAAATTTTGCACACTGGCTGGCATTGACATAAGACTTCCTTGTGCTTAATTTAGTCTTACTAGCTCTTGTAGTTAAGGAGCTATCACGATTTTATCTGACGGACAGACGGACATAAATCCCCTTTTCTTTTTGAATTTTTGTGTTTTCGTAAGTTTTTTATATGGGAGCTAGGTCAAATAGTGACCGATTGTGACAAAATTTTGCACACTGGCTGGCATTGATATAAGACTTTCTTGTGCCAAATTTAGTGGTTATATCTGTTATACTTTTAGATTTATTGGCATTTAAGTGTATTTTGGGTGAAATTTAGCCTGTTTTCGTAAGTTTTTTGTATGGGAGCTATGGCTAAATGTGAACCGATTTCGATGAAATTTTATATGCTGCCTAGTGCTTATCTAAAACTTCTAGATACCAAATTTTGTCATCATAACTGTCATAATTTGTCATTTATTAGCAAATAAGCGATTAGCCTAGACGAGGTTATACGGGAGCTATGGCCAAATACTAACCGATTTTGCCCAATTTCAATACCAAAATTTTCTCATAGATAAAGAATGTTTTTGCTAAGTTTCAGTTAGCTAGCTCTTTTCGTTTAGACGTTATCGTGATTTCAACAGACAGACAGACGGACATAGCTCAATCGTCTTAGAATTTCATAAGGATTCAGAATATATATCGTTTTTGATTTTTGAACCAATATTAAGGAAATTACAAACGGAATGACAATCTCAATATACCCCCCATTCTTTTTGATGGTGGGTATAAAAATGCTTGTGTAAGATTTTGTTCCTCGAGCTCTTTTTGTTAAAGCGCTGTCCTGCTTTAATTTGGCAGACAGAACTCCCCTATCTTTTTGTTATTTTTGTGTTTACAGGAGTTATGGTCAAATGGTAACTGATTGTGACAAAATTTTGAACACTGGCTGACATTGATATAAAACTTCCTTGTGTTATATTTAGTAGTCATAGCTATTATAGTTTATGAAATTTAAGTATATTTAAGGTGAAATTTAGGCTGTTTCCGTAAGTGTTTTGTATGGGAACTATGGTCAAATGTAAACCGATTTAACCCAATTTGAATACCAAAATTTTCAGAAATCAAAAAAAACTTTTGCAAAGATCCAATGACCGAGCTACTTTCGTTTAGGCGTTATCGTGCTTTCAGTAGACAGACGGAGAGACAGACAGACAGAAACAGACAGACACATTAATAGATAAATAGACAGACTGACAGACAGACAGACAGACAGACAGACAGACAGACAGATAGACAGACAGACAGACAGACAGACAGACAGACAGACAGACAGACAGACAGACAGACGGACAGACAGACAGACAGACAGACAGACAGACAGACAGACAGACAGACAGACAGACAGACAGACAGACAGACAGACAGACGGACGGACGGATAGACAGACAGACAGACAGACAGACAGACAGACAGACAGACAGGCCGACAGGCCGACAGGCAGACAGACAGACAGACAGACAGACAGACGGATAGACAGACAGACAGACAGACAGACATCAGACAGACTGAATTTCATAAGGATTCAGATTGTATATCCCATTTGGTTTTTGAAGGAAATTACAAACGGAATGACAATCTCAATATACCCCCCATTCTTTTTGATGGTGGGTATGAAAAATCTCATAAAAATGTTCCTTTAGCAGCAAAATCTAGTGGCAAATATATCCAAACACTAAAAAATCTTTAAAACTTATGAATTATCGGTCCACATATATCCCTAGTGGTGTTGGTCTTAACCGACAATAATTGTATATTATATTCCCAGATAAACAAATGATTTCCCCACAAACTGGCAACATTGAAACCATCCGTCTTAAATCAACTATTAGTTAAAGTTGTAAGTTTTCTCAAATCTTAGCTAAAGTTACCAACAAAATCTCTTTTAAGCCAAAACTCAGCAACAACATTTTCTCATATTTCTCTTTTAACTTAAAGAGACTCTTAGCTATGAAATATATTAATATAACCATATTAATAAAACAACAAGAAACGAAAAGAAGATGATGAACAAACAAAACCCATTACAACTGGTACCGCCATACAGGTTTCCTCATTGATAGTAAGAGTGAGTTTTTTTTCAAAAGTTGTTGCTATTTTTCAAAGTTTAGCTTCTGCTGTTAATGCTGATGCATACACACACGAACGAACGAGTGTCATCTGTTTTAAACCTCCGTCATACATTTTGAAAAAGGTACCTGTTTCCAATTGAAAAACTAACATTCAAAATTTCAAACCAAATAATCGTGGTAGTGATGTTGAAGATAATAATGATAACAATGGTTTGATATTAGATGATGATAATGATAATGATGATGTTTGGCATGTTGTTCATGTTTTAGTTTATTTTTATTACTTTCATGTAATTTTTTTTTTGCTTAAGTTTTCTTTATATTTAAGGAATTTTATTTTTTTTTTTATTTTTAATTTAACAATATTTTTCATTCAATAGTCGTTAGTTGTTACTGGGTTTCGGTTTAATTCAATGGTTTCTTGTCCGTCTGCCTTTGGGCTGTCATCTTAATGTTGTAAGTAGATGTTGGTTGGTTCGGTTTGTTTGTTTTGTTGTCTTGTACTTCACGTACATTTTGACGTAAATCACGAATAAACCTTTAGTTGAAAATTAAAATGGAAATTATTATTTTTTTTCTTAGTTGCTATTTTATTATTTGTTAATTTGATGTGTCAAGGTAACTCGTGACGTGCGTAATTTTTGTTTTGTATTAAATTGATATTCATGTTGGTTTTTAATATACTTACATACGTCTCTTTTTTATTAATTTATGTCAAATGTACATTTATTTGCAATTAGTCACACTTTTATTGAAGAGTTTTTGTATGATTTAATAACACTTGATTTGAAATTACTTACATGCATAGGATTTGCATTAATGCTTGAATGTTTATTAAATTTGTAAACAAAAGACTTAGGAAACAAACCGAATGTTGGTTTCTTTGGCGTTTATGTGTCACTCAAGGTCACCAAGTCTTCAGATAGTCATGGCTTTTAAAAAGAAGATAAATTAATTTGAAATGCCATATAGTAAATGTTTGTTAATAAAAAATTTCCTATAAAAATAAGAATTTTTTTTAAATTTTCTACAAAAATAAGAAATTTTTTAAAAATACCCTATAAAAATAAGAAATTTTTGGAAAATTTCCTATAAAAATAAGAAATTTTTGAAAAAATTCTTATCAAAATAACAAATTTTTGAAAAAACTCCTATAAAAATAAGAAATTTTTGAAAAATCTCCTTTTTGAAAAATTTCCTATAAAATTAGGAAATTTTTGAAAAATTTCCTATAAAATTAGGAAATTTTTGAAAAACTTCCTATAAAAAAAGGAAATTTTTGAAAAACTTCCTATAAAAAAAGGAAATTTTTGAAAAATTTCCTATAAAACTAGGAAATTTTTGAAAAATTTCCTATAAAACTAGGAAATTTTTGAAAAATTTCCTATAAAAATAGGAAATTTTTGAAAAATTTCCTATAAAAATAGGAAATTTTTAAAAAATTTCCTATAAAAATAGGAAATTTTTGAAAAATTTCCTATAAAAATAGGAAATTTTTGAAAAATTTCCTATAAAAATAGGAAATTTTTGAAAAATTTCCTATAAAAATAGGAAATTTTTGAAAAATTTCCTATCGAAATAGGAAATTTTTGAAAAATTTCCTATGAAAATAGGAAATTTTTGAAAAATTTCTTATCAAAATAGGAAATTTTTGAAAAATTTCCTATCAAAATAGGAAATTTTTGAAAAATTTCCTATCAAAATAGGAAATTTTTGAAAAATTTCCTATCAAAATAGGAAATTTTTGAAAAATTTCCTACAAAAATAGGAAATTTTTGAAAAATTTCCTATAAAAATAGGAAATTTTTGAAAAATTTCCTATAAAAATAAGAAAATTTTTAAAGTATTTATAGGAGTTTTTAAAATTCGATTATATACAGTGAAAAATTGCAAAATTTTATTTTGTTTTTTTAAGAAGAGTATTTCAATGGAATTTCGATAACACTGTGTGTAATTTTTTAGGTCATGGAAAAATAACCACATACGGACACCACCACGAGATAGAGGATCAAAAAAAAGAAGACACGTGTCTTTCAGTTTTGTCAAATGTCCTCCCCTTTTTTGTGGGCGGGGCCCTAAAGATTTTGGGCCTCTTTGCCTTTTTTGCAAAAAAGTGGTCATCTTCTCAGGCTCATATCTTCCAAACCGTTAGGAATTTCGATTTACTGTTTGAGGCAAAGTTGTAGCCATTGTCATGAGGAATAAAAATTGTGAACGCATTCTTAGAAACGCCATCTTAGAAATCAAAATCGCAAAAAACTTAAAAAAAAACGATTTTTTTTTAGGCTTTTTTTACATGTTCAGGTTCATACGTAGCAAACCGTTCAAAATTTAAGAAAATAATATACTACAAAAATGTAGCTAAGACCTTAACAACTTTGTAGAACATACAAACATCCTAGGAATGATCCTTAACACAGTAAGGGTAGCGCTAAGGAAACCATAAAAATTAAAAATTTCCCAAAAAAATGATATTTTCAATGCTTATTTTTTTTTACTTCAACAATTAAAAATATAACCATATACAAATACAACTACGTGATAAAAGACAAAAAAGACCATATATTCTAGTTTTGCCCCAAGTCATGGAGTTTTTTCAGAGGCCCCCAAAGATTTGAGGTCTTGGTGTCATTAAAAAAGTAATCATTTTCTCAGGCGCATATTTTGCAAACCGAGTGGAATTTTCATTTTCTCTTTAAGGCAAAGATATTGTATAACCCTTGTAAAGAACAAAAATTGTGAACACATAAAATGAAAAAAACGTCATTTAAAAAAATCAATTTTTTTACCTTTTTTCCCATGTTTAAGTCCATACGTAGCAAACCGTTCGAAATTCAAGAAAACAATAAGCTACAAAAATGTACATAAGATCTAATTAAACAACTTTTTAGAACATTCAATTTGTAATACAAAAATAATTTAATTTCATTTGATTTAATTTAATTTCGTATGTGTAAAATTTTTTTATTTTAATTTTTTTTTGTTGTTATTTCAACATTAATATACAATGGCATATATCACAAAAATTAGATAAATAAATATGGAAATAAATAAAATAAATAAATATTTGTGTCATGTTTATAAAGTTGATGTCCCTGGACTTGTAAATAGCACTCTCTTAAGTTGTGGATCCAATTCGTCGTCCGAATCATCCGAATCTGACTCTGATTCAGAACTTAGGGTGCGCACGGGTACGTTGCTTCCAGACTGCCCTCCATCATAAGCTTTTTCTTCTTGAAATACTTCATTGACATCATACAGGGTAATCTTGTGGCTCCACCAACATACCTGAAATAAAAACAAAAATCAAAAAAGGAATACAAAGCAATGCATCAATATATTTGATATTACCTCTCCAAGCAATGCGTCTAGTTTTTTGCCTTTGTACCGTTTTTCCATGGGCATTGTGGTTTGATGAAACCGTTCTCCTTGCTCATCGGATTCAGTAGACAGTTGCTTCATAAAATCGTCAAAATGAAAATGAAGAAAGTGCAGCTTTAATGTCATCGATGCGCCGATTTTCTCAAAATAATACAGCATTTCTTTCACCCATTCTCTTGCTTCCGGCTCAGCGTCTCGATCCCCTCCCAAGACTCTGGTGCATACACGTTGAAGATAAATCCATGCCATTGAATGATTTTCATCAAGCGCTGACTCAAAATTTGTCTTGAAAAGCTTTCTAATGTCTGGGCCATTAAGTACTCCTATCAAACGATAAAAAAAGAAACAGAAAAGAAAAGTAAATATACAATAAGGTGGAAAATATAGGATTTAGTTTACTACAATACATACCTTTCTTAATTTTGTCATCGCTACGCTTTGGGAAAACACTTTTCAAATAGTCAAATGCATTTGGACAATTTATAACAGCCACTTCGATGAATTTTTTAACAATTCCCAATTTAATGTGGAGCGGTGGCAGCAAGATATCATGAGTATTGTCAATTAAAGGTGCATTTTTCAGTCTATGTTCTTTCATTTGTTCCTCCACATTTCCTCTTGGTGTCCACGAATTACATTCGAATTGATTCAGAGATCGCGAATCCCAATTACAACGAAAACAAAAGAATTTGGGAAAGCCGCCTTTATCAATGATCCCTTGCATAATGTTGATGACCTTCAAATCACAGCAAATCTTCCATTTATTTTCGTAGTATTTGATTTTTTCCATAATATTTTTCAATGTTTCGTAGTTTTCTTCCATGTTGACACCGATTGCTAGCGGAATGCAAGGTTTTCGGTTCGACATATGCAATAACACTGCCTTCAAGCTTGAAACAGAACTATCAATAAATAATCTCCACTCACTAGCGATGTAGTTTATTCCCATTTTTACCACCAAAGCTTTTATATCGTTGCAGTAAGCGAACGAATTGTCATTATGTAGAGTGTAGAAGTTCTGAAATTCAGCTTGCCGTTTCCGGTATGCCGAAGAGTTAACGTTAGCAAGTGTTAATTTTCTTTGCTTTAAAAACGCTGTCAAAAATATGGCAAGCCGCTGCGATAATCCCAATATGACCACAATGAAATCCATTTCCATTTGTGTTATTAGTTGTGGTCCATCTCTTCCTTGTTGAGGCTCATAATCGGCGTCAAACGGATCTTCATAAGTAACACCACCTTCAGTATTCATTCCTGTAAATTCTGTCCTGAGATCTGTACTCGGTGGCCTTGGCGTTGTAGCTGTTGCAGTTGCTTTATAAATTTTATTCTTCTCACCATGTCGATTCATTCCACGTGTGTAATTTACGCATGCATAGCAAATGTTTACATCATGAGCACCTGGGCGATAAATCCAGTTTACCGGTTTACAATACTTCATACTAAATTTTGCTCCACTCAACCATGCCATGAGATTGTTATAGCATTGGCGACACACTATATTAGGTGTGTAATTTTCACTGGTCAAGTCTACTTCGTCGAAAAACAACGTATATGCTCTTCTGAATTCGCTAGTTAGAAGATTCTTTTCTTTTCCATATTTGTTTTTTCTAATTTGATGACCGCAAACGTAGCAAAATAAATTAATTTTTTCACACTGCATATTGAAATCGTATAACTTTCACCGCTGAGCTCTCGTTTACGTCGTGTTTTGTAATGCCTCGGTGCGAACATCATATCACTTATATATTGCGTCCAGAGTTTCATGATTGTTTCTTGAATGAACGGTTTGCTACCTATGGACCTGGTTAGGTAAAAAATCGATTTTTGGTTTTTTATGGCAAGAGCTGATTTTTTTACTTTTTTAATTTTTCCTAAGCGCTACCTAGCCTAAAAAGTAGTTCACTTTTGCGGTTACCAAGGCGCTACCTAAACGATATTGAGGATCATTCATATAATGTTCGTATGAATGATTCAAAAAAGTTGTCCAATAAAAATGTATCTTTTCTAGGTGACTGTTTCTTGAATTTTTAACCTGTCCATAACCAGGTAAAAAATCAATTTTTAACCTGTCCATAACCAGGTAAAAAATCAATTTTTAAAAATTTTGTGATCTTGAAGATTAATTTTTTATATGTTGAGAATTTTTCTTTTTTATGACAAGAGCTAATTTTTGAATTTTTCACTTTTGTCGTTACTTAAGCGCTACCTAAATGCTGTTGTGGCATTCTTGTCTTTCATCACGTAGCGGTATTTGTACTATATATGGTTATATTTTTTCTTGTTGAAGTAAAAAAACATTAAAAATAACATTTTTTCGGGAAATTTTTAATTTTTATGGTTACATTAGCGCTACCTTTACTGTGTTAAGGATCATTCCTAGGATGTTTGTATGTTCTACAAAGTTTTTAAGTGAGGTCTTAGCTTTATTTTTGTTGTATATTGTTTTCTTAAATTTTGAACGGTTTGCTACGTAGGAACCTGAACATGTGAAAAAAGCCTAAAAAAAATCGATTTTTTTTAGTTTTTTTGCGATTTTGATATTCAAGATGGCGTTTTTTTGATTTTTTGTGTTCACTATTTTTATTCCTCATGACAATAGCTACAACTTTGTTTCAAAAAGTAACGGTTTGGAAGATATGAGCCTGAGAAGATGACCACTTTATTGCAAAAATGACAAAGAGGCCCAAATTTTTAAGGCCCCGCCCACAAAAAAGGGGAGGACATTTGACAAAACTGAAAGACACGTGTCTTCTTTTTTTTGATCCTCTATCTCGTGGTGGTGTCCGTATGTGGTTATTTTTTTTCATGTTGCACCGTGTAATTTGTCCTTAATTAAAGCAAAAATTATATTTGATGCTAAAATTAAACAGCAAAACATTCACCATATTAACTCGAATCAACTAAATGCCACAAAATTAACCAAATTCATTCGACCACATACACATGAATAATTACATAATGAGTTTATAATTGCTTTATTTCATTTTAGCAGACAAATTCCGCATATAATCCTTTTACAAAAACAAATACAAAAGAAAAACTTTCTTTGGGAATGTCTTCCTGTAAACAAAAGACTTAAGAAACAAACTTGGCGAAACAAAGTTTATTGCTTAAATCTTTTGTTTTTCACACGCATACACACAATAAACAGAATTAAATCCACCTGCTTAACATTTATTTTTTGCACTTTTAGTTTTTTTTGCTAATAAATGAAAAACAAAACCTGAAACAAATTAAAACAATTAACAATTCACTCAAGTCCAAGTTAAAAGCGAAAGTTAATTCATTTGGTTTTTGTTATTGTCATTTTAATTTTAAACTTAAGTACAATCATTTTGTTCACTAAGAGCCTGGAGCCCCTATTTAATTTAATGAAATTAGCATAATTTTCGACAATGACTCTACTCGCTTACAAACATTCACATATTCGTAAGGTAATTTATTGACACCAATTATGCATTTGGGCTTTTTTTCTAGTTTTTTGGTGCTGGCTTTTGTTGTTTTGATGGTGATGAGTCGCTTTTTATTTAAAATTTTACTATGACTTTGCGATGACTATTATTATTGTTATTTTAATTTATTTTTTATAACCATTTTTGTTACTTATTACACAATTGTTTCATCGTATTTATTGTACGTGTTGATAAACAAATGTGTCTTGAGTATTTTTGGCTAAAATAAAAATTTTGTAGAGTAATGAAATGATTATATACACTAATACGTTCACACGTATACCGCCAAATACGGACAGTGGGTCAAGAAAGTGTTTTCACTAGGTAAATAAAAAAAAGCTATCTTAAAACATATTTAAAGGAATATATTCCAAAATCAAGTATATTTACTAAAATTTTCATAAATCGAGTATTTATAGGAGGATTTTTAAAATTCGAATATTTATAGGAGAATTTCAAAATTCGAGTATTTATAGAAGAATTTTCAAAAATCGAATATTAATAGAAAAATATTTAAAATTCGAGTATTTATAAGTTTTTCTATAGAAAAAGTCATGCAACATAAGTTGTTCTATTTAAAAAATTATGAAACATAGGTTTTTCTATAGAAAAAGTTGTGCAACATGAAAAAAGTTGAGGAACATAAGTTTTTCTATAAAAAAAGTTGTCCAACATAAGTTTTTCTATAAAAAAAGTTTTGCAACACAAGTTTTTCTATAGAAAAAGTTGTGCAACATAAGTTTTTCTATAGAAAAAGTTGTGCAACATAAGTTTTTCTGTGGAAAAAGTTGTGCAACATAAGTTTTTCTGTGGAAAAAGTTGTGCAACATAAGTTTTTCTGTGGAAAAAGTTGTGCAACATAAGTTTTTCTATAGAAAAAGTAGTGCAACATAGGTTTTTCTACAGAAAAAGTTGTGCAACATAAGTTTTTCTATAGAAAAAGTTGTGCAACATAAGTTTTTCTATAGAAAAAGTTGTGCAACATAAGTTTTTCTATAGAAAAAGTTGTGCAACATAAGTTTTTCTATAGAAAAAGTTGTGCAACATAAGTTTTTCTATAGACAAAGTTGTGCAACATAAGTTTTTCTATAGAAAAAGTTGTGCAACATAAGTTTTTCTATAGAAAAAGTTGTGCAACATAAGTTTTTCTATAGAAAAAGTTGTGCAACATAAGTTTTTCTATAGAAAAAGTTGTGCAACATAAGTTTTTCTATAGAAAAAGTTGTGCAACATAAGTTTTTCTATAGAAAAAGTTGTGCAACATAAGTTTTTCTATAGAAAAAGTTGCGCAACATAAGTTTTTCTATAGAAAAAGTTGTGCAACATAAGTTTTTCTATAGAAAAAGTTGTGCAACATAACTTTTTCTATTAGAAAAAGTTATGCCACACTATATAAAAAGTTGTGCAATATAAGGTTTTCTATAGAAAAAGTTGTGCAACATAAGTTTTTCTATAGAAAAAGTTGTGCAACATAAGTTTTTCTATAGAAAAAGTTGTGCAACATAAGTTTTTCTATAGAAAAAGTAGTGCAACATAGGTTTTTCTACAGAAAAAGTTGTGCAACATAAGTTTTTCTATAGAAAAAGTTGTGCAACATAAGTTTTTCTATAGAAAAAGTTGTGCAACATAAGTTTTTCTATAGAAAAAGTTGTGCAACATAAGTTTTTCTATAGAAAAAGTTGTGCAACATAAGTTTTTCTATAGAAAAAGTTGTGCAACATAAGTTTTTCTATAGAAAAAGTTGCGCAACATAAGTTTTTCTATAGAAAAAGTTGTGCAACATAAGTTTTTCTATAGAAAAAGTTGTGCAACATAAGTTTTTCTATAGAAAAAGTTGTGCAACATAAGTTTTTCTATAGAAAAAGTTGTGCAACATAAGTTTTTCTATAGAAAAAGTTGTGCAACATAAGTTTTTCTATAGAAAAAGTAGTGCAACATAGGTTTTTCTACAGAAAAAGTTGTGCAACATAAGTTTTTCTATAGAAAAAGTTGTGCAACATAAGTTTTTCTATAGAAAAAGTTGTGCAACATAAGTTTTTCTATAGAAAAAGTTGTGCAACATAAGTTTTTCTATAGAAAAAGTATTGCAACATCAGTTTTTCTATAGAAAAAGTTGTGCAACATAATTTTTTGTATAGAAAAAGTTGTGCAACATAAGTTTTTCGATAGAAAAAGTTGTGCAACATAAGTTTTTATATAGAAAAAGATGTGCAACATGAGTTTTTCTATAGAAAAAGTTGTGCAACATAAGTTTTTCTATAGAAAAAGTTGTGCAACATAAGTTTTTCTATAGAAAAAGTTGTGCAACATAAGTTTTTCTATAGAAAAAGTTATGCAACATAAGTTATTCTATAGAAAAAGTTGTGCAAAATAAGTTTTTCTATAGAAAAAGTTTTCCAACATAAGTTTTTCTATAGAAAAAGTTGTGCAACATAAGTTTTTCTATAGAAAAAGTTGTGCACCATAAGTTTTTCTATAGAAAAAGTTGTGCAACATAAGTTTTTCTATAGAAAAAGTTGTGCAACATAAGTTTTTCTATAGAAAAAGTTGTGCACCATAAGTTTTTCTATAGAAAAAGTTGTGCAACATAAGTTTTTCTATAGAAAAAGTTGTGCAACATAAGTTTTTCTATAGAAAAAGTTGTGCCACATAACTTTTTCTATAGAAAAAGTTGTGCAACATAAGTTTTTCTATAGAAAAGGTTGTGCAACATAAGTTTTTCTATGGAAAAAGTTGTGCAACATAAGTTTTTCCATAGAAAAAGTTGACCAACATAAGTTTGTCCATAGAAAAAGTTGACCAACATAAGTTTGTCCATAGATTATTTTCCAAATTCGAATATTAATGATTGAATAATGAAAACACTGTACTCCTCAAGCTATTCATATTTATGTATTGTAAATATTATATTCATATTTATTGCAACTATAAACCGTTAAAATTACGTTGTCACTTTTAGTTTCAATACAAATTCATAATTCATTTTTATTTCTTCTTGTTATTTTCTTTAAAATTTTTGACAGTGCCATCTGTCTGTCATATTCGTATGATGTAACATCTTTTTAAGCAAAAATAACCAAAAAAAAAACTATCGAAAAGAAGTGGCAATTGTGACGCAGTTGACTGATTGTGAGTAATGCCATCATGCAATCACAAGAAATAAGGAAATTGTGTGATCATACTCGTATGTGACTTCCAAATTGAGGTTTTTATAAAATAATAAAATTATAGTTTATTGCTATAATGGTGTAGTTGTAGTTTTTAAGTTAATTGAAACATTAAAGAAACTAAATGCAAAAAACTAATTAAATTAAGATAAAGTACAAAGCTATAATAAGTATTTGCATGGTACACGGTACCGGATATTTAAACACGTTTTAAGTGTTTGTTTTATTAATATTTAGAGAAGCATAAAACACACTTATTTTTTATTAAATTTATTCACATGAGTCTTAGGAAGTTTCTCTAGCAACAACAAAAATTCGTCTATAAATATTCGCATTTTGAAAATTCTTCCCTAAATACTCGAATATTGAAAATTCTTCTATAAATTCTCTAATATTGAAAATTCTTCTATAAATATTCGAATTTTGAAAATTCTATTATAAATACTCGAATTTTGAAAATTTTTCTATAAATACTTGAGTTTTGAAAATTTTCTATCAATACTCGAATTTTGAAAATTTTCTCAAAAATATTCGAATTTGGAAATTTTTCCTATAAATACTCGAATTTTGAAAATTCTTCTATAAATACTTGAATTTTGAAAATTTTTCTATCAATACTCGCATTTTGAAAATTCTCCTATAAATACTCTAAATTTTTAAATTCTTCTATAAATACTCGAATTTTGAAAATTTTTCTATAAATACAAAATTTTGAAAATACTCCTATAAATACTCGAATTTTGAAAATTCACTTATAAACACTAGAATTTTGAAAATTCTTCTATAAATACTCGATTTTGGAAAATTCTCCTATAAATACTCGAATTTTTAAAACTTTTTTATTAATACTCGAATTTAGAATATTCTCCTATAAATACTCGAATTTTGAAAATTCTTCTGTAAATACTCGAATTTTAAATTTTTTGTTCAAAAAATATTTTCTATAGAAAATTTTTTGTTCAAAAAATATTTTCTATAAAAAATTTTTTGTTCAAAAAATATTTTCTATAGAAAATTTTTTGTTCAAAAAATATTTTCTATAGAAAATTTTTTGTTCAAAAAATATTTTCTATAGAAAATTTTTTGTTCAAAAAATATTTTCTATAGAAAATTTTTTGTTCAAAAAATATTTTCTATAGAAAATTTTTTGTTCAAAAAATATTTTCTATAGAAAATTTTTTGTTCAAAAAATATTTTCTATAGAAAACTTTTTGTTCAAAAAATATTTTCTATAGAAAATTTTTTGTTCAAAAAATATTTTCTATAGAAAATTTTTTGTTCAAAAAATATTTTCTATAGAAAATTTTTTGTTCAAAAAATATTTTCTATAGAAAATTTTTTGTTCAAAAAATATTTTCTATAGAAAATTTTTTGTTCAAAAAATATTTTCTATAGAAAATTTTTTGTTCAAAAAATATTTTCTATAGAAAATTTTTTGTTCAAAAAATATTTTCTATAGAAAATTTTTTGTTCAAAAAATATTTTCTATAGAAAATTTTTTGTTCAAAAAATATTTTCTATAGAAAATTTTTTGTTCAAAAAATATTTTCTATAGAAAATGTTTTGTTCAAAAAATATTTTCTATAGAAAATTTTTTGTTCAAAAAATATTTTCTATAGAAAATTTTTTGTTCAAAAAATATTTTCTATAGAAAATTTTTTGTTCAAAAAATATTTTCTATAGAAAATTTTTTGTTCAAAAAATATTTTCTATAGAAAATTTTTTGTTCAAAAAATATTTTCTATAGAAAATTTTTTGTTCAAAAAATATTTTCTATAGAAAATTTTTTGTTCAAAAAATATTTTCTATAGAAAATTTTTTGTTCAAAAAATATTTTCTACAGAAAATTTTTTGTTCAAAAAATATTTTCTACAGAATATTTTTTGTTCAAAAAATATTTTCTATAGAAAATTTTTTGTTCAAAAAATATTTTCTATAGAAATTTTTTTTTTTATTTATTTGGGAATTAATTATTCGAACTTTAGAATTGATTGAAAAATTAGATTTAATCAGGCTTGAGTTCATTTAACTTTCAAATTATTAATTTTGAAAATTTGAAAAGTAATTGTGGAGAAAAACTGAAAAAATTATTTTTGAACGCGGCTCAGTGGATTGCAATTTCTGTCCCGCCACAGGACGTCATCAGCACTTAGCGCCCTCGACCACAGTCGAGTTGTCAAATTGCAGAGATAATCATCAATTTAACTCAATGAGTTTGATTGAACATCACTACGTTAATTTTTTGTTCAAAAAATATTTTCTATAGAAAATTTGTTGTTCCAAAAATATTTTCTATCGAAAATTTTTTGTTCAAAAAATATTTTCTATAGAAAATTTTTTGTTCAAAAAATATTTTCCATAGAAAATTTTTTGTTCAAAAAATATTTTCTATAGAAAATTTTTCGTTCAAAAATTATTTTCTATAGAAAATTTTTCGTTTAACAATTATTTTCTACAGAAAATTTTTGTTCAAAAAATATTTTCTATAGAAAATTTTTTGTTCAAAAAATATTTTCTATAGAAAATTTTTTGTTCAAAAAATATTTTCCATAGAAAAGTTTTTGTTCAAAAAATATTTTCTATAGAAAATTTTTCGTTCAAAAATTATTTTCTATAGAAAATTTTTTGTTCAAAAAATATTTTCTATAGAAAATTTTTTGTTCAAAAAATATTTTCTATAGAAAATTTTTTGTTCCAAAAATATTTTCTATAGAAAATTTTTTGTTCAAAAAATATTTTCTATAGAAAATTTTTTGTTCAAAAAATATTTTCTATAGAAAATTTTTTGTTCAAAAAATATTTTCTATAGAAAATTTTTTGTTCAAAAAATATTTTCTATAGAAAATTTGTTGTTCCAAAAATATTTTCTATCGAAAATTTTTTGTTCAAAAAATATTTTCTATAGAAAATTTTTTGTTCAAAAAATATTTTCTATAGAAAATTTTTTGTTCAAAAAATATTTTCCATAGAAAAATTTTTGTTCAAAAAATATTTTCTATAGAAAATTTTTCGTTCAAAAATTATTTTCTATAGAAAATTTTTCGTTCAACAATTATTTTCTACAGAAAATTTTTGTTCAAAAAATATTTTCTATAGAAAATTTTTTGTTCAAAAAATATTTTCTATAGAAAATTTTTTGTTCAAAAAATATTTTCCATAGAAAAGTTTTTGTTCAAAAAATATTTTCTATAGAAAATTTTTCGTTCAAAAATTATTTTCTATAGAAAATTTTTTGTTCAAAAAATATTTTCTATAGAAAATTTTTTGTTCAAAAAATATTTTCTATAGAAAATTTTTTGTTCCAAAAATATTTTCTATAGAAAATTTTTTGTTCCAAAAATATTTTCTATAGAAAATTTTTTGTTCAAAAAATATTTTCTATAGAAAATTTTTTGTTCCAAAAATATTTTCTATAGAAAATTTTTTGTTCAAAAAATATTTTCTATAGAAAATTTTTTGTTCAAAAAATATTTTCTATAGAAAATTTTATAATTTATAATTTCTATAGAAAATTTTTTGTTCAAAAAATATTTTCTATAGAAAATTTTTTGTTCAAAAAATATTTTCTATAGAAAATTTTTTGTTCAAAAAATATTTTCTATAGAAAATTTTTTGTTCAAAAAATATTTTCCATAGAAAAGTTTTTGTTCAAAAAATATTTTCTATAGAAAATTTTTCGTTCAAAAATTATTTTCTATAGAAAATTTTTTGTTCAAAAAATATTTTCTATAGAAAATTTTTTGTTCAAAAAATATTTTCTATAGAAAATTTTTTGTTCCAAAAATATTTTCTATAGAAAATTTTTTGTTCCAAAAATATTTTCTATAGAAAATTTTTTGTTCAAAAAATATTTTCTATAGAAAATTTTTTGTTCCAAAAATATTTTCTATAGAAAATTTTTTGTTCAAAAAATATTTTCTATAGAAAATTTTTTGTTCAAAAAATATTTTCTATAGAAAATTTTATAATTTATAATTTCTATAGAAAATTTTTTGTTCAAAAAATATTTTCTATAGAAAATTTTTTGTTCAAAAAATATTTTCCATAGAAAAGTTTTTGTTCAAAAAATATTTTCTATAGAAAATTTTTTGTTCAAAAAATATTTTCTATAGAAAATTTTTTGTTCAAAAAATATTTTCTATAGAAAATTTTTTGTTCAAAAAATATTTTCTATAGAAAATTTTTTGTTCAAAAAATATTTTCTATAGAAAATTTTTTGTTCAAAAAATATTTTCTATAGAAAATTTTTTGTTCAAAAAATATTTTCAATAGAAATTTTTTTGTTCAAAAAATATTTTCTATAGAAAATTTTTTGTTCAAAAAATATTTTCTATAGAAAATTTTTTGTTCCAAAAATATTTTCTATAGAAAATTTTTTGTTCAAAAAATATTTTCTATAGAAAATTTTTTGTTCAAAAAATATTTTCTATAGAAAATTTTTTGTTCAAAAAATATTTTCTATAGAAAATTTTTTGTTCAAAAAATATTTTCTATAGAAAATTTTTTGTTCAAAAAATATTTTCTATAGAAAATTTTTTGTTCAAAAAATATTTTCTATTGAAAATTTTTTGTTCAAAAAATATTTTCTATAGAAAATTTTTTGTTCAAAAAATATTTTCTATAGAAAATTTTTTGTTCAAAAAATATTTTCTATAGAAAATTTTTTATTCAGAAAATATTTTCTATAGAAAATTTTTTGTTCAAAAAATATTTTTCATAGAAAATTTTTTGTTCCAAAAAATATTTTTTATAAAAAATTTTTTGTTCCAAAAAATATTTTCTATAGAAAAGTTTTTGATGAAATTTTTTCTAAAAATATATTTTCTGTAGAAAATACTTTTGATAAAAAATATTGAAACATTTTTAAAATTCTCGTATAAATACTCGAATTTTAGAAATTCTTCTAAAAAGACTCTAATTTTAAAAATTCTTCTTGAATTTTGAAAATTTTCCTATGAAATTTTGAAAATTTTCTTATAAATTCTCTAATTTTAAAAATTCTCCTCTAAATACTTAAATTTTGCTAATTCTTTTAAAAATACTAATATATTAAAAATTCTCCTATAAATACTTAAATTTTGAAAATTCTTATAAATTAATTTCACTTTTTACTGCATAAATTGAAGAAACTTGAAATCATGAAATCTTAGAAAGGTGCCAATTTTATGGTTCCCGATCCACTTGCGTCAATATTTTATCAGCAAATATTGACTTTATTATTTTAGTGAATATTTTCATTTCTAAATATCATTAAATCTTTTGCAATATAATTTTTTTTCCATATATTCATTTATTCAGTTTTCAGTGAATATTTGGCTTGAGTAAATATTTCGTAGAGAAAAAGTGTATAGATTAAGGAATTTTTTAATTTTTGCTTTCGAAGTTCATTTTTCTGTTGTTCGTTGTGGCATAAAGACGAAGCGACAGAGCCCCAAGCACTGGCGCAATGATATTTTTGAAATTCACACAAACATTAATATATTTACATACATACATATATTTAGGTAAATATGTGTGTGTATGCATGTGTGTATATTGTAAATATTTACTCGTACGTAAAATACATACGTAAATATAGATTGTATAAACTGGACCATAATAATAAAAATAATATCACTTTCACTTGTTTTGTTGTTGTTTATTTAATTTTTGTTGTTTTTGCTGTTGATTTCATTGGTTTCGATCAAGTCGACTGCTTGTACTCGTAGTGCTCTTGTATTTGTCTTCTTCTACTTCAGCTGAGTTTTTGGCTTCAGTTTTTTTTTTTCTTTATAATTCTTCCAAAAATATACAATAACACAAAAATAACTTTGAAATAAAAATATTCATAGTTATAACAAATAAAAGTAAATACGAGTGCCAACATCCATTAATACTTATACAAAATGTATAACTTTTACACACTTGATAACTGTGCTATTTTTTCCAAAGTCTCAGCTCAGCTTGACTTGGGATACCGTGGTTTTAATTAATTGGATATGGTCTGAGTAATATTTGCATTTCACAAAATTTTGAAATATAATTTCACCTAAAATTTAACATTCCTCTATTAAAAATCGAATCAGAAAGGTTTGCCACAAATATTCAAATATTGAAAATTTTTCTATAAATAGTCGGATTTTGAAAATTCTTCTTCAAATACTCTTATTTTGAAAATTCTCCTAAAAATACTTGAATTTTGTAAACAATCCTATAAATACTCGAATTTTGAAAATTCTCCTAAAAACACTTGAATTTCGAAAATTCTTCTATAAATACTTGAATCTTCAAAATTTGTCTATCAATACTCGAAATTTGAAAATTTTCCTAAAAATATTCGAATTTTGAAATTTCTCATACAAACACTCGAATTTTGAAAATTCTTCTATAAATACTCGAATTTTGAAAATTCTTCTATAAATACTCGAATTTTGAAAATTCTTCTATAAATACTCGAATTTTTGAGAATTTTCCTAAAAATATTCGAATTCTGAAAATTTTCCTAAAAATACTCGAATTTTTAAAATTCTTCTAATTCTAATTCGAAATTTGAAAATTTTCCTAAAAATATTCGAATTTTGAAAATTCTTCTATAAATACTCGAATTTTGAAAATTCTTCTATAAATACTCGAATTTTGAAAATTCTTCTATAAATACTCGAATTTTGAAAATTCTTCTATAAATACTCGAATTTTGAGAATTTTCCTAAAAATATTCGAATTCTGAAAATTTTCCTAAAAATACTCGAATTTTTAAAATTTTTCTATAAAAACTCGAGTTTTGAAAATTCTCCTTTAATTACTCGAATTTTAAAAATACTCGCATTTTCAAAATTCTCCTGAAACTAATTTTGAAAATTTTCCTAAAAATACTCGAATTTCGAAAATTCTCCTAAAAATACTCGAATTTTGAAAATTTTTCTATCAATACTCGAATTTTAAGAATTTTCCTAATAATATTCGAATTTTGAAAGTTCTCCTATAATTACTCGAGTTTTGAAAATTCTCCTAAAATTATTCGAATTTTAAAAATTATTCTAAATATAAATACTCGAAAATTTTAAAATTCTCCTATAAATACTCGAATTTTGAAAATTCTTCTATAAATACTTGAATTTTCAAAATTTGTCTATCAATACTCTAATTTTGAAAATTTTCCTAAAAGTATTTGAATTTTGAAATTTCTCATACAAATACTCGAATTTTGAAAATTTTTCTATCAATATTCGAATTTTATAAATTATCCTAAAAATATTTGAATTTTGAAATTTTTCCTATAAATACTAGAATTTTTAAAATTCTCCCTAAAATTCTCGAAGTTAAAAAATTCTCCTAAAATACTCGACTTTTACAAATTTTCTATAAATACTCGTATTTTGAAAATTCTCCTAAAAATATTTGAATTTTTAAATTTCTCCTATAAATACTCAAATTTTGAAAATTCTTCTAATAATACTCAAATTTTGAAAATTCTACAAAAAATATTCGAATTTCGAAAATTCTTCTAAAATACTCACCTTTTGAAAATTTTCCATAAATACTCAAATTTTGAAAATTCATCTATAATTACTCAAAAATTTCAAAATTCCTCTAAAAATACATGTATTTTGAAAA